>CM065727.1:465000-520000 GCA_033310375.1 Conus canariensis
ACATCATGACTGTCGTGTCTTCACTGTCCATAGCATCATGACTGTCGTGTCTTCACTGTCCATACATCATGACTGTCGTGTCTTCACTGTCCATACATCATGACTGTGTGTCTTCACTGTCCATTCTTAGCAATACAAACATCATGACTGTCGTGTCTTCACTGTCACTTACATACAACATCATGACTGTCGTGTCTTCACTGTCCATGCATCATGACTGTCGTCTTCACTCATCATTGACTGTCGTGTCTTCACTGTCCATGCATCATGACTGTCGTCCATACATCATGACTGTCGTGTCTTCACTGTCCATGCATCACGACTGTCGTGTCTTCACTGTCCATAACATCATGACTGTCGTGTCTTCACTGTCCATACATCATGACTGTTGTGTCTTCACTGTCCATTCTTAGCAATACAAACATCATGACTGTCGTGTCTTCACTGTCCATTCATCATGACTGTTGTGTCTTCACTGTCCATTCTTAGCAATACAAACATCATGACTGTCGTGTCTTCACTGTCCATTCTTAGCAATACAAACAATCATGACTGTCGTGTCTTCACTGTCCATGCATCATGACTGTCGTCCATACATCATGACTGTCGTGTCTTCACTGTCCATTCTTAGCAATACAAACATCATGACTGTCGTGTCTTCACTGTCCATGCATCATGACTGTCGTCCATACATCATGACTGTTGTGTCTTCACTGTCCATTCTTAGCAATACAAACATCATGACTGTCGTGTCTTCACTGTCCATGCATCATGACTGTCGTGTCTTCACTGTCCATGCATCACGACTGTCGTGTCTTCACTGTCCATACATCATGACTGTTGTGTCTTCACTGTCCATGCATCATGACTGTCGTGTCTTCACTGTCCATGCATCATGACTGTCGTCCATACATCATGACTGTCGTGTCTTCACTGTCCATGCATCATGACTGTCGTCCATACAGCATGACTGTCGTGTCTTCACTGTCCATGCATCATGACTGTCGTCCATACATCATGACTGTCGTGTCTTCACTGTCCATACAGCATGACTGTCGTGTCTTCACTGTCCATTCTTAGCAATACAAACATCATGACTGTCGTGTCTTCACTGTCCATACATCATGACTGTCGTGTCTTCACTGTCCATACATCATGACTGTCGTGTCTTCACTGTCCATTCTTAGCAATACAAACATCACGACTCTCGTGTCTTCACTGTCCATTTCATCATGACTGTCGTGTCTTCACTGTCCATTCTTAGCAATACAAACATCATGACTGTCGTGTCTTCACTGTCCATTTCATCATGACTGTCGTGTCTTCACTGTCCATACATCATGACTGTCGTGTCTTCACTGTCCATACATCACGACTGTCGTGTCTTCACTGTCCATTCTTAGCAATACAAACATCATGACTGTCGTGTCTTCACTGTCCATTCTTAGCAATACAAACATCATGACTGTCGTGTCTTCACTGTCCATACATCACGACTGTCGTGTCTTCACTGTCCATTCTTAGCAATACAAACATCATGACTGTCGTGTCTTCACTGTCCATTCTTAGCAATACAAACATCATGACTGTCGTGTCTTCACTGTCCATTCTTAGCAATACAAACATCATGACTGTCGTGTCTTCACTGTCCATTCTTAGCAATACAAACATCATGACTGTCGTGTCTTCACTGTCCATTCTTAGCAATACAAACATCATGACTGTCGTGTCTTCACTGTCCCATACATCATGACTGTCATGTCTTCACTGTCCATGCATCATGACTGTCGTGTCTTCACTGTCCATTCTTAGCAATACAAACATCATGACTGTCGTGTCTTCACTGTCCATACATCATGACTGTCGTCCATACATCATGACTGTCGTGTCTTCACTGTCCATGCAGCATGACTGTTATGTCTTCACTGTCCATACAGCATGACTGTCGTGTCTTCACTGTCCATACATCATGACTGTCGTCCATACATCATGACTGTCGTGTCTTCACTGTCCATACAGCATGACTGTCGTGTCTTCACTGTCCATACATCATGACTGTCGTCCATACATCATGACTGTCGTGTCTTCACTGTCTATACAGCATGACTGTCGTGTCTTCACTGTCCATTCTTAGCAATACAAACATCATGACTGTTGTGCCTTCACTGTCATATTCTTAGCAATACAAACATCACGACTCTCGTGTCTTCACTGTCCATTCATCATGACTGTCGTGTCTTCACTGTCCATTCTTAGCAATACAAACATCATGACTGTCGTGTCTTCACTGTCCATGCATCATGACTGTCGTGTCTTCACTGTCCATATCATCATGACTGTCGTGTCTTCACTGTCCATTCTTAGCAATACAAACATCACGACTCTCGTGTCTTCACTGTCCATTCATCATGACTGTCGTGTCTTCACTGTCCATTCTTAGCAATACAAACATCACGACTCTCGTGTCTTCACTGTCCATTCATCATGACTGTCGTGTCTTCACTGTCCATTCTTAGCAATACAAACATCATGACTGTCGTGTCTTCACTGTCCATTCATCATGACTGTCGTGTCTTCACTGTCCATTCTTAGCAATACAAACATCATGACTGTCGTGTCTTCACTGTCCATACATCATGACTGTCGTGTCTTCACTGTCCATGTCATCATGAACTGTCGTGTCTTCACTGTCCATTCTTAGCAATACAAACATCATGACTGTCGTGTCTTCACTGTCCATACATCATGACTGTCGTGTCTTCACTGTCCATACATCATGACTGTCATGTCTTCACTGTCCATACAGCAAGAGAGGCTTCCTTCCCTCCATGTCTCTCTCCACCTTTTATCAGAACAAAACACCCCGGTCAGTCTTCTTCACTCTGCCATGTCTGGTCAGCAGAAATGAACAGTCCTTCATCAGACCATGACACCTGTCTGGTCAGCAGACATGAACAGTCCTTCATCCCCATGACACCTGTCTGGTCAGCAGACATGAACAGTCCTTCATCCCCATGACATCTGTCTGGTCAGCAGACATGAACAGTCCTTCATCAGGCCACGACACCTGTCTGGTCACAGACACGGACAGTTCTTCATCCCCATCACACCTGTCTGGTCAGCAGACATGAACAGTTCTTCATCAGGCCATGACACCTGTCTGGTCAGCAGACATGAACAGTCCTTCATCCCCATGACACCTGTCTGGTCAGCAGACATGAACAGTCCTTCATCAGGCCGTGACACCTGTCTGGTCAGCAGACATGAACAGTCCTTCATCCCCATCACACCTGTCTGGTCAGCAGACATGAACAGTCCTTCATCAGGCCATGACACCTGTCTGGTCAGCAGACATGAACAGTCCTTCATCCCCATGACACCTGTCTGGTCAGCAGACATGAACAGGCCTTCATCCCCATGACACCTGTCTGGTCAGCAGACATGAACAGTCCTTCATCAGGCCATGACACCTGTCTGGTCAGCAGACATGAACAGTCCTTCATCAGGCCATGACACCTGTCTGGTCAGCAGACATGAACAGTCCTTCATCAGGCCATGACACCTGTCTGGTCAGCAGACATGAACAGTCCTTCATCCCCATGACACCTGTCTGGTCAGCAGACATGAACAGTCCTTCATCCCCATCACACCAGTCTGGTCAGCAGACATGAACAGTCCTTCATCCCCATCACACCTGTCTGGTCAGCAGAGAAAACCCAGACCACACAGATATCAAAAGAGCAATAATGACAATGAATCATTGGGCCTTACCTTCTCAGCTGTTCAGTCATCAGCAAACTTCTCTTTTCAAATAGCCCCATGTCTATATGATGATGATGACAGTGATGATGAGGTCAGCTAGGAGGACTATGGTGGTGATAACATTGATGGTGATGGTCGTGATGAGGATGAGGAGGAGGAGGAGAAAACAGAGGAGGACGAAGAAGAAGACCATGATGATGGTGACAAGGATGATTATGACCATGGTGATAATGGCGAAAGTGATGACGATGATGATGACAATGATGATGATGATGATAATGATGATGATGTTGATGATGATGATGATCATAATGATGATGGTGATGATGATGATGGCAATGTTGATGATGATGATGACAGTGATGATGTTAATGATGATGATGGTGATGGTGATGACAATGATGATGTTAATGATGATGATGGTGATGATGACATTGCAGGCTTTGTGAGCTTTGACAATCCAGGCAGTGCGCAGGCGGCCATCCAGGCCATGAACGGCTTTCAGATTGGAATGAAGCGACTGAAAGTTCAACTCAAGCGACCCAAAGATGCTAACCGACCCTACTAGTGCTAGGGGTCCCTTTCAGGCACCTTTCACTGGTAAGTGGAATGCAAGAAAGAGAGAGAGAGAGAGAGAGAGAGAGAGAGAGAGAGAGAGAGGGAGGGAGAGGGACGGATGGGAGTGGAAATTTGAGGGGAGTGGGGGATGGGAGAAGATGTCAAGTGATGTTCACCTCGTCACAGACTGTGAAGGGACAAGGGAGGTAAGACTGGACACCTGTTGCTGTGTATGTGGTAGGTGCCTTTGTGAATGTGTGTGTGTGTATGTGTGTGTTTGCGTGCGTGCGTGCGTGTGTGTGTGTGTGTGTGTGTGTGTGTGTGTGTGTGTGTGTGTTTTGGTCTATTTTTTTATTCCTATTTTCTTTTTCATTTATTTTAGAATAGTCAACCCGTCTGTGGTACACGGGAGTTACGGAGAGAGGAGAGAGGAGAGAGAGAGAGAGAGAGAGAGAGAGCGGTGATGGGTGTGATTTTTTAGAAGGGATAGATTGCAACCATATTCTTTTTATTTGTTGTTTAGTGTCCTCTGTTTTCACATGACAATGTTCTTGATATGAGTTGTAGTATTAGACAGGGTGTGCCATGATATGTTGAGTTTACTGACAAGACAGAAAGTGTTTCCACGCTGTGTCGGATTCCACATTTGGTACTTCACTCAACATGATAATTTTTTACACACACGCACACACACACACACACACACACACACACACACACACCTCTGACCATGTCTTATGTTGAATGTGGTTTTTTAAAAATTATACATGGGCATGCATTGATATGTGTGTGTATGTGTGTGTGTGTGTGTGTGTGTGTGTGTGTGTGTGTGTGTGTGTGTGTGTGTGTGTGAAAACAATCTTTCCACCACTACAGAGTATAAAAACCTTTTCATACAATGAGGGGGAAACAGTCCTTTCTCACACTGAAGAGAAAAAAAAAAAAAGTTTTACCTGTTACTGAAAAACAACAACAGTCCTTTCTCACACTGCAGACAAAAAGTCAATGTACACATTGCAGACAGAAATGGTCCCTTCAAACAATGCGGTAAAAAACAGTACTATGACGCACTTAAGAGAAAAACAGACCGTTCACACATTGCATATAAAAATAGTATATAACATGCTGAAGAGAAAAGTAGGACTGTCGCACAATGAAGAGAAAAAACTGTCCTTTCTCATTCTGCAGACAAAAACAGTACTATAGCACTCTGAAGAGAACAGCAGTCCTTTCACACTTAGCAAACCAAAAAAGAGTATTGTAACATACTGAAGAGAAAAACAGTACTATCACATACTGAAGAGGAGCACAGTACTGTCATATATTTGGAAAATGTTTTTTCACGTATTGAAGAGAAGAACAGGGCTTTCACACATTCCAGATAAAAACAGTACCAGAACACACTGACGAAAAAAACCAGTCCTTTCATTTACTGAAGAGAAAAACAGACTTTCTTGTACTGAAGAGAAAAGCATACTGCAGACAAAAAGGTTGTATAACATACTGAAGAGGAAAACCGTACTATCAAAAGCTGAAGAAAAAAATCGGAAAATAGTATTTTCACGACTCAAGGAAAAGAATCCTTTCTCACACTGAATAGGCAAAATGTACGACTCCATACTGATGAGAAAAACATTGCTTTTACTATCATGTTATTTCTGTGGCTTTTGTACTGATACCCCTGCTGTGGCAGCTCGATTAAAATACAATTCCCATTTTCTTTGAAGGACCAGTGTCTGTGTAAATCCATCCATTCAAATTCATATTCTGATGATTCTTGGCAACTTCATCTCTAACAGCTCCTGATTCCTCATTGGTTTTAATGATGTAGATGGCTAAAGCATTAAAGTAAACACAACTTTTACGTCGCATTATTTGTTGACATCGTATCGCACTGCTTTTTTTATAATTTTTTTTTTTAACTGATATAGTTCCCACAGTTATTTTCTGGCAGCATACATGTTGTTTTTGTTGGAAAGAAAAGCGAGTGTGCCCTATAGTCTACATACCAGTGCACTTTATTGCCTGAACATATCACGTACTGAAGAGAAATGCAGTAGTGTCGCACACTGAAGAGAGAAAACATCCCTTCCACCTCAGCATAACCTATGTTTTATGATATTTATTGTTCATGCGGAAACATTCACATTCACAGAAATACTGACGTTGCTAAAACTGCCGCGACTTTTCACACACACACACACACACTTACACACACACCACGCACGCAGCATGCACGCATGCACACGTGCACATACGCACACACACACACACACACACACACATACACACACACACACAACAGTATGCACACACGCACGTACGCACACAAGCACGCAGAATGAAGCACTGTTACCATGATTTGAATATTTTGCTGTTAACATGTTTTTCCTGTTTTAATGACCTGACACTAAATTCTTTATATAATCGTCAGTTTTAAATCTCAGTTTTAATTAACTTAGCTTTGTGTATATTTACCTTTTTTAAAAAAAATAAACACATTATTCATAGCAAGCATTATGTGACAGCTGTCGCTTCTGTTTATTTTGTCTGATCCCATGCTGAATTTCATGATGGTGTCTATTGTTCAGACTGTAGTCCATGCACTAGCTTGTATTTCCAGTAGATTGGAGAGTTCAATCATTTGTTACAGTTTTTAATTGAAAAAAAAAAAAGAAAGTGTGTAAATATTTTTCGATGAGTGTAAAGAGGTAGAGTCTGTTTGGCTTTGATGTTGGCCATCTGTGTGTGTAGAGGGGTGTTGGCCGGCCAGTGTGGTTGTTTGATGATGGTCTGTGCACACTCTGACACTTGCTCTGTCTCTTGCTTTCATTCAGTCTCCGCGCCCAGTCCCCGACTGTAACGTTGCTATAGCAACACATGAGAACAGGGCGGCACTGGCAGGTAGTAAGTCTGATACAGAAAAGAAAAGAAAAAAAAAAGAAAAAAAAATGGTTGTCGTGGGTGTTTGGAGTTTTTGATTTTTTTTTATTCTAATCGTTCTTGAAGTTGTCTTGAGTATGAATTGACTGGTTGAGTTATTGAGTTTTGAAGTGGCCAAGTTTTGTTTCCGTGGGTATCTTGACAGCGTGGTCTGTTTGGGGTTGTGTCTTTATGTGCTGTATGTCCATCAGTCCGTGTGCAGTGAGGTTTTTTTTCCTTTTCTTTTTTTTTAATCTCTGGATGTTTCTTGGAGTTTTGTTGGTGTTGTTGTTGGTGTTTGTGTCAATATAACGTGCCAGGCTGTCTGGAATGAGCCATTCACCAGTTGACTGATTCATGGATTATTAACCTGCGTGGTGGTGAGCGTGGTGATGGTGATTTCTTCCCACTGGTTCTTGTTTAACCATCAGTTTGTGTGTATGACTGCTTGGACATTTCTTTCCTTTCCTTGCCGTTTTCTTTTCTGTCTTAACCTGTTGAACAGCACTAAGGCCAAACGTAGGTAAACCTGTTGAACAGCATTAAGGCCAAACGTCGGTAAACCTGTTGAACAGCACTAAGGCCAAACGTCGGTAAACCTGTTGAACAGCATTAAGGCCAAACATCGGTAAACCTGTTGAACAGCATTAAGGCCAAACGTAGGTAAACCTGTTGAACAGCACTAAGGCCAAACGTCGGTAAACCTGTTGAACAGCACTAAGGCCAAGTGTAGGTAAACCTGTTGAACAGCATTAAGGCCAAACATCGGTAAACCTGTTGAACAGCATTAAAGGCCAAACATCGGTAAACCTGTTGAACAGCTCTAAGGTCAAACGTCAGTAAACCTGTTGAACAGCACAAAGGCCAAACGTCGGTAAACCTGTTGAACAGCATTAAGGCCAAACATAGGTAAACCTGTTGAACAGCGCTAAGGCCAAACGTAGGTAGGGTTGCGTTATTCCTTTCAGTTGGCATTATGACTCTGCAAGGGCTTTGGCCAAGCAGTCTTTCTGCTATTTTTGTTTATTTGTTTGTTGTTGTCGTCGTCGTCGTCGTTGTTGTTGCCCAATAAGAGTATTATAAGTCTATAAGTGCTTCACGGACTCAAAGCTGACAATGTGGCTTTTCCCCATACACTGTAACTCGCCAAGCTCTGGGAAGATTCCGCTCAGACAAGAGTTTTGCTCTGTGGCAGTATTTGCAGCCATTTGTGAACATACCATCTGCAGGTTTACGTAGTGGCCTGATGTTTTTTTTCTAACTTATTAGTACATTTTGTGGTGATTTGAAAAATGTGTGTGTGTGTGTGTTGTGTGTGTGTGTGTGTGTGTGTGTGTGTGTGTGTGTGTGTGTGTGTGCGTGCGTGTGTGCGTGCGTGCGTGCATGCGTGTTTCAGTGACTACAGTTTTCGTGAATAAATGTTGATTGATTGCTGGGAAAAGATTAAGGCTGAAAGACAAAAATCAGTGTCTGATTCTATTTTATTTTAAACATGTAGAACAGTTAACGTTCACTTTTGATTTACCTAAGAATGCTAAGGACTGCCGACAAACTGTATTGAGCCGTTTCCAAGACTTGTGTCCTTTACTCAGTCAAAGTTAAAAAGATAGAATGATTGTTCCGTTTTAAATTAAACTTGATGTTTGCTGCTTTTAAGGCTGAAATATAAAACCTAAAATTCTTTCCATTATCATTGCTAATATAATGTTTGAACCTTTCCTCCCTGTCCCAGTCCCCAGAGGGAGGGAGAGAGAGAGATGGCGTTATTTTTCCTTTTTCATCAGAGATTTGAAAAAAAAAAGTACGCAAAGAACAGTCTTTTTTCTTGAATCTGAAGCTTAAAAAACAGCATAAACATAGAATAAATGTGAGAGAGATGCACAGTGGATTCCAAAGTGAATTTTGGGGTTGAAGAGGTAGACATGAAACTGAATGAGGATTATGCTCCCCAAAGTAAGAAAAATACAGGTTTGAATAATGCCTGAGCAGAAAAGGTGTTGAAGTAAAGAAAGCTGAAGAGAGAGAGTGAGAGAGAGAGAGAGAGAGAGAGAGAGAGAGAGAGAGAGAGAGAGAGAGAGAGGAATGCCGTTCCTAGGTTAAAAAAAAAAATGGAGGAAAAGGGACAACTAAACAGCAGAAGACGGGCATTTTGGAAGCAAGGAGCTGTACCGATCGCTGTTCCCATCTGGTCAGAGTCTAAGGCAGACAGGAGACAGAGGTGACGCTGTGGCAATCAGGATAGACAGGAGACAGAGACGCCATTGTGGATATCAGGATAGACAGGAAACAGAGACGCCATTGTGGCAATCAGGATAGACAGGAGACAGAGGAGATATTGTGGAAATCAGGATAGACAGGAGACAGGGTAACATTGTGGAAATCAGGATAGACAGAGGACAGGGTGACATTGGAAATCAGGATAGACAGAGGACAGACATAGGTGACATTGTGGAAATCAGGATAGACAGAGGACAGACAGAGATGACATTGTGGAAATCAGGATAGACGGAGGATAGAGAGAGGTGACATTGTGGAAATCAGGATAGAAAGAGGAGAGAGAGAGGTGACATCGTGGAAATCAGGATAGACAGATGACAGAGGTTACATCGTGGAAACCAGGATAGATAGAGGACAGACAGAGGTGACATTGTGGAAATCAGGATAGACAGAGGACAGAGGTGACATCGTGGAAACCAGGATAGACAGAGGACAGACAGAGGTGACATTGTGGAAATCAGGATAGACAGAGGACAGAGGTGACATCGTGGAAACCAGGATAGACAGAGGACAGACAGAGGTGACATTGTGAAAATCAGGATAGACAGAGGACAGAGGTGACATGGAAATCAGGACAGAGAGAGGACAGACAGAGATGACATTGTGGAAATCAGGATAGACAGAGGACAGAGGTAATAGTTTACAACAGACAGAGCAAAATCATATGTAACAGAGTGGGAATTAGGACAAAGGGGATCCGTGGATCACAAAGTGGAAATGAGAACAGCCAGGAAGAAGGATCCTAGTGTAGAAATCCAGAAGACAGTGCAGACTGGAAATGAGTGCAGAGGTCCTCTGTGTATGACGCAAAGTCGTGAGATCTTCTGTGTATGACACAATGTCATGAGGTCCTCTGTGTATGACACAACATCGTGAGGTCCTCTGTGTATGACACAACGTCGTGAGGTTCTCTGTGTATGACACAATGTCATGAGGTCCTCTGTGTATGACACAACGTCATGAGGTCCTCTGTGTATGACACAACGTCATGAGGTCCTTTGTGTATGACACAACGTCATGAGGTCCTCTGTGTATGACACAACATCATGAGGTTCTCTGTGTATGACACAACGTCGTGAGGTCCTCTGTGTATGACATACTGTCATGAGGTCCTCTGTGTATGACAGAAGGTCATAAGGTCCTCTGTGTATGACAACATCGTGAGGTCCTCTGTGTATCACACAATGTCATGAGGTCCTCTGTGTATCACACAACGTCATGAGGACTTCTGTGCATCACACGTCATGAGGTTCTCAGTGTCTGACACAACGTCATGAGGTCCTGTGTGTATGACACAACATCATGAGGTCCTGTGTGTATCACACAACTCATGAGGTCCTGTGTGTATCACACAATGTCATGAGGTCCTGCGTGTATCACACACTGTCATGAGGTTTATCTATCACACAACATCATGAGGTCCTGTGTATCACACAAGGTCATAAGGTCCTGTGTGTATCACACAATGGTATGAGGTCCTGTGTGTGTCACACAATGGTATGAGGTCCTGTGTGTATCACACAATGGTATGAGGTCCTGTGTGTATCACACAGTGTCATGAGGTCCTGTGTGTATCACACAATGTCATGAGGTCCTGTGTGTATCACACAATGGTATGAGGTCCTGTGTGTATCACACAATGGTATGAGGTCCTGTGTGTATCACACAATGGTATGAGGTCCTGTGTGTATCACACACTGTCATGAGGTCCTGTGTGTGTCACACACTGTCATGAGGTCCTGTGTGTGTCACACGCTGTCATGAGGTCCTGTGTGTATCACACAAGGTCATGAGGTCCTGTGTGTATCACACACCGTCATGCTGACCAGTGGCACTGACACTGCAGTTGCTTTGTTGCTCAGTCCTTGAAGATTTGTTTGCAGAATATAATTCTCATATAAAGCATTTTGATGCAGTAAAACAACAACAACAACACAATAACAACATTGTGTTCCCAGACACTGTAATATAATCAGATATTACAATACACTGTTTGCATATTCACTATCTTGTAATGCACTGTGTTACACAATACACCTTAATATGTACTTCGTACATGACGTTCCAGTACACTTTGTGTTATACTAAACACAGAGTGTGTGTGTGTGTGTGTGTGTGTGTGTGTGTGTGTGTGTGTGTGTGTGTGTGTGTGCGTGACTTTCCAGTGCACTGTACTGTACGTACAGTATACGTACAGCGTGCAGTGTACTGTACGCCATATGTTTGTTTCGTTTATGACATTACAATACACTGATTTTCCACTTAAATTATGTTGATGACATTTCATGATACTGTGTTACATTCTACACATTGATCACATTACAGTATGTGATCTACTACTACACATCATATTGTTCTATGTGCATGTATATAATCACAATCCGTTATTGTATTCTGTGCACCAAATGTGCACAAATGGTACATGCGCACAAAATGTTGTTTTCACCCCGTGTAGTGAACAACATGTATACCATAGTCCATACTGCTCCTATCCTTATCCCAAATACAGCCATATACACGTTAGGGGAACACACACACACACACACACACACACACACACACACACACACACACACTTACACACACTTACACACACACACACGTGCGCACGCGTGAACAGGCTTTTCTTTGCTGTGACTTGAAAAAAAAAAACCCGTAAAAATGTACAGAAAACAAACATAACCATAGACTGAAAGTATAGGTAATCATATGAACATAAATATTTTCTACAGTTTGTGTCTGTGTGGTAGACTTGCCCTACAAGAAAAAAAAAACGATAGATAGTTGAATTCTGTTTATTTTGCATGAATATATGAAAGCATGATGAATATGAAAAGAAACAAAGAAAAACCTTCGTCCATTGTGTATTTGAGAATAACAATTACATAAAGGAATCCAAACTGATTTAGTCATGCTGGATTATCACAAAGACCATGCAAGTAGCAGAGAGAAGATCTGACACAGTAAGAAATTAAAAGTTAGCATATAAGGAGTTACAGTTTTGAAGCTTTGGACCTTAAGTGTCTTGGCCTTATTTTCCACACAAAGTGATGACAGAAGAGAATGTCTTAGTTTGACAAAGCATCAGAAGTCTGAAAATGTATGGTTTTATATGGAAATGGCATCTACTGCTAAACAGTGATTTTGTGATATACACATGAAAGTTCTGGCATCTTGGCTGAAAAGATATTCAGATATTAGAGTTGAAGTACCCCGTTTTCTTGTATCGTCTCCATTATGTCATATGAGCTAAAGAAAGGAACAAAATATAGGACTAAAATCCATATATCGCATCATTGTATGCTGTTTCCTACACGCCACCAAGGAGCCGATGAAGGACAGAGTGGTCAATTGTCATGAAAAAGTGATTTGATTTGTCTTCTTCCTTCGTGGCTGCAGTCACTAACAAGACACTGGGTTGTCAGTGCTGAACATTGGGACACGACACCAACTAGAAGTCAGGACCAGTTGGGCAGCTAAAGGTCATCAGAGAAGATCCTCTCAGACCAGTGGTTCGGTCCTGTTCACTGTAAGAAGATCCTCTCAGACCAGTGGTTCGGCCCTGTACACTGTAAGAAGATCCTCTCAGACCAGTGGTTCGGCCCTGTACACTGTAAGAAGATCCTCTCAGACAAGTGGTTCGGTCCTGTACATTGTAAGATCCTCTCAGACCAGTGGTTCGGCCCTGTACACTGTAAGAAGATCCTCTCAGACCAGTGGTTCGGCCCTGTACACTGTAAGAAGATCCTCTCAGACCAGTGGTTCGGCCCTGTACACTGTAAGAAGATCCTCTCAGACCAGTGGTTTGGCCCTGTACACTGTAAGAAGATCCTCTCAGACAAGTGGTTCGGCCCTGTACACTGTAAGAAGATCCTCTCAGACCAGTGGTTCGGCCCTGTACACTGTAAGAAGATCCTCTTAGGCTGAAAATGGAAATCCGTTCATTAAATATCTGAAAATGGCCTTTCTGGCAGAGCAAGATTTGGTGTTTATTCAGACCTGGAAGAAAAGGCCTTGAAGCTTTCCCTGTTTCATCGTGTGCTTACTGTCGTGACAGAGGTCTGCAGTCAAGGCTAAGCTTACACCTCGTTTCGCAGGGATACAAGGTCTCAGGAGGGAGGGTTCCGTGTCTGGTTTTGAAAGTGGGGTCGCTAATCATTGAAAACCAGCCTTCATCATTCTCATTTCAAGGGCTCAGTTTTCCCAGCTTTGCGAGGATTTAGCGGCATGAACAGTGAGTATTTGGGTGACTTGGGCGTGGCAAAAACTGATGGATGGATCACAACCCAGTCTGGTCATCACCAGGACCATCGTTTCTTCCACGATGTCCTCTCTGCAGTGTGAACTATAGTAAAGTATTTTTGCTTACAAATGCACTTGCGCACGCACGGGTGCGCACGCAGGCACGCACACACACACACGCACACACATTCACTCATTTGCACACACATGCGCGTGCGAGCGTACACCCCCACAAACATACAGACGCACGCATGCACATGCACTCTCTCTCTCACACACACACACACACACACACACACACACACACACACAGGAGTGTGTGGATGCATGATGCAGAACAATGAGTTATTCAGATTGTGAGCTGAGGTGTATACATGGCAGCTATACAGCCAACTAATAATGTTTTTAACATGCTTCTGTGTTCGTGTGTTGTGGTGTGGTGTTTGTGTGTGTGTGTGTGTGTGTGTGTGTGTGTGTACGCTTGCGCGTGTGTGTGTGTGAATGTGAGTGTGCACGTGCGCACAAGTGCTTGACAAAGAAACTCAGTGACATTGTGCATGTGTGTGCGTGTAAATATTGGAAAAAAAAGAAGTGCGTGTATGAGTGTGTGCCTGTGTTTGGTTTGTATTGAATTGCTGTATGTTGAATTCCATGTTGGCCTTGCTTGTCAGTGGAACCATTATTCTCCTGGCTGATGTTTGCCGCATCACTGTGTAACTGGATAGAGAACACACTGCTCTCAGTTTTTTCATTTGGTTGGAATACATTAGTCTGTGTTATGTGTTTGCGTGTGTTTATTCATATAGATGTATTTGTTATTGTGTTTTTTTTTATGAACATTGTCATGGTATTTAGTTGGGTCAGGGCTGATTTTGTTTTTCACATAGCTGCTTTTTCTTTTTCATATTAGTCGCATTCGTGTGTTTAGTTCTATTCTGTGCTCAGGGTCAGGGGTCCTGGCGGGACAGTTGAAAAGCCGGGGTGTGTGGGGGATGTCTTATTGTATAGGGGGTTGCTTTTCTATTGAGTCAGTTTCAGTGTTTTGTATTGGTTGACATGGAGGTTGTGAGTTGGATGGGTTTCAGATGGTGTGTGTGTGTGTGTGTGTGTGTGTGTGTGTGTGGTGCATGTGGTTTAAGTGTGTGTGTGTGTGTGTGTGTGTGTGTGTGTGTGTGCTCTCGTGCGCATGTGCAGTTTAAATGTGTGTGTGTGGTGTGTGTGTGTGTGTGTGTGTGTGTGAAAAATGATACAGACGTGTGTTATGTACACTATTTTTGAAAGATGCTGCTCCGTTGTCTTTGTCCTCTTTTTGGTAACAATAATCATGGTAATTGTGTCACTGTAGTTATTCATTTACGATGTAATTCAGTTGAAATATCCATTAAACAAAAACAAAAAGAATATTGATCGGAAATATATGGATTTATTATAGACTTTTTAGTATATATTCTGTCCAAATATCTGTGATTCTTGCCATCATGTTGAATGTCCCCAGAATGGGTTCTACTCCCAGAACTCAATGAACCACACACCACCATTCTCCTAGGTCCTTTTGTGGCCAGCTATAACTCCTGTACATGTTGTGTGACTATGACAGCAGCACAGTCTCTTAAAGACAGGGGCACGAGGGCTGCAGCCATGATGGCTAGCCACCACTCCCAGGCACACAGCGCGACTATGTGAACAGCAGAATGACTTGGAGGACAGGGCACAGAGGGCTGTGTGCACAGAGGGAAGTGGTGTAGCAGTGTATGGACACGTCAGGGGAAGTGACCTGGCACTGCGGCCATCCGCTCTCTCCACTGAGACCTAGGAGAAAAGATAGCTGTGGTCACTCATTTTCTCCACTGAGACCCAGGACAAAGGGTAGCTGTGTCCATTTGCTCTCTCCACTGAGACACAGGAGAAAAGATAGCTGTGGCAATTCGCTCTCTCCACTGAGACCCAGGTGAATAGATAGCTGTGGCCATTCGCTCTCTCCACTGAGACCCAGGAGAGAAGATAATGAGAGCATTTTCACTTTCTGCTGGAAGAGCCACTGGAAATAACTTGCTTTTGCACTGTGACCGTCCACTCTTTGAAAGGAGACCCAGTGAAAAAGACACACCGGCCTCTGCTGTGTAGTCATTCACTTTCTCCAAGGAGAGCTGCTTGTAGTCCATTCAGGATCCAGTCAGAAATAGAGAAAGGGGGTACGAGGAATGGGGGAATGAGAGAGAGAGAGAGAGAGAGAGAGAGAGAGAGAGAGGGGGGGGGGGGGAGAGAAATGCTTACAGTCGTGCCCAAAGCTGCATTTCACATTGGTATCTGCATGTCCCTGCGACTCTTCGCCAGGCCTAATCAGTACTCCCTGCCCAACCATCAGTCTGATGGAATCTGATCCTTCAGAGCCAGAGATGGCATTCCAGGACAACATCCACAGATCACTGTGCCTGTTTTCTTCAAATGGTCATAGACTGCTTTGTATTTGCACAGCGTTTGACATCCTATCCAATGAAACATGAAGAGATCAGTTCATCATTGTAGAGAACTGAGGAACTATTTGAGGTGGCAACCTTCAGCAGCCTCATAGCATAAATTACAGCTCTAAAAGATCTCTAACTGTAGAGTACAGTTTTGACAGATCTCTAACTGTAAAGTACAGTTCTGACAGATCGCCTGTATAATTCAGTTCTGACTGATCTTTAATCGTAGAATACAGCATTGACAGATCTCTAATTGTAGAGTGCAGCTTTGACAGATCTCTTACTGTAAAGTGCAGCGCTGACAGATCGCCTTCTATACAATTCAAATCTGACAGATCTTTAATTGTAGAATACAGCACTGACAGATCTCTCACTGTAAAGTACAATACTTGAAAGATCCACCTGAAGTACCTCTTGACTATCCCGTGATTATGAATTATATATAAAGATTGGTCCATAAATGTTAAGTACAACTCTTGAAGTTGCATGATGGCAATGCCATGCACTCTGAAGTCAAATACAGGAGCTGAATAAAAACAGGACACAAATTGTAGGATTTGAACTCGGAGTATCAACCAAGACAGGCCTGTTGTTTTATTATGTAAGAAAATGACTGTCTGTGTAATCTGTGAAGTGCCCTGCAGTGACAAGGTTTCTAACTTTGCTGCAGAGTGTACACTGTGAGGTGATGTACAATGACAGGGTCTGTAACTGGCTGCAGAGCGTACACTGTGAGGTGATGTACAATGGCAGGGTCTGTAACTGGCTGCAGAGCGTACACTGTGAGGTGATGTACAATGGCAGGGTCTGTAACTGGCTGCAGAGCGTACACATTGTAGAGGTGATGTACAATGGCAGGGTCTGTAACTGGCTGACAAGAGTGTACAACTGTGAGGTAGGAGTGTTACAATGGCAGGGTCTGTAACTGGCTGCAGAGTGTACACTGTGAGGTGATGTACAATGGCAGGGTCTGTAACTGGCTGCAGAGTGTACACTGTGAGGTGATGTACAATGGCAGGGTCTGTAACTGGCTGCAGAGGACACTGTGAGGTGATGTACAATGGCAGGGTCTGTACTGGCTGCAGAGTGTACACTGTGAGTGATGTACAATGGCAGGGTCTGTAACTGGCTGCAGTGGAGTGTACACTGTGAGGTGATGTACAATGGCAGGGTCTGTAACTGGCTGCAGAGCGTACACTGTGAGGTGATTACAATGGCAGGGTCTGTAACTGGCTGCAGAGTGTATTACATCTGTGAGCTGATGGTAGAACAGGACAAGAGGATGATCTTTGGTGGAAACCGACGGAACTGGCCTATTCCTGGCACACCTGGTTTCCGACTCTGGATTCATGCTGAACAAAGCTGGCACTTTCAGCACTTGAGAAGAGTGATTTTGGCAATGCCGGGCAACTGCTTGACTTGCACAGTTTACGCCCGACGTACAGTGCCAGATTCTTCATGTTTCCCCAACCCTCCCCCCACCTCTCCATCACCACCATCGCAAGTTCCTTCATCATGAATGGGACTCACCGTGCTGCCTTCTTGTTTAGTGTGGAAACCACTCCCAGCATACACATGCCATGTTGATGAACTAGGTCCATCAGAGGCCAAGAAGAAATGTGTCCTTTCACTGAAGTACATTCATGAGAAAGTTGCCACTTGGCGTCTACGAAAGGCTACTCTGGCAAAGGGGAAGGGAGATAATTTGTGGATCTATACCATGGAGAGAGAATCCAACAGGGAAGTGCTCTCTTTCTCTCTCTCTCTCTCTCTCTCTCTTTCTCTCTCTGTGCACATGCAAGTGTGATGAGACGGTAACAATGCTGACCTCTGTGCCCCTTGTGTGTGTGATTGCAGAATGTGCACAATGACCAGACGACTTAATGAACCATCTGCCAAAATCAGCTTTGTACTGGATCCACACTCAGCAGTCCCGGAGGGGGGAAGGAGGACCAGGGGACTTGGAGCCCCCCTCTCCCAATCCACTGTCACAACCATGCTCACTGGATGTCGATAAAGACTTATTTTTGGAACTCGGAACAATGGATAATGTTGTCTATATTTTAAAAATTCAGGTCTATTTTTTAATCGTGAGATGTGGACTGTTGTCTGTGCTTGGTAAATACAGACTTTTTTAAGCACTGAAAGTTGGATTTTGTCATATCTGTCTTGTCAAGTCGGAATTCTTTTCAATTCTGAATGTTGGATTTCGTTGCTGGCATCATAAATCCAGTATCTTTATTTCAATTCTGAAAGTTGGATTTTGTCGTCATCACATTGTACCTCCAAACATTTGTTTGGACTTTAAGAGTTGGACATTGTCGTCTCTACTTTGCTCTCCTTATTTATGTTTTGAATTTTCAAAGTTGGATTTTGTCATCTGTGCTTTTTAAGTCAAGTCTTATTTTTGGATTCAAGTTGGATTGTGTTGTCTGCATTATCAGTCTTTTTTTGTGTGTGAAATATTCTATTCATGAAAATGGACTATGTCATTTCACTGTACATACTAGTATTACTCTACACTTAAAAAAAAGGTTAAAAAGTTTGTTTGCATGATTTAAATCGTCAAATGCTTTTGAAATATCTAGTGTAGAATGTTAGCTTTTGTGTGTTTCTGCTTTGTATAATTTAGCAACTTCCTTTTAATCTTCAGCTAAGTATTTTAGGAGTATATTTGTCTTTTTAACTGTAAATATTAACATGATTTTGAACTGTTTGTTTAGAATGTCAGATTTTGTCTGTGTTTGCTTCGGACATCTTAATATTTAATTCGAAACATTTTTACTTTTGAGAATTTGGAGAGAGTCTGTTCTCCACTGTAAATACTTCTTTTGAATTTTCATTTTTAAAAGTTAGGACCATGTTTGTCTCTGAAGTATAAAATCCTACCTTATTTTGAAATGATGAAATGCTGTAAATATTGACCATTTTCTTGATTTATTCAATTTAGAAAGTAGAACAATGTATCTGCATTAAATCATTAAATTATTTTTTGACTCATCAACGTAGAAATTTGGAGAATGATTATCTCTCTGCTGTAAATATTGACTTGTTTTTAAAAATCTTCTTTTTAGAAAATAGCACTGTGTTGTCTTTGAATTATAAACCGTAACTTATTGTTTCAAGTCATCAACTTTCAAAGTCAGGATTGAACTAATTTTCCACTGTAAATACATTGATCACCCCCGTACCCCACCCTTTTTAATTTATAAAGTTGGACTTTGTCTGTGCATATTCAGCACAGACCTGTTTCTCCTCTGGGTCTGTGAGAACGTGGAGCTTGTTGTCTGGACTTGTTTTGGAGCTGTTCATGTTAGACACGGGGTGGGTGTTGTCGTCAATTCAGACTTGTTTTTCAAATTGTTCCCGTTAGAAACGTTGAGTTTGTTGTTTTTGGATGTGACAACACACCTCATTGGATCTGTGTCCTTGTGTTAGTGTTGAGAATTCACTGGACTGTGTATTGATCATTTTTTTTCTTCGTTGAAGAATTATTTAAAATGTGTATTGACAATTATGTCATCGTTGAAGGATAATTTGATTATATATTTTTATATAATTGTTGTGGCAGACATCAGAATGATACTGTGAAAACAATAAAAACAAAAAAGCATGCAGGATCATCAAAATGGCTAGGGAAAAAAAGCAGAAAAAGAGAAAGCAGGGACATAGAATAGTTAGCTTTGAAAAGCACACACGTTGAGTGGAACAGTTGGCTGTACTGATAATGCTGGTACTGTTGGGTGCAGAACTGTCAGGTCTACCGATGGTGATGGAGGATATCCAGGGGTGTCTTTTTAGCAACAAACAACCTGAGAAATGAAACCTCAAATGTGGCTCTAACACTCGGGCTTCAGCCTGTTCCAATTCAGATTGGAAACTAAGATTTATGTCTGTCATCCAAAGAGGCTGGCAGAGTGAAGGTCTGTTTTTACATATGTGCTTAGTCTGGTTTTACATATGTGCTAGTCTGGTTTGGATGAAAATTGTCACTATGTAACAACATTATGACATTGTTTAGTTAATATGACATCAAGGCATCTTTGAAATTATCTGTGCTCAAATCTAGACATACTTAGTGTAAAGGGTAATTGAAACCAATGGCCATAGTCATGTCAGTTGCAAAGTGTGTCACACCAGCAAGTAATTAGATCATTTTAGCATGTCAAATAGTTAAGGTGACACCTGTCAACTTTAGATCATTTTAGCATGTAAAATAGTTAAGGTGATATCTGTCAACTTTAGATTATGTTAGCATGTAGAATAGTTAAGGTGACATCTGTCAACTATTCTTTTTCACCTGCTTAACATTCCCTGACAACACCACACACACAGGCTTCCTGTCAACACTTCACACACATAGGCTTCCTGTCAACACTTCACACACTCCTGTCAACACTTCACACACATAGGCTTCCTGTCAACACTTCACACTCATAGGCTTCCTGTCAACACTTTACACACATGCTCTCCCTCTCTCTCTCTCTCTCGCACACACACACGCACCACACACACACACGCACACACACCACACACACACACACACACACACACACACACACACACTCGCAACAAACTCCCTGTCTACACTGCCCTATGAACACTGTCCGCATGTATTTTCTGTAAGAACTTCTTATGTAGGTTTCTTGTGAATGTAAGACCCTATGTGGGCTATCATTTGAACTCTTCACACATAGGCTCCATGTGAATTCACACAAAGCCACCATGTGAACTATCCACACAGCCTCCATGTGAATCCACTGACATAGCTTTCATGTGAACTCTTCACATGTAGGCTTTATGAGAACATTTTACATTTAGGCACCATGTGAACATTTCACATAAAGGCAACACATGAACATTTCACACATAGCCTCTACATGAACATTTCAAACATTGGCACCAAGTGAACATTTCACACTTGAACCATGTGAACATTTCACACACAGAAACCATGTGAACATTTCACACATAGACTCCATACAAACACTTTACAACTTGTGCTCTGTGCCCTTGGAGAAATATGTAACAATCAGCTGGCACAGCTGCATTAGAAGGAAGAGAACAACACCAGCGACTGTGTCACAACAAGATTACGCCAGGATATAGGGAATGAATCATCAAATCATTAAGAAGCAGACCTGATGTTATTTCATAAATTCAAGTGTTTTTACCAAGTTAAAACACGAAACATTTGTACAATGGAACCACAATATGAGTTTAAATCTGTATGCAGTGAAGACTCGTAAGTACATTTTAAAATAGAAAAATTAAAACAATCAGTGCATTGTATTCAGAAATAATAGGATACTGAAAATTGAGACTGGCAAATATCCAGTGCTGCAACACAAGCTGTAGCATTCTGGACGCAGGTATGTCTAGCTAGAACCCAATGCTAAGGAAGATATTCTGGCACTATGCAGAAAGGTATGTCTAGATAGCCTGCATGGAATATAGAAGTTTGCCTACTTCATCATCATTGTACAGAGCAGCATTTCTGCCCTGGTATCATGAATGGCTGATTCCGTTGATATGGCTGTTGGACCATGCCTGCACAGATGGTAGAAAAGGGGAAACGTTGATGATGCAACACACTAGCAGATGACCACAACACAAACAGAACAAATCTCCTTTTCTTCTCATTTTGTTAAGGCATTCATGAATTTTGATGAACTAAAAAGTGATGATTGTTTTTATTGATGTTATTACTGTGTTTATTCTTCGATTTTGTCGTTTATGTTGTTGAATAAAACAGTAATGTGAGGAAGAAGGAGGATTTAACACATGATACTGATGTTAAGTTACACGTGGAATATTCAGGCAAATGCAGTTTGAACATTTGCAGTGTATACAAGGGATCAATTAACACCTGTTGCCCCTCCCAGTGATACAAACTAAGATGAATAGCAGTTTGACTTGGGGGTCATGAAAGGGAAAGTTGACTGGTACTGGTTGGAAACTTGGCAACCTACATTCAATATGTCAAACTAAAATGGCTACAAAAAATCAAAATTATTCATCGAATCATTGCTCAAATGTTGTACAACAAACTGCATGTTGTGTAATGATGTAAGCGATTGGACTGAACATTTTTATGGAGTTGTAAGCATATACACTGTTTTTGGACCTCTTGGAAACACTATTCAATTCGTGTGAACATTCCACTGAATGTTGTACTCTTTGTTGTGAATTAACACTTATCAACACACAGCATCTTGGATTTCATTGTCATGTTCACAAAATTGTACATATACAAATCAAAGATAGACAAAATGTTTACCAAAGGTATTTATTTTTTCAAAAGGAATTGAGTACAGGTTTCAAGATGGAGAGTTCTATTGCCAACGCATGGCCGAAACCTGTCGAAAATTATGATGGAATGAAACCAGTACAATGCTTTTTCATGTACATGTTTCTCCCTATTACAGTGACTAGATGTTTTGCCACATGGATTAGAATTTTTCATATACCTATTTGGTCACCTATAGATAGATGTGATTCTTTGATGCCAATTGTACACAGCTTTCTTGTTGACCTGGATGTTCTAGTCTTCATGCCGCTTTCATTCATCTGGCTCTATACCATCATGCTTTGTGCACAAGGTGCATCCATGTCACTGCTCTTTTTTCAGCTGATATTTTGTCTCTTTCTGTAATCTGCATTTGATGATCTGTCCATCGGCAATGAGCCACTCCCTGTATCTCTGTCTCTAAGCCGCCTGTGGCTGCCTGCATTCTATTCTCTGTGTTTGTTCTTTGGTTCAGTGCCCTTTGTGTTGCTGTGAATGGGGCCAGAGTTGTTTTGTTACCTGATTTATGATGTTACACACTACTATCCTTCCCCCCGCACCGCTTATCTGTTTTCCTTGCCCCATAGTCAATCAGGGGATGTCTCGTCAGTATCACCCCTCTGTCACCTCCAACCTACTACACGTTCCCTCTTCCTCCTTTGTCTGTTGAACATCCTTCTGTCCCAGGGGCTGTGCGGAGTTCCTCTCCATCCGCTACACACCTGTCTCCAGAACTCCCATTGTACCTGTCTCACAGTTGGTGATGAATTTGTCATCAGTATTGACCCACCACCTGTTCCCCAGTTTCTGTGTAGATGTGTCTCCTGCTTGCCCAGTTCTGTCCCTTTGGTGTTCCCCATGTCCCTTTCCCCAGATCCCTTCCCCATTTGGAGTGGCCACCAGTTCATCAGGGATTGCCATCAACATCAAGTTTCTCAGCTTTGACTTTGTGTTGTGAATTTCGACGCCAACTGCCCTGGCACTCCTGTCCCATATCTCACCCAGCCCCCCATTTGACTTATCCACCACTCATTCTTTTTTTTCCTTCATGATGCCCCCCCCCCCCCCCACCTCCATCTACACCCCAAAATATTCTTTGTTGATTTCGCTTCCACCCATTTAATCTCTTCCATTCAGAAATCCAGGATTGTTCCATCAGGCTCTTCACTACTACCCCCTTTCTTCTTCAGGTGATTCAAGTCTTCTATGAATTAACAATCTGTTCGGACGTTTGTGATATCCTGTGTGATCTGGAATGGACATGGGAGTTGTCCTCACTGTCCCTGAAGTGACCTTGCATTACCCAAAGGGTTGTCCTGAGATTTCATGGTGAAATGCTGTTGGGGCAGGGAGTGTCTTGTAAGGTCCCCCGTGGCAGTATGGTCATGCTGCAGGGGTTGTCTGCAAGTTCCATGGTACTGGTAGAGGTGTTGTCTAGAGTTTCAGTGGTGATATTGTATTAGTGCAGGTCGTGTCTATGAGTTTATGGTTGACACTGTATTGGGTCAGGTGTTATCCTTAAGATCGTGGTAACCCTGTATTGGTACACATGTTATCCTGGGAAATCCATGTTGACCCTGTATTAGTGCAGCTGTTATCCTGTAAATTCAAGGTGACTATATATTGGTACATGTGTTACCCTGGGAAATCCATGGTGACCCTGTATTGGTACAGGTGTTACCCTGGGAAATCCATGGTGACCCTGTATTGGTACAGGTGTTATCCTGGGAAATCCACAGTGACCTTGTATCGGTCCAGGTGTTATCCTGGAATATCCATGGTGACCCTGTATTGGTACAGGTGTTATCCCGTGAGAGCATGGTGACCCTGTATTGGTACAGGTGTTATCCTGGGAAATCCATGGTGACCCTGTATTAGTACAGATGTTATCCTGTAAGATCATGGTGACTATGTATTGGTACAGGTGTTATCCTGGGAAATCCATGGTGACTCTGTACTGGTACAGGTGTTATCCTGGGAAATCCATGGTGACCCTGTATCGGTACATGTGTTATCCTGGGAAATCCATGGTGACCCTGTATTGGTACAGGTGTTATCCTGGGAAATCCACAGTGACCCTGTATTGGTACAGGTGTTATCCCGTCAGAGCATGGTGACCCAGTATTGGTACAGGTGTTATTCTGTAAAATCATGGTGACCCTGTATTGGTACAGGTGTTATCCTTGGAAATCCATGGTGACCCTGTATTGGTACAGGTGTTATCCTAGGAAATCCATGGTGACCCTGTATTGGTACAGGTATATCCTGTAAAATCATAGTGACCTGTAATGGTGACCTGTATTGGTCCAGGTGTTATCCTTGGAAATCCATGGTGACCCTGTATTGGTACAGGTGTTATTCTGTAAAATCATGGTGACCCTGTATTGGTACAGTTATCCTAGGAAATCCATGGTGACCCTGTATTGGTACAGGTGTTATTCTGTAAAATCATGTTGACCCTGTATTGGTACAGGTATATCCTGTAAAATCATGGTGACCCTGGATTGGTCCAGGTGTTATCCTGGGAAATCCATGGTGACCCTGTATTGGTACAGGTATATCCTGTAAAATGGTGACCCTGGATTGGTCCAGGCGTTATCCTGGGAAATCCATGGTGACCCTGTATTGGTACAGGTGTTATCCTGGGAAATCCATGGTGACCCTACATTTGTCCAGGTGTTATGCTGGGAAATCCGTGGTGACCCTGTATTGGCACAGTTGTTATTCCGTCAGAGAATGGTGACCCAGTATTGGTTCAGGTGTTATTCTGTAAAATCATGGTGACCCTGTATTGGTACAGGTGTTATCCTGTAAGATCATGTTGACCCTGTATTGGTACAGGTGTTATCCTTGGAAATCCATGGTGACCCTGTGTTAGTACATGTGTTATCCTGTAAGATCATGGTATTGGTACAGGTGTTATCCTGGGAGATCCATGGTGACCATCATGCAGGATTTATTCTGAGACTCATGGTGACCTTGTGTTGGGACAGATCCTATCCTGTGAGATGCATGGTGATATGTTGGTATAGGTGTTATCCTGTGAAATCCACAGTGGCCCTGGATTGGTACAGGATGTTCCTGTGATGTCCATAGTGATCCCCTACTGGTAAGGCATTATCCTTGTGGTCCATGGTAATCCTGTACCAGTACAGATGTTATCCTATGAGATCTGTGGTCCCTCTGTATTGATATAGCCCTTTTCCTATGGTGAACCTATATTGGTACAGGTGTTCTTTGGGGTCTGTGAGGACCCTGTATTGGAACAAGTGCTATTCTGACCAAAGTGGCCATTAGTATTGGTGCAGATGACATCCCAGGTCCGTCATGACCTTGTCATGGGCTGTCCCACCTGTTGTAGAGTGGGTAGTATTCTGGAGTGCCCTGAATGATCCCATACTGAAGTGGATGTTTTCTTGAAATGTCACAAGTGATTCCATATTCTGTGGATGTTGTCCTGGGTGGATGTGGAATATGACTCCATCACAGGGTCTAATCTATCCTGGATGTTCCTAGAACGGCCATGTGACCCTGTCAACATCAGGAGAGGGGGTTATTTAAGTCTGCTTCAGCAAGACTTTGTGATTGGTATTCTCATTGAAAAGAACAGTATTAATTAGAATTGCAGACTGTGCAGACTCCGTCAGTGGGCGTTTGGTAACTCTCCAGTACACAAGGAATGGAACTCAATACTTTTGCTTGGAGTTTTCCCACCCCTACCCATGTCCTTTCGCTGTTCCCTTCACCACTCACACTCCCCCCAAAGTCAACCATTGCCAGTTCTGTTCCTCCCAAGGAGACTGACACTGGCTCTGTGCCGCCCAGATAAGACCTCCAAATGGCCCCCTCGTTCTCCTCTCCTGGATTTGTTGTTGGCATAGTTGTCAGAGCGAGGGTGGGGCATTGGGGGAGAATGGGCATAGGAGTAGTAATAGCGACTATGAGCCTAGTTCAATTTGACAGCAGGGGGACAGCAGTGGAGTGGCATACAAACTGTCGGTGTAGATTATTAGAAATGACTTTCAGGCAAACTGACATGAGGATTATCAAAGATTTATGTCTGGTAACCGCAGAAAAAAACAATTTGCAAAGCAAGATAATTTATAGAATGAATACAACTTCAATGCTATTAGTTACATTTAAGCTGACTTTGGTGACAGAGGTATTACTGAAGAAGCCAATAACTTATCATCGAGTTTATCACTGTTGAGAGTAAATGTTGCATTATATGCTGTCCTAAACCGTTCTATTTTCCCCTTCCACCTTTGAGTATTTACGTGTATTAGATCTCTTTTCTGCAGATTAAACTGGGAGAATGTAGAGTCTAAGTTTTGAAGAACAAAGAAGGTAGGAAGACCTGACAAGCAGAATTAGTACAGTGATGTGATGAACAGAGGGGGTACAGGGTCTGAGAACAGCAGGTACAGGGTCTGAAGAAAACAGGGGGTGCAGGGTCTGAGAACAGCAGGTACAGGGTCTGAAGAAAACAGGGGGTGCAGGGTCTGAGAACAGCAGGTACAGGGTCTGAAGAAAACAGGGGGTGCAGGGTCTGAGAACAGCAGGTACAGGGTCTGAAGAAAACAGGGGGTGCAGGGTCTGAAGAAAACAGGGGGTGCAGGGTCTGAAGAAAACAGGGGGTGCAGGGTCTGA
Source organism: Conus canariensis (assembly GCA_033310375.1). Taxonomy (NCBI): domain Eukaryota; kingdom Metazoa; phylum Mollusca; class Gastropoda; order Neogastropoda; family Conidae; genus Conus; species Conus canariensis. The sequence continues at coordinate 492,166 of CM065727.1, forward strand.
AGAAAACAGGGGGTGCAGGGTCTGAAGAAAACAGGGGGTGCAGGGTCTGAAGAAAACAGGGGGTGCAGGGTCTGAAGAAAAAGGGGTACAGGGTCTGAAGAAACAGGGGTGCAGGGTCTGAAGAAAACGGGGGGTACAGGGGTCTGAAGAAAACAGGGGGTGCAGGGTCTGAAGAAAACAGGGGGTGCAGGGTCTGAAGAAAACAGGGGGTGCAGGGTCTGAAGAAAACAGGGGGTGCAGGGTCTGAAGAAAACAGGGGGTGCAGGGTCTGAAGAAAACGGGGGGTGCAGGGTCTGAAGAAAACGGGGGGTACAGGGTCTGAAGAAAACAGGGGGTACAGGGTCTGAAGAAAACAGGGGGTGCAGGGTCTGAAGAAAACAGGGGGTACAGGGTCTGAAGAAAACAGGGGGTGCAGGGTCTGAAGAAAACAGGGGGTCAGGGTCTGAAGAAAACAGGGGGTACAGGGTCTGAAGAAAACAGGGGGTGCAGGGTCTGAAGAAAACGGGGGGTACAGGGTCTGAAGAAAACAGGGGGTGCAGGGGTCTGAAGAAAACAGGGGTGCAGGGTCTGAAGAAAATAGGGGGTGCAGGGTCTGAAGAAAACGGGGTACAGGGTCTGAAGAAAACAGGGGGTGCAGGGGTCTGAAGAAAACAGGGGGTACAGGGGTCTGAAGAAAACAGGGGGTACAGGGTCTGAAGAAAACAGGGGGTGCAGGGTCTGAAGAAAACGGGGTACAGGGGTCTGAAGAAAACAGGGGGTACAGGGGTCTTTAGAACAGACATGGTACAGGGTCTGAAAAGGAGAGGGGGACAGAGGTCTCATCAACAGAGATGGCAGAGGATCAGAAGAACTGAGGGGGGTCAGGTGACAGCGAGGAACATGTGTTCTGATCACTGGAGCTCATGTCAAGTATTCAACACCGAGGGCAGCCTTCAGCATATTACTGTTTTATTTCCATTTATTATTTATATATTTATTTTAAAACGGCAATGTGCAATAGCTCATCCCGACTCCCCTCTCAGCCCCCCTCCCACCACCATGTTCCACCCATCCCCTACCCCCTCACCCCTTTGTCCCACCCCCATCCCTTTACAGTGTTTACAGTGCAGGGAGAAACATTTTGTTGTCATTGTAGAAGGTCCCAGATCATGGACTTCAATTGAAGCACAACTTGTACATCAGGCTTTGAATTTTTTTCCCTTTCACTCTCCAAGTGAATGAACAAAATAAAACTTTTCATCATCCGCCTACTAAGCACTTGGTGTGTGTATATGCGTAAGTGCATGTACCTTCTCTCTCTCTCTCTCTTTCTCTTTTTTCTCTCTGTCTCTCTCTCATGTGAATATTTGTGGGAATGTAGATATGGGCGTTTCATATACATTTGCAGTGTTAAGTTAAGCTTGGCAGATTTGCTATTTCCATTCTCGTGGTGCTAGCAGTGTCATGCCTTTGAGAGTCACATGTCCTATGTGGTTATACTTTATATGAGCAGATCATACATGTACTCTGCATATCTATATACTTTGTGGAGGCGACCTGTAACTGGCCACAAGAAATTCCATGTGCTTCAACACATATGACCTCAATAAAATGATGAACTCGTAGGAATCTGTTACATCAGACAAACCTCTTTGCATTCACACATTGTTGTCAAACCACACTTAGAACAAGATGATAATCCCAGCATCTCACATTTTAACATAATTCCACAGTACAAACACGAGAGGTGATGCCTACATGACTGGCATGTGATAGAACAAGATGATAAGCCCAACACAGCGTTCTTCAACAGGCACAACAAAATGCTAACACACAGCGTTCTTCAACAGGCACACCAAAATGCTTACACACAGCGTTCTTCAACAGGCACACCAAAATGCTTACACACAGTGTTCTTCAACAGGCACACCAAAATGCTTACACACAGCGTTCTTCAACAGACACACCACAATGCTAACACAGCGTTCTTCAACAGGCACACCAAAATGCTGACACACAGCGTTCTTCAACAGACACACCACAATGCTAACACACAGCGTTCTTCAACAGTTAAAACAAAATGCTAACACACAGCGTTCTTCAACAGGCACACCACAATGCTAACACACAGCGTTCTTCAACAGGCACACCACAATGCTAACACAGCGTTCTTCAACAGTAAACAAATGCTAACACACAGCGTTCTTCAACAGGCACACCACAATGCTAACACACAGCGTTCTTCAACAGCACACCACAATGCTAACACACAGCGTTCATCAACAGGCACACCCCAATGCTAACACACCACAATGCTAACACACAGCGTTCTTCAACAGGCACACCACAATGCTAACACACAGCGTTCTTCAACAGGCACACCAAAATGCTGACACACCACAATGCTAACACACAGCGTTCTTCAACAGCCACACCACAATGCTAACGCACAGCGTTCTTCAACAGGCACACCAAAATGCTGACACACCACAATGCTAACACACAGCGTTCATCAACAGGCACACCAAAATGCTAACACACAGCGTTCATCAACAGGCACACTACAATGCTAACACACAGCATTCTTCAACAGGCACACCACAATGCTAACACACCAAAATGCTAACACACAGCGTTCTTCAACAGGCACACCACAATGCTAACACACAGCGTTCTTCAACATGCACATCACAATGTTGACACACAGCGTTCTTCAACAGGCACAGCACAATGCTAACACACAGCGTTCTTCAACAGGCACACCAAAATGCTGACACACCACAATGCTAACACACCAGCGTTCTTCAACAGGCACACCAAAATGGTGACCCACAGCGTTCATCAACAGGCACACCAAAATGCTAACTCACAACGTTCTGCAGCAAGCACACCAAATGCTAACACACCACAATGCTAACACACAGCGTTCTTCAACAGACACACCACAATGCTGACACACAGTGTTCTTCAACAGGCACAGCACAATGCTAACACATCACAATGCTAACACACAGCGTTCTTCAACACGCACATCACAATGTTAACACACAGCGTTCTTCAACAGGCACACCAAAATGCTAACACATCACAATGCTAACACACAGCGTTCTTCAACAGGCACACCAAAATGCTGACACACAATGCTAGCACACAGCGTTCTTCAACAGGGACACCAAAATGCTGACACACCACAATGCTAACACACAGCGTTCTTCAACAGGCACACCAGAATGCTAACACACACAATGCTAACACACCAAAATGCTAACACACAGCGTTCTTCAACAGGCACACCACAATGCTAACACACAGCGTTCTTCAACAGAACACACCACAATGCTAACAGCGTTCTTCAACAGGCACACCACAATGCTAACACACAGCGTTCATCAACAGGCACACCACAATGCTAAACAACCACAGTGTTCATCAACAGGCACACCACAATGCTAACACACAGCGGTTCATCAACAGGCACACCACCACAATGCTAACACACAGCGTTCTTCAACAGGCACACACACAATGCTGACACACCACAATGCTAACACACAGCGTTCATCAACAGGCACACCAAAATGCTAACACACAGCGTTCTTCAACTGGCACACCACAATGCTAACACACAGCGTTCATCAACAGGCACACCACAATGCTGACACACCACATGCTGACACACCACAATGCTGACACACCACAATGCTAACACACAGCGTTCTTCAACAGGCACACCACAATGCTAACACACAGCGTTCTTCAACAGGCACACCACAATGCTAACACACAGCGTTCTTCAACAGGCACACCAAAATGCTAACACACCACAATGCTAACACACAGCGTTCTTCAACGGGCACATCACAATGCTAACACACAAGCGTTCTTCAAGAGGCACACCACAATGCTAAACCCCACAATGCTAACACACAAGCGTTCTTCAAGAGGCACACCACAATGCCAACACACAGCGTTCTTCAACAGGCACACCACAATGCAACACACAGCGTTCTTCAACAGGCACACCACAATGCAACACACAGCGTTCTTCAACAGGCACACCACAATGCTAACACACAGCGTTCTTCAACAGGCACACACAATCCCTAACACACAGCGTTCTTCAACAGGCACACCACAATGCTAAACACCACAATGCTAACACACAGCGTTCTTCAACAGGCACACCACAATGCTAACACACACGCAGCACACAATGCTAACACACAGCGTTCTTCAACAGGCACACCACAATGCTAACACACCACAATGCTAACACACAAGCGTTCTTCAACAGGCACATCACAATGCTAACACACAGCGTTCTTCAACAGGCACACCAAAATGCCAACACACCACAATGCCAACACACAGCGTTCTTCAACAGGCACACCACAATGCTAACACACAGCGTTCTTCAACAGGCACATCACAATGCTAACACACAGCGTTCTTCAACAGGCACACCAAAATGCCAACACACCACAATGCCAACACACAGCGTTCTTCAACAGGCACACCACAATGCTAACACACCACAATGCCAACACACAGCGTTCTTCAACAGGCACACCACAATGCCAACACACAGCGTTCTTCAACACGCACATCACAATGCTAACACACAGCGTTCTTCAACAAGGACACCACAATGGTAACACAAGAAGCAATGTCTGTATGACTCATGTATGATGACCACATATCCTCCACTTCAACAGACACACCAAAGTGGAAGAAATGAAATATTTTCTTCCCAAAGACACAGTGGACTTATATCAACAGAGAGATGTCTTTTGATTCTTTATTCCTCACAAGTTCATAACTTCTATACAAGACAGATCTTTCCTTTTATCACACCCATATTCCTTCACTTCCTTTTTACTGGAAGAAAAAGCCTTACAATAAAATCATTGTTCTCCAACATTTTTTTTTTTTTTTTGGGCAAAAGGAAAATAAATTCACCCCAAAACGGAAACAATCAATTCCATCAAGAAAGTTTCAAATTTCAATCCCAAAAACTTAAGCAAATTTAGCAACCAAGGGACAACAGCCAGCCAAAGGGAACGCAGAGGGCACCAAGTAGAGTTTCTTCCCTTTTATTTGGCTTCCAAGAGCCCCCTGGAACACCATACCATAGGCTGACTAGTTGAGTTTTACGTCCTCACAGCGAACGCTTTTACGGACAAGTTGTTCTTTCGCGGTAGTCTTGGTGCCTTAGGCTAATAGCGCTTCAAATATATAGCCGAGAACTGGACCACAAAGCCAGCAACACGGTGCTGCAGACAAAACGGGCCTAGCGAGGCAGGAACTGTGCTATCTGTCACTGGTTCCGTGTTGTCTGACTCGCCGACCGTTCAAAGTATTCAAACATGTTTACAATTGATGAAAATCTCAGAACCGAAGGAATGCCACATTTTGATAATTTTGTTGCTGTATCAATTTAAGTCAGAGAATGGACCCACTTTTAATGAGTTTGTGTCATATTTTACTCTGTTGTGATAGCAAATGCTAAACAGCATGAAATAGTTTAAAATGGATGTATAGCAGGCATTCCACTCTTTTCACACATATGAATTTGATTATCCAAAACTGTGTCTGATCGGAGAACTTTGTCTTTGAAAATTAGTACAAAACACAACTGGCTTTCCTCCTTGCCTGGGTGTCGTCGACATGAACTTTTGATATGATTTTCGATTACAAAATGCTCTGTTGAAATGGACTACTGGATAATGATATAAATACGTTTTCAGTTGTATTTATCAAAGAAATGGAGTCAATAATAAGATTTTGATTGGGAAATCTGAGCTTCGTAGAATGACAATCATTTTGTGCAAAACTCCTACAATGACAAAGAGTGGAACAAAGATGGCAGCTTCAAGAGAGGTCGGCACCGTCAGTCATTTTATATAGTGGCAAACTTGTGTGGAGAATATCCTAGGCATGCCCTATTCGAAATGAAAGCTTACGGATTTTGCTTTTAATGTACATATTTGGATTCTATAGTTTTTCTCATACTTTTGCGATTTCAAGATATATTCAAGGTTTGGACGGCGAATGATTAAAAATAGTGCCAAAATTAACATTAATTTTTGTGACTTCAGTCACATATGTGTAATTATATAGTTTCTGAGGTATTCACATTTTGAAGAGTTTACACGAAATAATCAAGATTCATCAATCGAGGGAGGTAACGGGGAAGGTAATTCTCGAACAAAATATTTCGTCTGCAAAGGGTCGCCAAGAGATGTGTGCACATTTTAGCACCTGGCGACATACTGAAAAAATGGGTTTCGATATACACAATCCTAGCTCCACTCTCTCGAGCCGACACTTTTTCAAATACGCACCTCTCTCTCTCTCTCTCTCTCTCTCTTCTTATGTGCGCACTGCCCCCCTCCCCCCCTCCCCCGCATACGCACCTCTCCCCACTCCACACACATAGTGTGCAGATACAGCTCAGCCTGAACAGAAAGTTCAGTTCAAAACTCTAAAGTCTTAAAAACATTTATCAATTTTGGGCGTTAGGTCATTGATAACTGAAGCAATAGCCTACAACGATGAAAGTGCATGTATTCTCTGAAAATCACTAACTTGTTCATCATGCCGCTCAGTGGCATCAGACACTTTCCAGTCAACTCCACGCTGAAAGATTGTGTTTGTTCCAGATTATGCTACCCCTGCTTTCAAAATCACAATCTTGAAAATGATCACAACATTCTAATCGCGTTATGATATCAAACTGTGGTCTGATGAGTGATGATGATCGGACATGGTCCATCTCCTGAACTTACTACACCCCACTCCCCCTCTCCCCGCCCCCAAGATTGTGGTAACTTGAAAGCATGGGTAGCATAATCTGGAACAAACGCAATCTTTCAGCGTGGAGTTGACTGGAAAGTGTCTGATGCCACTGAGCGGCAGATGAACAAGTTACCACAATCTTGGGGCAGAATCACGCCGTGTCTACAGAACGATTCAAATGTTCTGCTAGTCTGTCGTTAGCAATACTTTGCTGCACTGTCTGTCTATTAGGTAGATTTTGTCGATGTACCTGCCGTGTTCGCTAAAATAAGGGGGGATCCCTGACCTTCACCCCTAGTTTTGAATTTTTTTTCAAAGCAGATAACAAATAGGGTAAATTTTGCTCCCACGACAAAACAAATACACGCCCATAACTCCAAAGGAATGCTGCTTACGACACCGAATCGCCTAGCAGATACAGAGACAACAGAGAGAGGGCAGGTGGAACAGAGTGCATGGAGAGGGCAGGAGGTGAAGGTGGGGGATTATGGGAATGAAGGGGGAGGGGGACAGTAAATGGACCGTCACTTCCTTTGCTTCAGGCAGGGCAAAAGCGTTAGACAGGGCGAGGCAGGGTGAAGCAGGGTGAGTTGGTGTGGGGCAGGGTGAGGCAGGGTGAATTGGTGTGGGGCAGGGTGAGGCAGGGTGAATTGGTGTGGGGCAGGGTGAGGCAGGGTTAATTGGTGTGGGGCAGGGCGGGGTGGCGTGGGGCAGGGTGAATTGGTGTGGGGCAGGGTGAGGCAGGGTGGAATTGGTGTGGGGCAGGGTGGGGTGGTGTGGGGCAGGGTGAGGCAGGGTGGGGTGGTGTTGGGCAGGGTGAGGTGGTGTGGGGCAGGGTGAGGCAGGGTGGGGTGGTGTGGGGCAGGGTGAGGCAGGGTGGGGTGGTGTGTGGCAGGGTGAGGCAGGGTGAGTTGTGTGGGGCAGGGTGAGGCAGGGTGAGTTGGTGTGGGGCAGGGTGAGGTGGTGTGGGGCAGGGTGAGGCAGGGTGGGGCAGGGCGAGGCAGGGTGGGGTGGTGTAGGGCAGGGTGAGGCAGGGTGGGGCAGGGTGGGGTGGTGTAGGGCAGGGTGAGGCAGGTGGGTAGGGGCAGGTGGGGCAGGGTGAGCAGGGTGGGGCAGGATGAGGCAGGGTGGGGCATGGTGGGGCAGGTGGGTCAGTGTGAAGCAGGGTGGGACAGGGTGGGGCAGGGTGGGGTGGTGTGGGGCAGGTGAGGCAGGGTGGGGTGGTGTGGGGCAGGGTGAGGCAGGATGAGGCAGGGTGGGGCAGGATGAGGCAGGGTGGGGCATGGTGGGTCAGGGTGGGGCAGTGTGAAGCAGGGGACAGGGTGGGGCAGGGTGAGGTGGTGTGGGGCAGGGTGAGGCAGCGTGGGGCAGAGTGAGGCAGGGTTGGGCAGGGTGAGGGAGGGTGAGACAGGGTGGGGTGGTGCGGGGCAGGGTGAGGCAGGGTGAGTTGGTGTGGGGCAGGGTGAACGATCGAACGAACGAAATTTTATTTTACCAGGATAATGAGATAAGCAATACAAATGCTTTTTTCCACCCAGCCCTGGGGCAAAAGGAAAGAAGGTAGAGGGTGAGGTAGGGTGAGGTGGTGCGGGGCAGGGTGAGGCAGGGTGAGTTGGTGTGGGGCAGGGTGAGGCAGGGTGGGGTGGTGTGGGTCAGGGTGCAGGCAGGGTGAGAGGGTGAAGTGGTGCAGGGCAGGGTGAGGCAGGGTGAGTTGTGTGGGATTGGGTGAGGCAGGGTGGGGTGGTGTGTGGCAGGGTGAGGCAGGGTGAGTTGGTGTGGGGCAGGGTGAGGTGGTGTGGGGTAGGGTGAGGCAGGGTGAAGGAGGGTGGGTGGTGTGGGGCAGGGTGAGGTGGTGCGGGGCAGGGTGAGGCAGGATGGGGTGGTGTGTGGCAGGGTGAGTTGGTGTGGGGCAGGTGAGGCAGGGTGAGTTGGTGTTGGGCAGGGTGGGGCAGGGTGAGGTGGTATGGGGCAGGGTGAGGCAAGGTGAGGCAGGGTGGGACAGGGTGAGGCAGGGTGGGGTGGTGTGGGGCAGGGTGAGCGGGGTAAGCAGGGGGGGCAGGGACAGCAGTGAGTGGTGGGAAGGGTGGGCAGGGTGGAGGGCAGCAGTGTGGGTAGTGGGCAGGTGGGGTGTAGGGCAGGGTGAGGCAGGGTGGGTGGTGTGGGGCAGGTGAGGCAGGGTGGGGTGGGTGAGGCAGGGTGTGGCAGGGTGGGGCAGGGTGAGGCAGTTGGGGCAGGATGAGGTGGTGGGGCGCGGTGGGCAGGGTGGGGAGGAGGTGTGGGGCAGGGAGGGGGGGGGGGGGGGGGGGGGGGGGGGGGGGGGGGGGGGGGGGGGGGGGGGGGGGGGGGGGGGGGGGGGGGGGGGGGGGGGGGGGGGGGGGGGGGGGGGGGGGGGGGGGGGGGGGGGGGGGGGGGGGGGGGGGGGGGGGGGGGGGGGGGGGGGGGGGGGGGGGGGGGGGGGGGGGGGGGGGGGGGGGGGGGGGGGGGGGGGGGGGGGGGGGGGGGGGGGGGGGGGGGGGGGGGGGGGGGGGGGGGGGAGGGGGGGCAGTGTGGGGGGGTGGGGGGGCAGGGTGAGGGGTGGGTGGGCAGGGGTGGGCAGTGGTGGGCAGTGGGGGTGGGGCAGGATGAGGTGATGTGGGCAGGGTGAGGCAGGGTGGGGCAGGGTGAGGTGGTGTGGGCAGGGTGGGGCAGGGTAAGGCATGGTGGGTAGTGTGGGGGCAGGCTGGGGTGGTGTGGGGCAGAGTGGGGCAGGTGGGCAGGGTGGGGCAGGGGATGGCAGGGTGAAGGCAGGGTGAGGCAGGGTGGGGTGGGGTGGTGTGGGGCAGGGTGAAGCAGGGTGGGCAGGGTGAGGCAAGGTAGCGGGTGAGCAGGGTGGGCAGGTGAGGCAGGGTGGGGCAGGGTAAGGCAGGTGGGGCAGGGTGAGGCAGGGTGGGGTGGTGTGGGGAAGGGTGGGGCAGGGAGGGGCAGGGTGAGGCAGGATGAGGTTGTGTGGGGCAGGGTGGGGCAGGGTGGGGGGGTGGCAGGATAAGGTGGTGTGGGGCAAGGTGGGCAGGGTGAGACAAAGTGGGCAGGGTGAGGCAGGGTGGGCAGGGTGAGGCAGGGTGGGCAGGATGGGACAGGATGAGGTGCTGTGGGGCAGGGTGAGGCAGAGTGGAGCAGGGTGGGCAGGATGAGAGGTGTGGGCGTGTGGGGTAGGGTGGGACAGGGTGAGCAGTGCGGTGGCAGGGTGGGGGAAGGTGGGGGGCAGGTGGCAGGGTGAGACAGGATGGGGGAGGTGAGGTGGTGTAGGCAGGGGGGGCAGGTGGGCAGGAGGGGCAGGTGGGAGACAGGTGGGGGTGAGGGAGGTGGGAGAGAGTGAGGCGTGGGCGGGGGCAGGATGAGGTGGTGTGGGCAGGGGGGGCAGGGGAGCAGGGTGGAGGCAGATGAGGTGGTGTGGGCAGGGTGGGGCAGAGTGAGCAGGTGGGCGTAGGAGTAGTGGGCAGGGTGGGCAGGTGAGGTGGTGTAGGGTGGGCAGGTGGGGCAGGGTGGGCAGGGTGGGCAGGATGAGGTGGTGTGGGCAGGGTGGGGCATGGGTTGGGGAGATGGTAGGGAGGTGGGGAGGGTGAGGTGGTGTAGGGAGGGTGGGGCAGGGTGGGCAGGGTGGGCAGGTGGGCAGGATGAGGTGTGTAGGGCAGGTGGGGCAGGTGGAGGGCAGGGTGGGGAAGGATGAGGTGGTGTAGGGCAGGGTGGGGCAGGTGAGGCAGGTGGAGGTGAAGGTGAGGTGGGTAGGGATGGCAGTTAGCAGGATGAGTGGTGTACGGGGTCATGTAGGAAGAAAGCTGTGAGTTCGGTGCATGTTTGGATACAACAGCTTGTGAGCGCTGGGGTATTAGAAAAAAACTGTTGTTAGCGTGTTTATGGAGCCGGACACCTTGGGGCGCTGCGCGGTATAATTGCGAATTTTAACTTGCTCTACGCCAGCCGGGGGAGTCGCATGGTCTGTTTGATTACGGCGATTGAAGACCGACGCAAGGCTGATTGATTGATTGATTGATTGATTGATCTTTAATACACAAGGATGGAGATTTTAGGCCAAAGCCTAGTCTTACAATCTGTCCTTGTCATGCATACATTTCAGCACATATATTCATACGACAATTCAACATAGCAACATGTAATCTAATTCTACAATGATAAGCAACCTATTCATAAAAGCACCAATGAGATGGGGGATGGTAAAACAGAAGGAAACTTACAAACAAACAAAACTACAACAGAGAGGTCAGAGGAGGGTGGGGAAGAGAGAATGGTAGGTAGGGGGAGGAGAAAAGGGATGGTAGACAGAGTGGGAGTGGGGATGACGATTTTACGGAGTAGGTTTTATGTTTAGACGATTTATTCAAAGTATGGTTCACAGAAGACTTTGCGAATGGGCACTAATCATTGTAATCGAATAATTTAATTACTGAGACATAAAATGTTTATGCAAATGTTCCTTGAAAAGTTTTAAAGTATTCATGTTTTGTAGATTCGGTGGAAGCGAGTTCCAGACATATGGTCCTGAGTAAGCTAGGCTCGTTTTGTATAGATCAATGCGTGGGTAGGGAAGAAGGAATTTCGTCGAGCCAGAAAAGCTGTTCGATCTTGTAAAAAGGGCACTGATATAACATTGCATAGTATCTGTCAAGATTGTAAACATAAATGCCTTGTTGAATTCCAATTGCCTATTCAGAGGAAGTATGTTCAGCGCTTTTAGTTTTTCGTCTGTTGTTGGAGATACAGCTGGATGGAGTAGCTTTGCTGCACGTCTATGGAGAGAATTCAGCCTTTTTTGGTGGACGTCACTACTGCCGTCCCACACTGTTGAGACGTAATCGATACGTGACATTAAGTGTGCATTGAAGAAAAGTTTAAGCACATTACTGTTGACGTAGCGCTTTAATTGAGATAACAGGAAAAGGTGTTTTGAGACTACCTTGCATACGTTATTGAGATGAGATTGCCATTTCAATTCTTTATCTATCGTTAACCCTAAAACACGATGCTCGTCTACTTGCTCGATAGAAGTGCCATTCAACTGAAGTTTTAGGCAAAGAGGAGTCAACTGGTGTTTTTGGCGGGGAGCTATAATCATAGATTTGGTTTTGGCTGGGTGTATGACCATTGAGTTTGAATGACACCAGTCTGACACGTCGTTTAGACTTTCCTGGAGAGAAGTTTCTATTGTCTGTAGATCACTACCATTCGTTTGGAGTGACGAGTCATCAGCAAATAAATCTGTCGTGACCTTTTCATCTGATACGGACAATGGTAAATCACTGATGAAGATGCAGAATAGCAGGGGGCCTAGTACAGAGCCCTGTGGGACTCCATGTCTGACAAAGTCTGAAGTGGAGGTTTTGCCATTAAGCACCACATACTGAGTCCTATCGTTCATGATTGGAATAATGAGATTGTAGGGGTATGGTTCAAGTTGTTGCATCGTTGAGGTATTTTTGTCATTAATGCTTAACTGGAGAGAAGTGAAATCTTTGGGAAGAAAAGAAAATAAGAACCAGTGTGGTTACACCTGTAACATTTTTTTAAAAATAAAAGAATGGGGAAAAGAAAGGAAAAGTAATATTTAAAGTAAAAACTTATAAGAAAAGGTTACTGTTTACATCTTCATGTTGAAGTGAGTCTCCTTAGTTATTGTAGAACTGCACGTGGTTCCGAGTGTGTTGACAGGTTGCCTGTCTCACGCCGGGCCACGGGTGTGAGTGTTTGGAGGTGGTGGAGGTGCTGGACCTGACCCCAGCCTGGGACGGGTGGCGGACCTCGCCCACAGTACCCTTCCTCACGGAGGAGGATTCCAGCCAGGCAGCGCCCCTTTGGGCCGGAGAGGACTGTTTGGTATCGGTATCAGAAGTCGATAATCCATGTTGATGAAGAATGACTGGCGCATTTCCCATGTTGATGAAGAATGACTCTGGCGCATTTCCCCATGTTGAAGAATGACTCTGGCGCATTTCCCCATAATGTTATGACCCTACTGTATAACATCAACTGTTGTGAATTGTGATTTGATTGATCTCCTGTGTTGAGGTTATAAGATAATAGTATACGGTATAAATACGTTGATGATGGATAGTGACATAGCCCCCATGTTTTATGAACGTTGCAACTGAAGGGGAAACAGTACCTGGTGTTACCTCCTTAGTGGAGAGGAGATGGTTTCTATTTATTTGGTGTCACCTCCTTAGTGGAGCGGAGGTGTGTTTGTATTTATCTGGTGTCACTTCCTTAGTGGAGAGGAGGTATGTTTGTATTTATTTGGTGTTACCTCCTTAGTGGAGAGGTGTGTTTGTGTTTATTCTGTGTTGCCTCCCCATTGGCGAGGAGGTGTGCTTAAGTTAATTTGAGAATTGTAAGTACTAATTATATTTGTTCTCCCGTAGGAGGAGGGGAAGGAAAAAACCAACTTTTCGGTGTTGTGCATTTTATCTGACGCGCCTTGGGTGAAAGGAGTGATTGCGCGCGTTTGCGGAGTTTGCTTTGGCGGTGGTGCGTGCGTGTGTGGCACGACTCCGGGAAGCATGACAGGCAGAGTGGGGCAGGGTGAGGCAGGGTGGGGCAGGGTGAGACAGGATGAGGTGGTGTAGGGCAGGATGAGGTGGTGTAGGGCAGGGTGGGGCAGGGTGGGGCAGGGTGAGATGGTGTAGGGCAGGATGAGATGGTGTAGGGCAGGGTGGGGAAGGGTGAGGTGGTGTAGGGCAGGTTTGGGCAGGGTGAGGCAGGGTGGGGCAGGGTGAGGCAGGGTGGGGTGGTGTGGTGCAGGGTGGGGCAGGGTGAGGCAGAGTGGGGTGGTGTGAGGTAGGGTGAGGCAGGCTGGGACAGGGCGAGGCAGGGTGGGGCAGGTTGAGGCAGGGTGGGGCAGGGTAAGGGTGGGGTGGTGTGGGGCAGGGTGAGGCAGGCTGGGGCAGGGTGAGGCAGGGTGGGGTGGTGTTGGAAGGTGAGGCAGGATGGGGCAGGGTGAGGCAGGATGGGGCAGGGCGGTGCAGGATGAGGTGGTGTCGGGTAGGGTGAGGAAGGGTGGGACAGGCGAGGCAGGGTGAGGCAGGGTGAGGCAGGGTGGGGGTTGTGTGGGTGGGTGGGCAGGGTGAGAGGGTGGGGCAGGGTGAGGCAGGGTGGAGTGGTCTGGAGCAGGGTGAGGCAGGGTTGGGCAGGGTGAGTGTCACGCCGAATGGTGTGACGGCTGTTCAGTTCACCTATCGCTCGACAACTTCACGTCCAACCGATCGCCCCCACTCTTCACGACAGAAGCAAAACAAACATATCACAATTTATTAACGAATGTGTGTGTGTGTGTGGACGTGTTGGATGATCGTTTTTGCGTTTGAATCAAAGAAAATAAATGTGTGAAATAAATGAAATTTGAAGAAAAGTTTTTCCTTATCTGGCACGGGCACTATGGTGTTAATGTCTGGGAATAATAGACAGTCCTCGTCGCGACCAGTGAAGTTATCTGCTCCTCCAGTTCTTCAGGTCCGGATCCTCATCATGAAGTACAGTAGCGTAACGCAGATCTGATCGATCGGCCCACAATGCGTAACCTACACAGGAGCCTTATATTGGAGTATTTCTTCACCGATGTTATAAATTGCCCGGCAGATCTATTGTAGTTACGTAAATTGTATGACAACATCTAAGACACATGACTACACCGATGAATACAATCTAGTGTGTGGTGTCATGTTTGCAATGTCTACTGCGGGCACAATGATACAGTAAAGATGTAGAGGGTTGTAACATTAAGTGATCGATGTCACCCGATCAACCTCAGGTGTACAACATCCCATCTGAAAAGTTAAATTAACATATTTGCAATGCACGACTGAAACGATTGTAATAAGTATTGGCTCAATCAATGTGTTTACTAAACATATTACGAGCAGGGACCCTGATAAACAGTGCAAGAATCTTCGCATATCAAACTATACATATATTCAATAAGTTATTCAACCAAAATCATCTTTTCCATATTTCTAATCAAATAGCATAACACAATATCGGAGTGTGTAGCCACACTCACTCAAATAATAGATGCGACGAGTGCGGATCCAAGGCTCTCGCAACGCCAATGTCACCAGCTGGTCTCCCGGTCAGAACTGCACGGTCGTCGTTCCGGAGGCCGGTGCCGCAATGATGCAGTGCTGGGATCTGTCCAGGCTGACCGGAGCTCTCTTAGCTGGACACGCTGGTAGGGCGATGGTCCGCGGCTGCACCTAAAACGAAGGCGGGTCACAGAGGGAAGAAAACCGTTGACGGCAATGGATGACTAGATCGCTGCAAGTCCGGCTGACGAAGCTTTATTATGTACTGTTGGCAGGATCTATCTAAGTCCTGGTGTTCTCAACTGTACATCAGACCTCAAGAGAGTGTCTATAATGAATTTCATTCGTTCCAGGCTTGCTGTATGGGCAAGGAGGGATGTCTTCTCAAAACGGCTCTCTGCTGTTGGCGATGTGTCCTCTCTTGCCTCGTTCCACTTCAGTAACTGTCTTTTAGTTTCGTCATCGCATATGAATAATCGTATCTTGGGGATGCGATGAGAAAATAAAGTTCCTTGACGATTTTGGACAAACACAGTATTTGACAGTTTCCGAAGGATGCTGGTCCACGGAATAACAACACACAACTTAAATGAAGAATAATATGTGAAATATTAAATCTGCTTCTGGCACAAAACAAACAACAACAACAAAAAACAATAAGAGCAGGTAGTCTTCCGAAGAAAATGACGTCACGGCCTGCGCTATGCACCGTGACGTAAAGAATTTGTGATGAAGTATGTCGAGTCTTGGAACAAGTTTGACGACAATCTAAAGTGTTAGCTCGAGAGCCTTACCATGTTACAAATATCCCCCGGCTTAAGATTAAAGACGGTTCCAAACACTCTTTTAACAATAATAATAATAATAATAAAAAAAAAAAAAAAAAAAAATATATATATATATAAATAAAATAGGCTCAAAGACCAAACACTAGCTTCATCAAATTAATGAATGAAGATAAGCAATCAATTTTAATAATAACACCGTAAATTCAAACTCCGCAAATAATATAACAACTCTAATAGTTCTGCCTTGTCGATAAATTATGACAGACTGTGTTCTTACAAGCACCCAAACAAACAGCATCACCGCATACGATGATAACCATGACGTCAAAAGCCTGCTTAAGCTGCCAAACACGATCCATCTCCCTCAGTCCAGCTAGAAGTCTGCATTGAAATCAAAAGGAATGAGTTAAAAGAGCACGCACCTGAAGGTACTCTACTGTAATATGAGAAGATATAATAATGAACAGCACATATCTAAACCATGGGTGCCTAAGCCTACTGTTACATAGGCGAACGGCGCTACTATGATGGGTAGCAAAATGAAGCCCCTCGCTTCCAGGATTTGACTGTACATCTGACAGCCGAGACATATGTCTCACAACCAGTGAACCCCTACGTCACTGCAAATGGTGCAAAGATGGCACCCGGCATCTGCTAGACCAAACTCATACCTCGACGACGAGTGACCAGCACGATGCCTACATGAACGTACTCCCACACTCTACTCGTGCTATGATAAGCACACAAAGCCAGTGTTCTCATGCAACACTGAAAGGATGCAAAGATGGCATCCGACATCAATTAAGCCCGCCTCATACCCCTATGATGAGTGCCTAATCTGACGCCCACATGAGTGTTCTCCTAAACACTCCCGCTGTGCCATGATGGGCACAAAAACAATTCATGTCACCTACATGAACCAATTCCGTCTGAATACATCGTTTAGGTAGCAGACCACCTAACTACACTCCCCTTCAAGGCAAAGATGATGCGATCCAAGTATAATCCGTCATAAACTATTCCTTTGATACGCTAGACTAACAAGCCAACCCTCCAACTAACCGAACTTACATTCTCTCTTATGAAAGAGTAAAATTTATATCTTGTGCAGTATTATATGGACTGCTTCACTATTCTCTATGTTATCTCTTGCAGTATTACGTAGACTGCCATTCACTATTCTCTATGTTATCTCTTGCAGTATTACGTAGACTGCCATATTATTCTCCATGTTATCCCTTGCAGTATTATATGGACTGTCTTTTCTCTAAACAACATTCTATATTACAAAGTACATACTGTCATATAGTCAACATTCTTCACATAACATGATTTGCACATATGAGTCTGCTGCTTCTACATTCTTGGATCTTAGTGGATCCGAGACATGTAATCTGCGCCTATGTTCTCTTCTCCTGGTATGACGCGGAGGGAGAACGAGTGTTGCTGAAGTTGCAGTGCCCAGCGCATGAGCCTCCCGTTGTCTGTCTTGGATCTCCTCAGGTATTCTAATGGGCGCTGATCCGTTTCTAGGACAAAGTGAACTCCAAACAAATATGGCTCAAATTTGTTCATTGCCCAAACTACTCCCAGGCATTCCTTCTCAATCGTCGAGTAGTTGAGCTCAGCTTTATTGAGCTTCTTGCTGCTGTATGCGACGGGCCTTTGGACATGATCCTTTTCCTGCAGTAATACTGCCCTCAGTCCTTCGATGCATCAGTCCGGAGGACGTATTCTTTTTCGCAGTCTGGCAGTATGACGACCGGCTTCTCAGCAAGCCTCTGCCTCAACGTCTCAAATGCCTTTTCACATTCCTCATTCCAAACTATGTTGTCGGGTTTCCCCTTCTTGGTGGAATCAGTGAGCGGCATGGCTATTTCAGCGAAATTTGGGATGAAGCGACGATAGTATCCCGCCAATCCCAAGAAAGCTCTAACTTGCTTCTTTGTTTTGGGTCTCTCTGCATCCAGCAACTTCTCCACTTTGATTCGGGTTTCAGCGTTCCATTTGCCAGTTCATGGCCCAAGAAAGACAACTCCTTATATCCAAAGAAGCACTTTGAGGGCTTAGCGGTCAAGCCCTCCTCCTCTAGCCTGCTGAGAATCTGATCCAAAGCCTCAATGTGTTGTTCCCAACTGTTACTTGCGATGAGAACATCGTCAATAAAGTTGTGTATGTCTTCTCGTTTGAGCGGTGCTAAAAGTTTCCTCATCATACGGGAAAATACTGCACTGGCGTTCCTCATGCCAAAGGGCATCCGTTTCCAGCTGTATTGCCCTTCCGGAGTCCTGAACGCTGTTTTCATCCGATCCCCCTTTCTTCATTGGGATTTGCCCAAATCCCTTGCACAGATCAAGTTTAGAGAAATAATTTGCTTTGCATAGCTTAGCAAAAATCCCGTCGATGTCTGGCATCGGTTCTGCATCAAACTGCGTTACTTGATTTAGCTTACGATAGTCGGTGCAGAAACGCACAGAGCCATCTTTCTTTTTCACCAGGACTATTGGTGCGTTATATGGCGAGGATGATTTTTCTATAACGCCCATCTTTTCCATCTGGGCCACTTCTCCGACTGTCTTCATCTGGGAATGTGGCAACGGATATTGAATCACCCTGATAGGCTCTTGAGTGGTCAGGGTTAGCTCACATTCTTCGAGCTTGGTGGTACCAGGCAAGTCGGAGAAAACTCTCATGTTTGATGACCACCTGTTCCATGCTTTCTTTATGCCGTGGTTCCAGATCTTGACCTAGATTGACCCGTGTATGATCTTCGGTTTGCTTCAGTGGTAGTAATGGAACATTCTCTGTGTAGTAGTCATCCGACTCCTCATGTACAATCACTGAGACTTGTGCTTCAGGTTCCTCCCTTTCATGGTACTTTTTGATCAAGTTTATATGGTATAACTTTTCTTTTCCTCTAATCTGGACTTGGTAGTTAACCCTGTTGACTTTCTTCTTGACAACAAATGGTCCCTTCCAAGAGAGCTGGAGTCTCTTGTGCTTATCAGGTAGCAACACTAACACTCTATCACCTTCTTTGAGCGTGCGCTCGTGCGCCTTCTTGTTGAATGCTTTCATATACCGTTTCTTGGCTTCCTTCTGGCATTCTGCTGCGATCTGACAAGTTCTTTCCATCTTGTTGTGCAGATCTGTTATATACTCTGCGGCGCTTCTACCTTCTGGGTTTTCTTCCTCTTCCACCCAAACCTTTTTTCAGTATCTCTAGGGGTCCCTTAACTGTCCTTCCATAAAGTAGTTCAAAGGGCGAGAACTGCGTTGAATCTTGTGGCACCTCCCGGTATGCGAATAACATGGCCGGAATGAACCTATCCCATTCTGTAGGCTGATCCACGCACAATTTTTGAATCATTTTCTTGATCGTCCCGTTGAACTTCTCCACCAGGCCATTTCCTTGAGCATGGTATGGTGTTGTAGTCACTCCTTTTATGCTCAATAGATGATACACTTCTTTCATCAACTCTGAGGTGAACTGTGTTCCTCTGTCGCTGATGATTTTCTGTGGAATGCCAAGTCTAGTCCACATCTCGTATAGTGCTTCTGCGACTGTTACAGTGTCTACCTTCGGAATAGCAGCTGCTTCTGCATATTTAGTCGCATAATCTATCATGGTCAACACGTATCTGTTGCCCTTAGAGGTGGTGGGGCTGACTGGACCAACGATATCTATCGCTACCTGTTGGAACGGCACACTTACCACTGGCACTTCCTGTAGCGGTACTTTTCCTAGTCTTCCACGGCTCACACATCTTTAACACGTGTCGCATGAGATACAAAATCTCCTAATATCTGCATCAATCCCAGGCCAGTGAAATGAACTGGTAATCCTGTCCTTTGTCTTATTCATTCCAAGATGTCCGGACATGGGAACGTCATGTGCTAATTCCATGATGGCATGTCTATACTTGCTTGGCACCACGATCTGGTTCCATGTTCTCTGACCGTGCATATACTTTCTACAAAGCACTCCTCTTTTCATGTAGTAGCATGTCGTGGCTCCACTGCTTCTAGTGACTCCTCGATCTCCCTTCAGTGCACGCTCACGTACTCTGCACAGACGTTCATCCTTACTTTGTTCTTCTGTCAATTGTGAAGGCGTCACTGTTGCCAAGACTGATTGCTCGACTCTAAGCACCGATTTAGTTCCTTCCCGCGATGTTTCAGGAGATTCAATAGCTGCCATGGTCTCATTCTCATCCTCCTTGTCATTCTGATGTCTAATTGTGTCTTGCTCTGTTACTTTTCTCGCAGGGGTACTCTGCTTTGAATTCTCTTCCTTTGCCTTCGATGGAGCACAGTGATGTTTCATGTTTACCTCCTTTTCTCCTGTCTCATGTACTATGGGCTTGGCCTCATTCTTGCTCTCTTGCTTCTCATATTGCGTCTTGTTTTCGTTTCCTATCAAAACTGGCACGGGTGCGTCGTCTGCTACCAATACTTCTACCTTCCCACTGTAGTATGGCGTTTCCAGTTTCACGATCGCTGTTGGGAGGTTTGCCGTCGCGTTGTTTGCATAACGAACAACTTTGCTACGACCTGTGTAGCATTTCGCTGGCACCAAATTTTTCTTTACTTGTGTTTGGGTGGCGCCGGTGTCCCTCATACCTTCAGTCTTCGTTCCCTCAACCTTTACAGAGCCATAGTACTTGTTTCGGTTCCCCTTTTCTAGAACCTAGACTGCTGCTTGTGTGTTTTTTTCAGGAACGGCATCTCCTATAATCACTGATACTTGTTCATTGTCCGGGCAGTCCCTAATGAAATGTGGTCCTCCGCATTTGTAGCATCCCTTCCAATTGACCTGATAGAATCTTGGGGGTCCTCTGTAGCTTCTGTAGTCTGATGTTCCCTCAGACTTCTCACCAGAGTGAATGTGGTTTCTCACAGGTTTCGCCACCTCTTGTGAGTTGTTACGCTGGTCTGATTGGTTCTTATTCTGGTTCTGTGGCTGCTGAGATCTCGTGTTGATCATCTTCCCATTGATAAATCTTTCTGCAAGCCTAGACTCATCGAAGAGCTCTGCTGCAACCAACACTTCTTCTTGCCTGCTGGAGCTTTCTCTCGGATAAATCTTGCCTTGTCTTTTGGCAGGGTCTCTAAGAACTTTTCCATGACCAACATCTTTCAAATCTGCGTCCTTTTTGTTTGACATCTCGACCCACCTCTTCAACATATGGTCGAGACGTTCCCAGTAGACACTATTTTCTTCGCCATCACGCGGTTTTGCGCTGCGAAACTTCTTGCGAGAGGTGACCGCGTTCAGTTGACGTTTTAGTAGCACATTTTTAATAACATTGTAGTCACCACTATCCTCAACCGGTATTTGAATGTAGGCTTCTCTGGCCTCACCCTTCGTAAAGGTACCAATCTAGTACCCCATTCATTCTCACTCCACCTATTTAGCGTCGCGACGCGTTCAAACTGGACAAGGTGCGCCTCGATGTCCTCGCGATCCTCAAGAAAAGGCATTTTGACCTTGTGGATTGCTTGCGCGTGGTTGGCGTTGATTTGCTGAGCTGCAGCTCGCGTGTTCGACTCAATACGTCTTATCTCCAGCTCATATTCCATATGTTTTTCTTCGCGTTCGCGCTCAGCGGCGAGTCTTTTGTCTTCGTGCTCGCGTTCGGCGGCAAGTCTTTTCTCCTCTCGCTCTGCGGCAAGCTTTGCCTCTTCGCGCTCGCGTTCGGCAGCAAGTTGCCTCTCTATATAGACAATCAAGTCGCCTTCCTTCAACCCAAGGGCTTCGCCCTGTGCTTTGTACATAACGAATGCAGGGTCCATTGCAACTCGACCTTGTGATGCTGTCACGGGAGTATTAGACCTCCGTCCTTTTGGCATCACACAATTTATATGTGTATACAATTATTTTATCCAAATTATCAAATTCAAGCAAATCACTTATGACTCACAGATTAAATAATCCTTTCTACGATTGCGACAGTGTACTTTGATATGCAAATATATCTATCACTGAGTTGATATAGGACTAGTGATCTTAATTCTCTTCTCTAGTCTGTCCGGATAAGACAAACCAATTACATACGACTAAATCTTCTTCTCAAAACGATTGTATATAACCATACTAGAAAATATGTCTAAAAAGTGGGCCGATTTCTACCTGACAGCTATATCCAAAGTGATATTGGAGCGCTTCACAATAGACTAATGAAATTTACGACATAAAAAGTTTATTTGGATTTTGTATTAGCTGAAAGAACTATCTAATGCTACACTATGAGGGACTACTGTGCACCTAAGGAGAATCTGGGCTCCACCCAACCTCCCGCATCCGAAGTGAAGGAGGGACAATGCTTGTCCGCAAAGCCGGAGCTATGTGAAGGCGAACCAAGAGATCGAACGTATCCCACCGCTGCCACCAGTTTGTGTCACGCCGAATGGTGTGACGGCTGTTCAGTTCACCTATCGCTCGACAACTTCACGTCCAACCGATCGCCCCCACTCTTCACGACAGAAGCAAAACAATTCACAATTTATTAACGAATGTGTGTGTGTGTGTGGACGTGTTGGATGATCGTTTTTGCGTTTGAATCAAAGAAAATAAATGTGTGAAATAAATGAAATTTGAAGAAAAGTTTTTCCTTATCTGGCACGGGCACTATGGTGTTAATGTCTGGGAATAATAGACAGTCCTCGTCACGACCAGTGAAGTTATCTGCTCCTCCAGTTCGTTCAGGTCCTCATCATGAAGTACAGTAGCGTAACGTAGATCTGATCGATCGGCCCACAATGCGTAACCTGCACAGGAGCCTTATATTGGAGTATTTCTTCACCGATGTTATAAATTGCCCGGCAGATCTATTGTAGTTATGTAAATTGTATGACAACATCTAAGACAAATATGACAACACCGATGAATACAATCTAGTGTGTGGTGTCATGTTTGCAATGTCTACTGCGGGCACAATGATACAGTAAAGATGTAGATGGTTGTAACATTAAGTGATCGATGTCACCCGATCAACCTCAGGTGCACAGCATCCCATCTGAAAAGTTAAATTAACATATTATTTGCAATGCACGACTGAAACGATTGTAATAAGTATAGGCTCAATCATTGTGTTTACTAAACGTATTACGAGCAGGGACCCTGATAAACAGTGCGAGAATCTTAGCATATCAAACTATACATAAATTCAATAAGCTATTCAACCAAAATAATCTTTTCCATATTTCTAATCAAATAGCATAACACAATATCGGAGTGTGTAGCCACACTCACTCAAAGAATAGAAGATGCGACGAGCGCGGATCCAAGGCTCTCGCAACGCCAATGTCACCAGCTGGTCTCCCGGTCAGAACTGCACGGTCGTCGTTCCGGAGGCCGGTGCCGCAATGATGCAGTGCTGGGATCTGTCCAGGCTGACCGGAGCTCTCTTAGCTGGACACGCTGGTAGGGCGATGGTCCGCGGCTGCACCTAAAACGAAGGCGGGTCACAGAGGGAAGAAAACCGTTGACGGCAATGGATGACTAGATCGCTGCAAGTCCGGCTGACGAAGCCTTATTATGTACTGTTGGCAGGATCTATCGAAGTCCTGGTGTTCTCAACTGCACATCAGACCTCAAGAGAGTGTCTATAATGAATTTCATTCGTTCCAGGCTTGCTGTATGGGCAAGGAGGGATGTCTTCTCAAAACGGCTCTCTGCTGTTGGCGATGTGTCCTCTCTTGACTCGTTCCACTTCAGTAACTGTCTTTTAGTTTCGTCATCGCATATGAATAATCGTATCTTGGGGATGCGATGAGAAAAGTTCCTTGACGATTTTGGACAAACACAGTATTTGACAGTTTCCGAAGGATGCTGGTCCACGGAATAACACACAACTTAAATGAAGAATAATATGTGAAATATTAAATCTGCTTCTGGCACAAAAACAACAAAAAAAGAAACAAACAATAAGAGCAGGTAGTCTTCCGAAGAAAATGACGTCACGGCCTGCGCTATGCACCGTGACGTAAAGAATTTGTGATGATGTATGTTGAGTCTTGGAACAAGTTTGACGACAATCTAAAGTGTTAGGTCGAGAGCCTTACCATGTTACAGTGAGGCAGGGTGAGGTGTTGTGGGGCAGGGTGGGGCAGGGCGAGGCAAGGTGGGGTAGGGTGGAGCAGGGTGAGGCAGGGTGGGGCAGGATGAGGTGGTGTTGGGCAGAGTGGGGTAGAGTGAGGCAGGGTGGGGCAGGGCGAGGTGGTGTGGGGCAGGATGAGGTTGTGTGGGGCAGGGTGAGGCAGGATGGGGCAGGATGAGGGTGGTGTGGGGCAGGGTGGGCAGGTGGGTGAGGCAGGGTGGGGCAGGGTGAGGCAGGTTGGGGCAGGATGAGGTGGTGTGGGGTAGGGTGAGGAAGGGTGGGGCAGGGTGAGGCAGGGTAGGGTGGTGTGAGGCAGGGAGGGGCAGGGTGCGGCAGGGTGTGGCAGGGTGAGGTGGTGTGGGGCAGGGTGAGGCAGGGTGGGTTGGTGTGGGGAGAGTGGGGCAGGGTGAGGCAAGGTGGGGTGGTTTGGGGCAGGGTGAGGCAGGGTGGGGCAGTGTGAGGCAGGGTGGGGCAGGGAGAGGCAGGGTGGGGCAGGGTGAGGCAGGGTGGGACAGGGTGGGGTGGTGTGGGGCAGGGTGAAGCAGGGTGGGGCAGGGTGAGGCAAGGTGTGTCAGGGTGAGGCAGGGTGGGGCAGGGTGGGGCAGGGTGAGGCGGGGTGAGGCGGGTGAGGCAGGGTGGGGCGGTGTGGGGCAGGGTGGGTCAGGGTGAGGCAAGGTGAGGCAGGGTGGAGCAGGGTGAGGCAGGGTGGGGCAGGGAGGGGCAGGGTGGGGCAGGATGAGGTGGTGTGGGGCAGGGTGATGCAGGGTGGGGCAGGATGAGGTGGTGTGGGCAGGGTGGGGCAGGGAGGGCAGGGTGAGGCAGGGTGGGGCAGGGTGAGGCATGGTGAGTAGTTTGGGGCAGGGTGAGGCAGGGTGGAGCAGGGTGAGGCAGGGTGAGGCAGGGTGCGGTAGTGTGGGTGGTAAAAATGACAGGGTTCTGGAGAGGGGCCAGGTGGGATCCGCGAATCGCCACACACTCACGGACAAACACAAGGAGGGAAAGGTAAACACTAAGACAACATATTACATATGGACAAGCATCAACAAAAATCAATCACACTCTGTGGGAAAGGGCCATAAAGAATAAAAGAAAGACAGAAGGAAAAGTAGAGAAGAGGAAAATGAAAGTCAGGAAAAGTGCCTATAGAGAATTCTGAGCTACCTACACGGGTAAAAAAAAAAAAAAAAAAAAAAAAAAAACGCACTCCCAAAAGAAAATAAATCCAAAACAACACCAACCCTTGGGACTTCCCCCACTCTATTATCACCACTCCTCTACACCCAACTTAAAATGCTACCACCCCACTCAACCCAAAGAAGATAAGACGAGGGACATTCCTAGCATAAAGGATCTACTACACAACGCGTACACACAACCAATATCAGAGATAAATATATTGAGTTTTAACTCCCAGCACACAGGAGCATGTGCCACATGTTGTATCAGTCACTTCCTTCAAAGGGTAGCGAACCTGGTCACAAACCCCGAGAGTCGGGTTACAGATACTGTCGTTGCACAAGCACACATACAAGGGCAAGGGGAGACAGGCCACACTCTCTCCAGCAACAATCACACGACACAACACGAAGGGACTCGCCGTGGGAGCGGAGGACGAGAGTCCTTGCAGCGCCGCAGAAGCCACGCCGACGAGGTTCACGGCCCGGAGATCCGGCGGGAGCCCTCCAGCTGACGGCGATCTCCGAGGCTGGCGAGGCCTCGTGCAGGCACTCAGCGGGGCTCGATCTCGGCCGGATGGCGTCAGCAGCCCAGCGCTCCCAGGGCAGGAAGTAGAGTGAGTGCAGAGAAGGTGGAGCAAGAGGTGAAGGTGCAGGAAGGTGGAGACGTAGAATGGATGGCAGGTGACCAAAAGGTGGGACGAAGCACCAGAGGGAAGGTGATGAAACAAACTCTGCAAGCCAATCATGGTCTGTATATAGTTCCAGAATTTGGAGCTGTGTGGGGTGTCTTACGTGACTATGCTAGGAGAGGTAAGCACTGTCAAACCCCCTCCCTCCTTGTTAACTTGCTCCGCGTTACAGGGAAGAACCCTAATTTGCTATGTGTTAATTGTTCCTTTTTTTTTCTTTCTACTAATAATTTCTACTATTAGCCCCAAACCCCTCTGCTTACAAAGTAAGGGACTGCAATCAAAGGAAACAATTACGGGGAAATGATATCCAAACTCCACCTCTCCAATTCCTCTTTTCCCCTCATTTCCGGAAGGACGGGTACAGGTTGACAAATCGCTATACACAAGGAAAAACAAATGCGCGAGCATGTGATATAATATTTGTTTACACAATTCTAAGGTTAACCAGAAATCTCAGAAGGGCTGAAAGCCTACGCCAGTTCCGTGATTCAGCAAAATTCTTGTATCAAAACTCACAGCATCTACAATGCACAAAATTCGCTAATTAACTGTCTCACTAATGATTATCAAAATTTATGCTCATCAGCGTAACCATACGACATATACACATCAAAATTGTGCAATAACAATCCTACCCTGAATCAAACAATTCAACATGTAATATTCAATACCCTCTACATGCACACCTCCCTTCCCCCACCCCCACATTTTTACACAGACGAACAGGAACACAACACAGACAAGGAGCAGGGCGATGGAGAGTGCTGATGGGGAAACACGAGCGCCGCCCAAAATTTAGTGGGCTCCGCACGCGCCTGGATGCACGCCGTGCGCTCACGACCAAGCCTTGACAAAACAAACACGTAGCTGGGATCTACGGCCCCGTAGCAAGCACAAATAGACTGTACATAAAAAAAAAAAACAAAAACCCTACCATGGAAGATTTCGGCCCGACGACAGATTTCTCACACATATCGTCGAACTGCGGGGTATTCACGTAACCAGACCAACTGTGCGGTCACGTCTCTCAGTCCAAAACGAAAAGGGAAAAAAAAAACCTTTACATTGACTATGGCTTGATACCAAGCCGTACTATGACGGAACCAAGACCACTTTGGTCCCCAGAACTCTCAAAATAAGCTGACTTACAATTCACAATAACTGGGGTTTTGTAAGAATAACGCGCATTTTATGATATGAAACTGTACACGCCCAATCATCTGCTAAGGGCTATGACCAGAACCTCAACTTTCCAGACTTCCGACGAAAAATACACATTCTAAACCGACAGCAAACCATACGGAACAATACCATACCAGCAGTTTGTGAGCGGGATGGAGAGGGTAGGGTGGGACACCCAGTGTCTCCTGTCTCGACCCAGGCGAAGGGCAGGCAGGCCGGCACCAAAACGCACGTCACAACGAAGTGACCAGGAACCCCCACCGAAGAGGTTCGCCAAACCAGGAATGGTTTCAAGAAGCTTGTCTAGACTGAGGATCGTGGTCCTCCGAAATCCTTTCCCCCTCTGTCTCTCCGATTCCCCAAACCAAACCGAAAACCTACAGCTGAGCAGTTCACACATGCAGTCAGTCATGCAGGGAAGTTGGGAACCCGCACGGACTGCACGTGCAACTGAAAAAAAAAGACCCCACCAGTGTGGCTGGATACTTGATTTCACTCTAAAAAAAAACAATAACAAAAAAAGACCCAGTTACACACACACAAAAAAAAGAAGAACGTGGAGGGGTGATGAGGGAGGACGGTCCACGGGCGGCTCACATATGCTAAGAATAGAAGAGTATGGAAGAAAGGAAACACACACACACCAACCCCCCCCCCCCCCCCCCCCCCCCCCCCCCCACACGGAGGAATCGGGGTTGCGAAAAGTACGGTTTCGTACACCTAAAAGATGGGGCACCCAGTAGGATAGAAGGAAAAGGTTAGTAAAACCAACGATAAACCACTATAAAGAGACCCTGATCCTTAGGAATGAAAAGGAATATGAAGGAGTACGGAAAGTATAGAACGTATCCAAAAGTGACTAGGGAACCATAAAACCATTAACAGAAGAGAACTCTAGTTTCCCTACGTTGACCTATCAAGAAAAAGTTCAAAAGCTGAGCCGTCCGTGACAGTGGGGCAGGGTGAGGCAGGGTTGGGCAGGGTGAGGCAGCGGGCAGCAGGGTGAGGCAGGGTGCGGTAGTGTGGGGCAGGGTGAGGCAGTGTTGG
>CM065727.1:525000-560000 GCA_033310375.1 Conus canariensis
ACAACAACAGTGTGGGGAAATACAGCGCTATAATGAGAAGATTAATGAGGAAATGAAGAGTACGAAGGACAGGAGCTACAAAACTGCACAACAACAGTGAGGGGAAATACAGCGCTATAAAGAAAGGATTAATGAGGAAGTGAAGAGTGCATAGGACAGCTCACAACAACAGTGTGGGGCAAATATAGCGCTATAAAGAAAGGATTAATGAGGAAGTGAAGAATGCAGAGGTCAGCTCACACCAACAGTGTGGGGCAAATATAGCGCTATAAAGAAAGGATTAATGAGGAAATGAAGAATGCAGAGGTCAGCTCACATCAACAGTGTGGGGCAAATATAGCGCTATAAAGAAAGGATTAATGAGGAAGTGAAGAATGCAGAGGACAGCTCACACCAACAGTGTGGGGCAAATATAGCGCTATAAAGAAAGGATTAATGAGGAAATGAAGAATGCAGAGGACAGCTCACAACAACAGTGAGGGGAAATACAGCAATATAA
Source organism: Conus canariensis (assembly GCA_033310375.1). NCBI lineage: Eukaryota > Metazoa > Mollusca > Gastropoda > Neogastropoda > Conidae > Conus > Conus canariensis. The sequence goes on from CM065727.1 coordinate 525,500, forward strand.
AGAAAGGATTAATGAGGAAGTGAAGAGTGCATAGGACAGCTCACAACAACAGTGAGGGGCAAATATAGCGCTATAAAAAAAAGGATTAATGAGGAAATGAAGAATACAAAGAACAGCTCACAACAACAGTGAGGAGAAATACAGCGCTATACCAGCCGCCGTGACGAAGTGGTTAGCGTCGTGGACTCCCGGCTGGGAGGTCGTGGGTTCGAATCCCATCAGAGTCATGTGGGTTTTCTGCCCCGACCGGCTCCTACCCAGAGTTGAGTTAGCTGCGGACTCAGCTGGGGAGACTGGGACCACACAGTCGTGTTTCATCCACTTAATGGATGCGTTTCTGAGAGTGTTGCTCAAATTTCCTGACCAGCACTACAGGTGCCTGCATCTCTCGGGCCTGGTTGACGCCGGGATATATTATGAAAGGAAGCATAGAGTACAGCCCTGTCATGTAGTCTCAGACCGAAATGGAAATCCGTAGCATCATCTTCATCATCCTCATTCTCATCGATCAGCATTAAAAAAAAAAATGTCTCAAGTTCTGTGGCCCTTCATGTCCTGCTCTCATGGTGACCTCAGTTTCGATGTCCTCTCCACGTCTATGGCCTTGGTTTAGTTCCGTCGGGGTCACCGGTATCGGCGAGTCTATGGGGGCTGTCGTTGGACAGACGTGGTGGCGCCCTCCGGAGGGAGAGCTCACTCACGCCGGCTCCGCGACTAAGCAATTATTGTCGTCAGTAGGGGCTTAGTACGTGGTGTCCTGCGTATGTTAGATCAGAACAGGCGCCACTGAACACCACCGAAGTGACTCGGCAGCAGTGCAGTGTCTCCTCCGGTGGGTTGCCTCTTGACGACTTTATATTGACTGCTCCCTGGGGATTGCCGGTGCCGGGGCTGCGGCGGGGCCGACCGGGCTGTGGCTGTGGACGGGGTGTCGGAATGAGCCGCGTGGGTGCACTGCCTCTGAGGTGGCGCAGAGGTTGGGACAGCAAAAAAAAAAAAAAAAATACAGCGCTATAAAGAAAGGATTAATGAGGAAGTGAAGAGTGCAAAGGACAGCTCAATACAACAGTGTGGGGAAATACAGCGCTATAAAGAGAGGATTAATGAGGAAATGAAGAATACAAAGGCCAGCTCACAACAACAGTGTGGGGAAATACAGCGCTATAAAGAGGATTAATGAGGAAATGAAGAATGCAGAGGACAGCTCACATCAACAGTGAGGGGCAAATATAGCGCTATAAAGAGAGGATTAATGAGAAAATGAAGAATGCAATGGAAAGCTCACATCAACAGTGAGGGGAAATACAGCGCTATAAAGAAAGGATTAATGAGGAAGGAAATGAAGAATACAAAGGACAGGAGCTACAAACTGCACAACAACAGTGAGGGGAAATACAGCGCTATAAAGAAAGGATTAATGAGGAAATGAAGAATGCAAAGGACAGCTCACAACAACAGTGTGGGGAAATACAGCGCTATAAAGAGAGGATTAATGAGGACATGAAGAATGCAGAGGTCAGCTCACAACAACAGTGTGGGGAAATACAGCGCTATAAAGAAAGGATTAAGGAGGAAATGAAGAATGCAGAGTACAGCTCACAACAACAGTGTGGGGAAATACAGCGCTATAAAGAAAGGATTAACGAGGAAATGAGGAGTGCAGAGTACAGCTCACAACAACAGTGTGGGGAAATACAGCGCTATAAAGAGAGGATTAATGAGGAAATGAAGAATGCAAAGGACAGCTCACAACAACAGTGTGGGGAAATACAGCGCTATAAAGAGAGGATTAATGAGGACATGAAGAATGCAGAGGTCAGCTCACATCAACAGTGTGGGGAAATACAGCGCTATAAACAGAGGATTAATGAGGAAATGAAGAATGCAAAGGACAGCTCACAACAACAGTGAGGGGAAATACAGTGCTATGAAGAGAGGATTAATGAGGAAATGAAGAATGCAGAGGACAGCTCACAACAACAGTGTGGGGCAAATACAGCGCTATGAAGAAAGGATTAATGAGGAAATGAAGAATGCAGAGGACAGCTCACAACAACAGTGAGGGGCAAATACAGCGCTATAAAGAAAGGATTAATGAGGAAATGAAGAATGCAGAGGACAGCTGGATCCAACAACTGAGTGAGAACACTGGGTACAAAACAACAACTATGCAACAATACAGAAAGTATTGAAGAGTGTAAGACTTCGCAGAACACAAGTGATACATAGTGTAGCAGATTCAGGACAAAGACTGCAAGTGTAAGACACAGGAGGGAACCATCATACACATTGGACTGCATGTTGCTGTGAACTGTTACATCATACACATTGGACTGCATGTTGCTGTGAACTGTTACATCATACACATTGGACTCCATATTGCTGTGAACTGTTACATCATACACATTGGACTGCATGTTGCTGTGAACTGTTACATCATACACATTGGACTCCATATTGCTTTGAACTGTTACATCATGCACATTGGACTGCATATTGCTGTGAACTGTTACATCATACACACTCGACTACATATTGCTGTGAACTGTTACGTCATACACATTGAACTACATATTGTTGTGAACTGTTACATCATGCACACTGGTCTGCATATCGCTGTGAACTGTTACAACATACACACTCGACTACATATTGCTGTGAACTGTTACATCATACACATTGGACTGCATGTTGCTGTGAACTGTTACATCATACACATTGGACTCCATATTGCTGTGAACTGTTACATCATACATATTGGACTACATGTTGCTGTGAACGGTTACATCATACACACTGGACTCCACATTGCTGTGAACTGTTACATCATACACATTGGACTGCATGTTGCTGTGAACTGTTACATCATTAATATAGGACTACATGTTGCTGTGAACTGTTACATCATACACACTGGACTGCACATTGCTGTGAACTGTCACCTGTGACTGCATATTGCTGTGAACTGTTACATCATACATGTTGGACTACATGTTGCTGTGAACTGTTACATCATACACACTGGACTGCATATTTGCTGTGAACTGTTACATCATTCACACTGGACTGCATATTGCTGTGAACTGTTACATAATTCACATTGGACTGCACATTGCTGTGAACTGTCACCTGTGACTGCATGTTGCTGTGAACTGTTACATTGGACTGCATATTGCTGTGAACTGTTACATTGGACTGCATATTGTCGTGAACTGTTACATTGGACTGCATATTGCCGTGAACTGTTACATTGGACTGCATATTGCTGTGAACTGTTAAATTGGGCTGCATATTGCCGTGAACTGTCACATCATACACATTGGACTGCATATTGCTGTGAACTGTTACATCATACACATTGGACTGCATATTGCTGTGAACTGTTACACTGGACTGCCTATTGCCGTGAAATGTCACAAACCGAGCGTGTGATTTCCAAGTGTGCTTAGGTTAATTTTAAGAAGGGTCAAACATCCCAGCTTACTGGCTGTACAGGCAGGGCATTGTCAGAGTGTACAGTAGGATGGAAGGCGGCGCCCATCCCTCCTCTTCTGTCGCCTTTACCCTTCTCTGAACTGAATCAGGTACCCATTTTCTGCTGAGTGAACTAGAGGGGCTTGTAGACGAAACAATCCGACCCAGTGAATCATTTTCTGCTGAGTGGACTAGAGGGGCTTGTAGACGAAACAATCCGACCAAGAATGATTCCAGATGACAACCGTCAGCTCCTCAGGCAACCGTCAGCTCCTGAGGTAATCACTCTAATCCTTTGACCAAGGGCTCCTCTGTGCTTGCAGTAAAGGATTCATTAAAAAAATGACTTTCCAATATTCCATGAGGAAATCATAGCTGCAGCGACATCGCTTCAATGTAGGAAGGCTGTAGGCGTCGCCAGCAGATTTGCTGAATTCTTGAAATACGGCGAAGAGGTTGGAATGCATGTCGTAAACACCGTCTGCCACACACAGGCGAATGGCCCCACCAAGGACTGAAACACTGGTCGTCGGCCTTCTGAAGAACGGACATCTTCCACACTGCCAGAACTACCGCACTGTCAGTGTGGTCAGCCATGCTGCACAGTGATGCCGGAATCCGTCTGTACAGATTACAGCCGCAAGCAGATATCCTCCCTGCTGGAAAACAGGCTGGGTCCCATGTCATTTTTTCCCCATTATACTCCCCCTTTGCCTGTACCCAAACATAGCACACAGTATGTTTGTATAATAGAGAGTTCAATCCTTCGGAGAATTATTGTTTTCCTTCACGTTTCTGACTTTCAAATTTAAAACCTTCCTGTACGAATCTATTGTTCCCGTTTTGGGGGTGGATTTGTTTCCTTTTTGTAAAGAAAAGAGTTACGGGTCTGTGAAGAACAATGTATCAGAACTAGCTGCAAAGTGAAAACAAAGTTAATGGTCTGTGAAGAACAATGTATCAGAACTAGCTGCAAAGTGGAAACAAAGTTAATGGTCTGTGAAGAACAATGTATTAGAACTAGCTGCAAAGTGAAAACAAAGTTAATGGTCTGTGAAGAACAATGTATTAGAACTAGCTGCAAAGTGAAAAAGTTAATGGTCTGTGAAGAACAATGTATTAGAACTAGCTGCAAAGAGAAAACAAAGTTAATGGTCTGTGAAGAACAATGTATTAGAACTAGCTGCAAAGTGAAAACAAAGTTAATGGTCTGTGAAGAACAATGTATTAGAACTAGCTGCAAAGTGGAAACAAAGTTAATGGTCTGTGAAGAACAATGTATTAGAACTAGCTGCAAAGTGAAAAAGTTAATGGTCTGTGAAGAACAATGTATTAGAACTAGCTGCAAACTGAGGCGACTGCAGGCGGAAATCTAAACAAATTTGAAATGGAATTAATAGGGAACCGCCAAGAAAACGTAGACAAACCAATCACAAGACAAAACACGACGCGTTTCGACCTCTTAGGTATTCTTCAGGCAAAATACAAAACACTCAGGACAACGAAAATGAACGAGCAATCACTTATTTTCATTCACTTCAGCGCAAGATGGGTGTACCATTCAACGCCTTAATAGTTGGGGGAGGAGGGGATGGGGTGACGGAGGAAGCGGGGGTCAATGACAGAATAGGGGTGAGTGGAGGGGGTGGGATGGGGAAGGAGATGATAGGATGTGGCGGTGAGGTGAGTGACGTTTATCTCCGTGGACCACACACACCACTCCAGCCCGTTGGCGACTGGTGCGCAGCGTCCCTATCACGGCACGGCAGAGCTAGGCGCTTCCCGTGACGGGCGGCACGGCACAGCACGACACAGCACGACACAGCACAGCGCACCACAGCCCAGGCTGCAGGCGAAGTGAGGAAGTGAGCACTGTGGCACTGGGTTAGCAGGGATGCCGTCTGCTGGCCTCTCGCCATGTGCACAGGTAACACTGCCTTCACTGCTTTGTTCTCCATGTCATTATACTTTGTTCTCCATGTCATTATACTTTGTTCTCCATGTCATTATACTGAAATCTGTTAAACACAGGTAACACTGCCTCCACTGCTTTGCTCTCTATGTCATTATACTTTGTTCTCCATGTCATTATACTGTTTAATACAGGTAACACTGCCTTCACTGCTTTGTTCTCCATGTCATTATACTTTGTTCTCCATGTCATTATACTTTGTTCTCCATGTCATTATACTGAAATCTGTTTTATACAGGTAACACTGCCTTCACTGCTTTGTTCTCCATGTCATTAATCTTTGTTCTCCATGTCATTATACTTTGTTCTCCATGTCATTATACTGAAATCTGTTTCATAAGGTAACACTAACTTCACTGCTTTGTTTTCCATGTCATTATACTGAAATCTGTGTAATGTAGGTAACACTGCCATCACTACTATGTTCTCCACGTCATTATACTGAAATCTGTTTAATAAGGTAACACTGCCATCACTGCTGTGTTCTCAGTGCTGTGATCCTAGGGCTTCTCCATGTCATTATACTGTTTAATAAGGTAACACTGCCATCACTGCTGTGTTCTCAGTGCTGTGATCTTAGGGCTTCTCCATGTCATTATACTGTTTAATACAGGTAACACTGCCATCACTGCTGTGTTCTCAGTGCTGTGATCCTAGGGCTTCTCCATGTCAGTATGTGGACATCTGTGTGATACAGGGGAAAAAAGAGTGGATGAGTGTGGATTAAAAAAAAAATCTTTAATTTGGTCATTAGAAAGTACTGAAAATAGCTACTTCATTTAGATCTCTCTCTCTCTCTCTCTCTCTCTCTCTCTCTCTCTCTCTCTCTCTCTCTCTCTCTCTTCTGTGTGTGTGTGTGTGTGTGTGTGTGTGTGTGTGTGTGTGTGTGTGTGTGTGTGTGTGAGTGTGTGTGTGTGTGTGTGTGTGTGTGTGTGTGTGTGTGTGTGTGTGTGTGTGTGTGTGTGAGGAGGGGAGACGGAGGTGTACACGCGCTCCGAGTTAATTTTTCCAACCACAGATAGTTGCCCAGGGATTTTTTTTCTCAGACATCCGCAAGCACGGTCATGACTGTGCTTGCACTGGTTGGCCTTTATCTTTTAGACAGTTGTATTTGGTTTGTACTTTTCTTGCACTGGTTGGCCTTTATCTTTTAGACAGTTGTATTTGGTTTGTACTTTTCTTGCACTGGTTGGCCTTTATCTTTTTAGACAGTTGTATTTGGTTTGTACTTTTCTTGCACTGGTTGGCCTTTATCTTTTAGACAGTTTCATTTGGTTTGTACTTTTCTTGCACTGGTTGGCCTTTATCTTTTTAGACAGTTGTATTTGGTTTGTACTTTTCTTGCACTGGTGCGCCTTTATCTTTTTAGACAGTTGTATTTGGTTTGTACTTTTCTTGCACTGGTGCGCCTTTATCTTTTTAGACAGTTGTATTTGGTTTGTACTTTTCTTGCACTGGTGCGCCTTTATCTTTTTAGACAGTTGTATTTGGTTTGTACTTTTCTTGCACTGGTTGGCCTTTATCTTTTTAGACAGTTGTATTTGGTTTGTACTTTTCTTGCACTGGTTGGCCTTTATCTTTTTAGACAGTTGTATTTGGTTTGTAATTTTCTTGCACTGGTTGGCCTTTATCTTTTTAGACAGTTTTATTTAGTTTGTACTTTTCTAGGACAGCTGCATTTATAGGACTTCTCTGAGCTGCTGTTGATTAGATTTTAACCACATGTACTCCTGTTACTTTTCTTATTTATCATTTTTCTACGACAGCTTAATTCTTATTACTTTTTTTTTTTTTTTTTAGCTACTTATGATTAGTTTTTAATCGCCTGTACGTCTGATACTTTTTTTTAATCACTTTTCTCCGACAATAATTCATTATTGTGTTTTCATTTCTTTTCTTAGTTGCTTGTGATCAGTTTTTAACCGCCAGTACGTGTTTACTTTATTCATTTATCACTTTTCTACGACAGTTGTGTGTTTTTCTTTTCTTAGCGGCTTGTGATCAGTTTTTAACAGCGTGTACGTCTGTTACTTTATGAATTTATCACTTTTCTACGACAATTGTGTTTATGTCTTTTCTTAGCTGCTTGTGATCAGTTTTTAATCAGCTGTACTTCTGTTACTTTTCTTAGTTTTTCACTTTTTTACAACTGTGTTTTTATTTCTTTTCTTAGCTGCTTTTCATTAGTTTCTAATTACCTGCACTTCTATTATTTTCTTATTCATCAGTTTTCTTTGAGAATATTGTTATTTCCTTTCTCAGACTGGTGCTTTTTAAGACAGCTGTGCTGTTATAACCTCTCCGACGCAACTGTGTTGTTTCTAATTTACTTTGACTGCTGCTTTGTGATCATTGTTAGACAGCTGCATTGTCAATACTTTTCTTAGACACAGGTCATGTTTTAGTCTTTGTTAAACAGCTACATTGTTAGCAATTTCCATTATTTTTCTTCTTTTTTTTAAATTACTTTTCACTGACAATGTATTGTTATTAGATTTCAAAGACAGCTGTTTTGCGATCATATTTAAACAGCTGCATTGTTTACATTTTTCTTAGGCAGCTGTTAATATCTTCGCTAGACAGCTTCATTGTTAATACTTTCTGAAATCCCTGTGTGTTTATGTTTCTGAGGCAGCAGCATTATTTCTTTCCCAGACAGCGTTACTTTCACTACTATTCCAAGACAGCTGTTTTGTCATTTTTTTTACAGCTGCACTAGTACCATAGTTCCAAGACAGCAATGTTGTTATCGCTGTTCTTAGGCAGCTGAATGTTGTCATTATTCTGAGATAGCAGCATTTTGATTCTCTTGTCTTGTCTCCTACTCTGTTTTTTTTTTTCCAACACGAGAGCATTTTTCTCACTTTCCTTAGACAGAAACACTGCAATGCATTTCTTAGATCGCTGCACTGTTATTACCTTTCTTAGATCGCTGCACTGTTATTAACTTTCTTAGATAGCTGCACTGTTATTACCTTTCTTAGATAGCTGCACTGTTATTACCTTTCTTAGATAGCTGCACTGTTATTACCTTTCTTAGATAGCTGCACTGTTATTACCTTTCTTAGATAGCTGCACTGTTATTACCTTTCTTAGATAGCTGCACTGTTATTACCTTTCTTAGATCGCTGCACTGTTATTGCCTTTCTTAGATAGCTGCACTGTTATTACCTTTCTTAGATAGCTGCACTGTTATTGCCCTTCTTATACAGCTGGTATTATTGCCTTTCTTACACAGCTACACTGTTATTACCTTTCATAGACAGCTGCCCTGTTATTACCTTTCTTAGACAGCTGTCCTGTTATTACCTTTCTTAGACAGCCGGTATCAATACATTTCTTAGACAGCTGCCCTGTTATTACCTTTCTCAGACAGCTGGTATTATTACATTTCTTAGACAGCTGCACTGTTATTACCTTTCTTAGACAGCTGGTATTATTACATTTCTTAGATAGCTCCACTGTTATTACCTTTCGTAGACAGCTGGTATTATTACATTTCTTAGACAGCTGCACTGTTATTACTTTTCTTAGGTACCTGCATGGTTTTACCTTTATTAGATCGCTGCACTGTCACTACCTTTCATAGACAGCTGGTATTATGACCTTTCTTAGATAGCTGCACTGTTATGATCTTTCTTAGATAGCTGCACTGTTATCACCTTTCTTAGATAGCTGCACTGTTATTACCTTTCTTAGATAGCTGCACTGTTATTACCTTTCTTAGATAGCTGCACTGTTATTACCTTTCTTAGATAGCTGCACTGTTATTACCTTTCTTAGATAGCTGCACTGTTATTACCTTTCTTAGTTTGCTGCACTGTTATTACCTTTCTTAGATAGCTGCACTGTTATTACCTTTCTTAGATAGCTGCACTGTTATCACCTTTCTTAGATAGCTGCACTGTTATCACCTTTCTTAGATAGCTGCACTGTTATTACCTTTCTTAGATAGCTGCACTGTTAGTACCTTTCTTAGATAGCTGCACTGTTATCACCTTTCTTAGATAGCTGCACTGTTATCACCTTTCTTAGATAGCTGCACTGTTATTACCTTTCTTAGATAGCTGCACTGTTATTACCTTTCTAAGATAGCTGCACTGTTATCACCTTTCTTAGATAGCTGCACTGTTACTCCCTTTCTTAGAAAGCTGCACTGTTATTACCTTTTACACATAGCTGCAATTTTATTACCTTTCATGAAAAGCTGCACTGTTATTACCTTTTAGGAATAGCTGCACTATCATACCCTTTCTTAGATAGTTGCACTGTTATTGCCTTTCGTAGATAGCTGCACAATTAATACATTTCATAGATAGCTGCACTGTTATTACCTTTCTTAGATAGCTGCACTGTTATTGTATTTGGTAGATAGCTGCAATTTCATGACCTCTCTTAGATAGCTGCACTGTCATTACCTTTCTTAGCCAATTGCACTATTATCACCTGTGTTAGATAGCTACACTGTTATAACCTTTCTTAGCCAATTGCACTATTATCACCTGTGTTAGATAGCTACACTGTTATTACCTTTTTAGCCAATTGCACTATTATCACCTGTGTTAGATAGCTACACTGTTATTACCTTTCTTAGCCAATTGCACTATTATCACCTGTGTTAGATAGCTACACTGTTATTACCTTTTTAGCCAATTGCACTATTATCACCTGTGTTAGATAGCTACACTGTTATTACGTTTCTTAGCCAATTGCACTATTATCATCTGTGTTAGATAGCAACACTGTTATTACCTTTCTTGGCCAATTGCACTATTATCACCTGTGTTAGATAGCTACACTGTTATGACCTTTCTAAGATAGCTGCACTATCACTGCCTTTTTTAGATAGCTGCTCAGTTATCACCTTTCTTTGACAGCTGCACTGTTTTTACCTTTCTTAGATAGCTGCACTGTTATTACCTCTCTTAGATAGCTGCACTATTAGTACCTTTCTCACATAGTTGCAGTGTTGTTATCTGTCTGAGAAGTGTTGGACTGTTATTATTTTTCTTAGATAGCTGCACTGTTATTGCCTTTCTTTGATAGATGCACTGTTATACCTTCCTTAGATAGCTGCACTGTTATTACCTTTCTGAGACAACTTGATCGTCATTTCCTTTCATAGATACTGCACTGTTATTACCTTCTTAGATACTGCACTGTTATTACCTTTCTGAGACAACTTGATTGTCATTTCCTTTCTTAGATACTGCACTGTTATTACCTTCTTAGATACTGCACTGTTATTACCTTCTTAGATACTGCACTGTCATTTCCTTTCATAGATACTGCACTGTTATTACCTTTCTGAGACAACTTGATTGTCATTTCCTTTCTTAGATACTGCACTGTTATTACCTTTCTGAGACAACTTGATTGTCAATTCCTTTCTTAGATACTGCACTGTTATTACCTTTCATACTGCACTGTTATTCCCATTTCATACTGCACTGTTATTCCCATTCATACTGCACTGTTATTACCTTTCATAGATACTGCACTGTTATTACCTTCTTAGATACTGCACTGTTATTACCTTCTTAGATACTGCACTGTTATTCCCTTTCTACTGCACTGTTATTACTTTCATACTGCACTGTTATTCCTTTCATACTGCACTGTTATTACCTTTCTAATACTGCACTGTTATTACCTTTCATAGATACTGCACTGTTATTCCCTTTCATACTGCACTGTTATTCCCTTTCTTAGATACTGCACTGTTATTCCTTTCATAGATACTGCACTGTTATTCCCTTTCATATACTGCACTGTTATTCCCTTTCATAGATACTGCACTGTTATTACCTTCATACTGCACTGTTATTACCTTTCATAGATACTGCACTGTTATTCCCTTTCATACTGCACTGTTATTCCCTTTCAGATACTGCACTGTTATTCCCTTTCATACTGCACTGTTATTACCTTTCATAATACTGCACTGTTATTCCCTTTCATAATACTGCACTGTTATTCCCTTTCATAATACTGCACTGTTATTCCCTTTCATACTGCACTGTTATTCCCTTTCATACTGCACTGTTATTCCCTTTCATAGATACTGCACTGTTATTCCCTTTCATAGATACTGCACTGTTATTCCCTTTCATAGATACTGCACTGTTATTCCCTTTCATACTGCACTGTTATTCCCTTTCATACTGCACTGTTATTCCCTTTCATAGATACTGCACTGTTATTCCCTTTCATAGAACTGCACTGTTATTCCCTTTCTAGATACTGCACTGTTATTCCCTTTCATACTGCACTGTTATTCCCTTTCATAGATACTGCACTGTTATTCCCTTTCATAGATACTGCACTGTTATTCCCTTTCATACTGCACTGTTATTCCCTTTCATACTGCACTGTTATTCCCTTTCATGATACTGCACTGTTATTCCCTTTCATAGATACTGCACTGTTATTACCTTTCATAGATACTGCACTGTTATTCCCTTTCATAGATACTGCACTGTTATTCCCTTTCATACTGCACTGTTATTCCCTTTCATAGATACTGCACTGTTATTCCCTTTCATACTGCACTGTTATTCCTTTCATATACTGCACTGTTATTCCCTTTCATAGATACTGCACTGTTATTCCCTTTCATACTGCACTGTTATTCCTTTCATAGATACTGCACTGTTATTCCCTTTCATAGATACTGCACTGTTATTCCCTTTCATAGATACTGCACTGTTATTCCCTTTCATAGATACTGCACTGTTATTCCCTTTCATAACTGCACTGTTATTACCTTTCATAGATACTGCACTGTTTATTCCCTTTCATAGATACTGCACTGTTATTCCCTTTCAATACTGCACTGTTATTCCCTTTCATACTGCACTGTTATTCCCTTTCATAGATACTGCACTGTTATTCCCTTTCATAGATACTGCACTGTTATTCCCTTTCATAGATACTGCACTGTTATTCCCTTTCATACTGCACTGTTATTCCTTTCATACTGCACTGTTATTCCTTTCATAGATACTGCACTGTTATTCCCTTTCATAGATACTGCACTGTTATTCCTTTCATAGATACTGCACTGTTATTCCCTTTCATAGATACTGCACTGTTATTCCCTTTCATAATACTGCACTGTTATTCCCTTTCTATACTGCACTGTTATTCCCTTTCATACTGCACTGTTATTCCTTTCATAGATACTGCACTGTTATTACCTTTCATACTGCACTGTTATTCCCTTTCATAGATACTGCACTGTTATTCCCTTTCATACTGCACTGTTATTACCTTTCATACTGCACTGTTATTCCCTTTCATAATACTGCACTGTTATTCCCTTCATACTGATGTTATTACCTTTATACTGCACTGTTATTCCCTTTCATACTGACTGTTATTACCCTTTCATACTGCACTGTTATTCCCTTTCATATCTGCACTGTTATTCCCTTTCATACGCACTGTTATCCCTTTCATACTGCATGTTATTCCCTTTCATAGATACTGCACTGTTATTCCCTTTCATACTGCACTGTTTATTACCTTTCATACTGCACTGTTGTTCCCTTTCATACTGTACTGTTATTCCCTTTCATAGATACTGCACTGTTATTCCCTTTCATACTGCACTGTTATTACCTTTCATACTGCACTGTTATTCCTTTCATACTGCACTGTTATTCCCTTTCATAGATACTGCACTGTTATTCCCTTTCATAGATACTGCACTGTTATTCCCTTTCATACTGCACTGTTATTACCTTTCATACTGCACTGTTATTCCCTTTCATACTGTACTGCTATTCCCTTTCATAGATACTGCACTGTTATTCCCTTTCATAGATACTGCACTGTTATTCCCTTTCATACTGCACTGTTATTACCTTTCATACTGCACTGTTATTCCCTTTCATACTGTACTGTTATTCCCTTTCATAGATACTGCACTGTTATTCCCTTTCATAGATACTGCACTGTTATTACCTTTCATACTGCACTGTTATTCCCTTTCATAGATACTGCACTGTTATTCCCTTTCATACTGCACTGTTATTACCTTTCATACTGCACTGTTATTCCCTTTCATACTGTACTGTTATTCCCTTTCATAGATACTGCACTGTTATTCCCTTTCATAGATACTGCACTGTTATTCCCTTTCATACTGCACTGCTATTCCCTTTCATAGATACTGCACTGTTATTCCCTTTCATACTGCACTGTTATTCCCTTTCATAGATACTGCACTGTTATTCCCTTTCATAGATACTGCACTGTTATTCCCTTTCATAGATATTGCACTGTTATTCCCTTTCATAGATACTGCACTGTTATTCCCTTTCATAGATACTGCACTGTTATTCCCTTTCATACTGCACTGTTATTCCCTTTCATAGATACTGCACTGTTATTACATTTCATAGACACCTTATTACCTTTCATAGACACCTTATTACCTTTCTTAGATATCTGCACGATATTATCTTTCTTAGTTAGCAGCACTATTATTACTTTTCTAAGATAGCTGCACTGTTATTCCCTTTCTTAGATATTGCACTGTTATTACCTTTAATAGTCACCTTATTACCTTTCTCAGATAGCTGCGCGTTATTGCCTTTCTTAGTTAGCGGCACTATTATTACTTTTCTAAGATAGCTGCACTGTTATCACATTTCAAACATGCTGTTGTCACACCTTTGTTGAAGGAAAGTGGTCTTGACGCAAATGATATGAAGAATTTTAGACCAGTATCGAATCTTCCATTTCTTTTTAAAATCCTTGAACGTGTTGTTTTGAAGCAGCTCCAATCCCATTTGTCAGATAATGGTCTCCTGGAAGTGTGTCAGTCCGCTTATAGGAAAAACCACAGCACAGAAACTGCAGTTCTGAGTGTCTTAGACTGCCCGCTTTGTAAAACAGACGATAAACTGGTCTCCCTTCTAGCATTGCTTGATCTCAGTGCTGCTTTTGATACTCTTGACCACTCTATCCTACTCAAGAGACTCAAGGTTACTTTTGGATTTGACGATATGGTTCTCAAATGGTTCACATCATACCTTTCTGACAGGACACAGACGGTAAGCGTTAATGGTGCTAAATCATCCCCTTCTCCTGTTCTGTATGGTGTTCCCCAGGGCTCTGTCCTTGGACCAGTTCTTTTTACCCTTTATTCTCAGCCCTTATCTGACGTTATTTCTGCCCATGGCTGTGACTTCCACAAGTTCGCAGATGACACTGAACTCTCTAAGAGCGCAACCACCAGCGGTTTTCAAGGTGCTCAATCAGATATTACCGCATGTTTTAGGGACGTAAAAGTCTGGATGACCAGCAACAAACTCAAGCTGAATAGTGACAAAACTGAGATCATGGCTGTTGGTACCTCCTCTCGTGTCAAGATGGTTAAAGCTGAGTCGGCAGAAATTGATGGTGTTGTTTTACCTTTCAAAGAGTCGGTGAAATATTTAGGTGTCAGCATTGATCAAACGCTCTCTATGCAGAACCAAATATCTAATGTTTGTCGTGCATGCTTCCTGGAATTGCGACGTATTGCTTCTATCCGGTCTTACCTCTCCACACAGGCAACAATCAGACACATCACCGCCATGGTAATGTCCCGACTAGACTGCTGTAACTCTGTGTTAGCAGGACTTCCTTCAGAACAGCTTGCACGATTACAAAGGGTGCAAAACAGTGCAGCTCGGCTTGTTCTCAAAAAGCGTAAATATGAGCATATTACACCTTTGTTACGTGAACTCCACTGGCTTCCCATCAAATATCGATGGCAGTTCAAAATCGCAGTTTTTGCCTATCGTTTCTTTGATGGGACACTCCCACAGTATCTTTCTGCTTCTCTGTCCACCTATCAAACTTCTCGGTCTCTTCGCTCATCTTCTCAAAAACTTCTGAAAATTCCTAGGCGCTCGTTAATTAAAGACAGTCGGTGAGAGAGCATTTAGCTTTAGTGCGCCCACTCTTTGGAATTCTCTTCCTGACAGCTTACGTGACCTGCCTACATTATCTAAATTCAAGTCAGAGTTAAAAACATACTTCTTTAGGAAAGCCTTCTTCAACCATAATATCTGAATGCTGTGTCTATTATTATGACCTGACTTTTTATGTACTGCATGCATAACTGTATTGTTTACGCTTGAACCGATGAACTTGATAAGTGCGCCTGTGTCGGTAGGTGTGTGTGTGTGTGTGTGTGTGTGTGTGTGTGTGTGTGTGTGTGTGTGTGTGTGTGTGTGTGTGTGTGAACACATGTTAGTGGGAGTGTTTGAGTGTGTGCTGAGCGCAATGAGTTGATCCCAAGAATTGCGCTATATAAAATCCATACATTATCATTATTATTATTTCTTAGATAGCTGCACTGTTATTACCTTTCTAAGATAGCTGCACTGTTATTACCTTTCTAAGATAGCTGCACTGTTATTACCTTTCTTAGATAGCTGCACTGTTATTACCTTTCTTAGATAGCTGCACTGTTATTACCTTTCCAAGATAGCTGCACTGTTATTACATTTCTTAGATAGCTGCACTGTTATTACCTTTCTAAGATAGCTGCACTGTTATTACCTTTCCAAGATAGCTGCACTGTTATTACATTTCTTAGATAGCTGCACTGTTATTACCTTTCTAAGATAGCTGCACTGTTATTACATTTCTTAGAAAGCTGCACTGTTATTACCTTTCTAAGATAGCTGCTCTGTTATTACCTTTCTTAGTTAGCAGCACTATTACTACTTTTCTAAGATAGCTGCACTGTTATTACCTTTCTTAGAAAACTGTTGTTATTATCTTTGTTAAATAGCTGCACTGTTATTACCTTTCTTAGTTAGCAACCCTATTATTACTTTTTCTGAGATTCTTAGAAAGCTGTTGTTATTATCTTTGTTAAATAGCTGCACTGTTATTACCTTTCTCAGATAGCTTCACTCATTACGTTTGTGTTATAGCTGCGCAGTTGTTGCTTTTCTGAAACAACTGCACAGGTATTACTGCTTTTCAACAGCTGTACTGCCATTGAATTTCTGAGTCAGCTGCATTGTTATTTCATTCCTTAGTGATATGAACAGTTCTTGCTTTTCATTGAGAAGTGAATTGTTATGACTTTTCTCATACAGCTGCTCTGTTTCTAATTTTCTGAGCGAGTTGTACTGTTATTATTTTTCGCAGACATCAGCACTTTTTTTTAACTGTTGCCAGACGACTACATTCTGTTTACTTTTGTTAGCTTACCGGAATTCGTTCAGATGTACCGTTAGGGATTTCACTACCTTCACCTTTTTTGAGGGGGTGGAGTTGGGGGTTGGGGGTGGGGGTGGGAGGTGATCGGCTGCATTGGTGTTACTTTTAGTTACATAGTAATCGATTGATTGAAAATATACGGTGCACTGTGATTACGATTCTTAGACGCACGTCATTGATTTTCTTTGGTAGACTGTCATTATTTTTCCAAGATGCGCCGCTGTCAGTTATCTTACACAGAAGCACTATTATTACTTTGGACAGACATAAACTTTGATCTATTTTGGTAGGCAGGTGCACTATTATTACTTTGGACAGACATAAACTTTGATCTATTTTGGTAGGCAGGTGCACTGTTATTACTTTAGACAGACATATAAACTTTGATCTATTTTGGTAGGCAGGTGCACTGTTATTACTTTGGACAGACATAAACTTTGATCTATTTTGGTAGGCAGGTGCACTGTTATTACTTTAGACAGACATATAAACTTTGATCTATTTTGGTAGGCAGGTGCACTGTTATTACTTTGGACAGACGTAAACTTTGATCTTTTTTGGTAGGCAGTGCACTGTTATTACTTTAGACAGACATATAAACTTTGATCTATTTTGGTAGGCAGGTGCACTGTTATTACTTTGGACAGGCATATAAACTTTGATCTTTTTTGGTAGGCAGGTGCACTGTTATTACTTTAGACAGACATATAAACTTTGACCTATTTTGGTAGGCAGGTGCACTGTTATTACTTTGGACAGACGTAAACTTTGATCTTTTTTGGTAGGCAGGTGCACTGTTATTACTTTGGACAGACGTAAACTTTGATCTTTTTTGGTAGGCAGTGCACTGTTATTATTTTGGACAGACATATAAACTTTGATCTAGTTTGGTAGGCAGGTGCACTGTTATTACTTTAGACAGACATATAAACTTCAAAAAGACTCCAAAAAGCAGTCCAGCAGAGCCAGCAAGGGCAATGGACAACGTGGGAGAATGCACTCCAAAGAAGTCTCACTTGGAATGACATTTGGCACATGGCCCCTCTCAGGATCAGCTTCATTCTCAGATCTGCATATGACCTTCTGCCCTCAAATGCAAACCTGGTGAAGTGGGGGAAAACAGACGATCCTGCATGCCCCCTCTGCCATGAAAAACAAACAGTGGAGCATGTCCTAAGCTCATGTAAAGTAGCCCTGGCTCAAGGAAGGTACACATGGAGGCACAACCAAGTGCTCAAAGAGATTGTACAAGTAGTCTGGGCTAGTACCAACACCACAAAAGGGAAAATCAGGACTCCAAAAGCACCCGCAACATTCTTCACGGCAGGAGGCAGCAAATCATGGCCAAGAACAACAGTGCCACTCGAAACATGCAGGCAGAGTCTGCTGGACGGGGCAGATGACTGGGAGTGCACTGCAGACCTCCCAGAATGGAAGAGTCACCCAGAGATCATCAGCAAGAGTGGCATGAGACCAGACATAGTAGTCCACTCTAAGTCAACCAAGCAGCTGATCATGATCGAGCTCACGGTGCCATATGAGAACAGAATGGAGGCAGCTCAAATCTACAAGACTGAAAAGTATGCTGATCTGGCAAACAGCCTGAGGAGAGAAGGCTATCAGGTCAAAGTCCTCACTGCAGAAATTGGAGCTAGGGGGTTTGTAGGAACGTCTGCATACAGCCTCATGAAACAGCTCTCAGTTGCAGGGAAGGAAAAAACCAGAGCCCTGAAAGCAATGGCAGAAGCGGCAGAGAGGTGTTCAAGCTGGATCTGGTCAAGGAGGAACAAAAGTGAACTTCATAAGGCTTAATTTCCCTACAAATATCAGGTGTCCCTGTGGCTCAGTGGTTAAAGCGCGAGTCATTAAGTGGAAAATGAGCATGTCCAGAGGGTCATGGGTTCGAATCCCAGCCATGGCTCGTCCCAAGATGGGAAAAAAAGGGGCAGCAGAGGGACATCCGGAGTCATGAACCGGGTGTGGCCCAACCCCCCTAGAGTGTCAGGAGATAAGGGCCGAAACACTTGCTTGAAGGGGGCTTCTCTTCTGAGGACTCTCTGCTGCCACGCTCTCCACGAGTTTCTTTCTACTATTGATCTAGTTTGGTAGGCAGGTGCACTGTTATTACTTTGGACAGACGTAAACTTTGATCTTTTTTGGTAGGCAGGTGCACTGTTATTACTTTAGACAGACATAAACTTTGATTTTTTTTTGGTAGGCAGTGCACTGTTATTACTTGGGACATACATGAACTTTGATCTTTTTTGGTAGGCAGGTGCACTGTTATTACTTTGGACAGACATATAAACTTTGATCTTTTTTGGTAGGCAGGTGCACTTTTATTACTTTGGACAGACATATAAACTATTATCGTTTGGGTAGGCAGGTGCACTGTTATTACTTTGGACAGACATATAAACTTTGATCTTTTTGGTAGGCGGGTGCACTGTTATTACTTGTCATTTTGGTAGGCAGGTGCACTGTTATTACTTTGGACAGACATATAAACTTTTATCTTTTTTGGTAGGCAGGTGCACTGTTATTACTTTGGACAGACATATAAACTTTTTTTTAAATCTTTTTTGGTAGGCAGGTGCACTGTTATTACTTTGGACAGACATATTAACTTTTTTTATAATCTTTTTTGGAAGGCAGGTTCACTGTTATTATTTTGGGTAGGCAGATGTATCGTCATGAGTTTAACAGACTCGCTTTTCTTTTCTTTACTTTCTTTCGTTCATTCATTCTCTCTATTTTTCTCTATCATTTGTTATTCGTTTATGTACGTATTTATTTGTTTATTAATTCATTTATTTATCGATTTATTTAATAATCTATCTATCTATCTATCTATCTATCTATCATCTATCATCTATCGATTTTTAATTTTTTTTGATGGATGCAATGCCGTAACTTTTCTCAGACAAAGCACTGGTACTGCTCACAAAGATATATGTGTTGTTATAACTTTTATTTCACAGATGTGCTTTTTTTTTTTTTTTTTTTAACCTTTTGTAAACAGCTGGTGCGTATTTCTTTCGGTGGACAGACGATATGACACTTTTAACGTACTGTTAACGCTTTTTTATGTAGACACAAGCGAACGGGCCCGTTGTCAAATGGACAGAGTGTTTGTCTGTGGTTGTGAGTTTGAACCCCTCCTGGCATCACGTGTTTTGGCTGTGACGTTCACTGTGTGCGTTTAGCAGTCAATGACTATATGACGCAGTTCACATTTTGGCTGGAAACACCCACTGTGTGCGCTCAGCAGTCAATGGCCATATGATTCAGTTCACATTTTGGCTGGAAACATCCACTGTGTGCGCTCAGCAGTCAATGGCCATATGATTCAGTTCACATTTTGGCTGGAAACATCCACTGTGCGCGCTCAGCAGTCAATGGCCATATGATTCAGTTCACATTTTGGCTGGAAACATCCACTGTGTGCGCTCAGCAGTCAATGGCCATATGATTCAGTTCACATTTTGGCTGGAAACATCCACTGTGTGCGCTCAGCAGTCAATGGCCATATGATTCAGTTCACATTTTGGCTGGAAACATCCACTGTGTGCGCTCAGCAGTCAATGGCCATATGATTCAGTTCACATTTTGGCTGGAAACATCCACTGTGTGCGCTCAGCAGTCAATGGCCATATGATTCAGTTCACATTTTGGCTGGAAACATCCACTGTGTGCGCTCAGCAGTCAATGGCCATATGATTCAGTTCAGAGAAGGTTAAGGCTGTGGAAGGAGGGAACAGCTGCCGCCTTCCAGACTGCCTTGCCCAGGACAGTGTGAAGCTTGAAGGAGGGAACAGCTGCCGCCTTCCAGACTGCCTTGCCCAGGACAGTGTGAAGCTTGAAGGAGGGAACAGCTGCCGCCTTCCAGACTGCCTTGCCCAGGACAGTGTGAAGCTTGAAGGAGGGAACAGCTGCCGCCTTCCAGACTGCCTTGCCCAGGACAGTGTGAAGCTTGACTAGTGCTGCGCCCCGACGGCCGTTGGACTTTGGGACCTTTGACCTTTTCACCTTTTTTTCCACAGATGCACTGTTATTACTTAACCTGACTGCATCAGCATTGCCTTTTTCCTAGCCGACCTGATGCTGTTTGCTTCAGTAAACCGCGATGAGAGAGAGGAGAGAGAGAGGTGTGTGTGTGTGTGTGTGTGTGTGTGTGTGTGTGTGTGTGTGTGTGTGTGTGTGTGTGTGTGTGTGTGTATGCGTGCGTGCGTGCGTGCGTGCGTGCACGCGCGCGCGTGTGAGTGAATCTGCACTGATATGAATTTTCTAGGCAGCATCGCATATTCTTTCCTGCGGACCCCACGTCATGCCTGTCAAAGTCATTTAGGAAAGAAACGTCGTACTCTTGACAGGTCAGATAATACCAAACGCAATGAAATAGAAGGAAACAACGCACACAAACCATGACATGGTAGATAAAAGATTGACTTCGTGGAAGCAGGTATAACTAGGCTGTGTTTTGAGCCACATCCATTCACCTTCATATTACTCCCAGAAAAAATAAATCGTAAAACAAAATGAATAAGCAAAAAGTAAACGCCACAAAATATACACTAAAGGGTTGATGGGCAATTAGACAGCTAGAATACACAGCTGGTGTAGATGGGCAGTGAATGCTACTTTTCTCACCTAATCGCCAGATTCCGATAAAAAACACGTTGTTTAATTAGGGAAAATATGGAAAGGTTTTACCAGGATAAAGATAGGAGAATGTACTGTTGTACACAAGGTTCAGAGCTCTGACGTCAGGGGAAAAAGCAGTACTGCTGTACACAAGTTGGGGATTATAGCTGGCCATGTTCCTTTCCCATGCGACATAATGGTTTCAGACGTGTTTTTCTTCCTCTGTAATGTCTTCCTCTGTGAAGATGATATCACATCCATACGGTAATCCTGTTCCAATATTGATGCCTCTGCTAAAGTTACCCCCCCTCCCCCCCCCCCCCACACACACACATACACACAAGCACTCATTGACACACAGGAATGCACACACACACACACACACACACACACACACACACACACACACACACACACACACACAACCTAACACAATCCTATCTGCGCTACTGCATTCGATTCCAAAGCAAGTGCATACTAATGCCTCTTGAACCCCCCCCCCCCCCTCCACACACACACACACACACACACACACACACACACACACACACACCACTTCGCACCGCCCGATCCGCCCCGCCTCCATTCTCTCCCATTCCCATCATAGTCGACCTCACGCCTGGGAATTAAAAAAAAGACAAACCAACCAACCAAGCTAATATAATCATACATGGCGCTCAGCCAATGAAATTCAACTGACATAATCATAAAGTCTGTCAAGAATCGATATTTCTGCAGTAGCGAATGGCTTTCTCATGTCGAAATACATCACATATGCAAATTTCATACGCATACACGCACTCGCAGCTCCTACCCTACCCCCGTCGCCCTATTTTGCTCATGGTGTGAATGTGTAGAACCTTTCTTTTCATGGAAATCTCAAGTCTTTCAGGTGATATGTAAGGTTTAGCCTTTTCCTTTCCTTTCCCCTCATTCGGAAATGTTGAGTTCATGCCAAATGTCATTGCCTTTCAGGAATGACGTATTCTCTTGACTGAATAATGTTATGTTGTGTCTTTTATCTTATGTGTTAACTTTTTATATTATGTAATGTTGTATTTTTTATGCTATGTGTCTTTTTTACGTTATGTTTTTTTTTTTCTTGCGTTGTATCTTTTATTCTCATGCTATATTTTTTTTTCTTATGGTATGTTGTATATTTTTTCTTACGTTACGTTTTTTTCCCTTTATGTTATGTTGTTTCGTTTTTCTTATGTTGGTTTTACTGTTATGTTGTATATATATTTTTAATGTTTTTATTTTCTTCGACCGGCGTCCGTCAAGCACTTTCAGACTCTACTTTTCCTTGCATGTAGTGGATCTATAATGGTAGGTATCGTTTGTTGGTATGATCCTTTGTATGTAGTGGATCTATAATGGTAGGTATCGTTTGTTGGTATGATCCTTTGTATGTGGTGGATCTATAATGGTAGGTATCGTTTGTTGGTATGATCCTTTGTATGTGGTGGATCTATAATGGTAGATATCATTTGTTGGTATGATCCTTTGTATGTGGTGGATCTATAATGGTAGATATCATTTGTTGGTATGATCCTTTGTATGTAGTGGATCTATAATGGTAGATATCATTTGTTGGCATGAGCCTTTGTACGTAGTGGATCTATAATGGTAGATATTTGTTGGCATGAGCCTTTGTATGTAGTGGATCTATAATGGTAGATACCATTTGTTGGCATGAGCCTTTGTATGTAGTGGATCTATGATGGTAGGTATCATTTGTTGGCACGAGCCTTTGTATGTAGTGGATCTATGATGGTAGGTATCATTTGTTGGCATGAGCCTTTGTATGTAGTGGATCTATAATGGTAGGTATCATTTGTTGGCATGAGCCTTTGTATGTAGTGGATCTATAATGGTAGATATTTGTTGGCGTGAGCCTTTGTATGTAGTGGATCTATAATGGTAGGTATCATTTGTTGGCATGAGCCTTTGTATGTAGTGGATCTATAATGGTAGATACTATTTGTTGGCATGAGCCTTTGTATGTAGTGGATCTATAATAGTAGATATCATTTGTTGGCATGAGCCTTTGTATGTAGTGGATCTGTAATGGTAGATATCATTTGTTGGCATGAGCCTGAGTCGGTTGGTGTTTGGCTGTTTTCACACATGTCCTTTCGATTCCCTATGGCAAAGTATTTCAATTCAATGAAGAAAAAAAAGGTTATGACATAACGTTTGCTGCTTATGTCTCTGTGTGCTTATGTCTTGCTATGTCTATAATTTTTTCACAATGAAATTATGAAATTGTTTCATATTTACTACTCCATGCGCATGACTTTTTGTAAACATCAACTGTATATATATATATATATAATGACTTTTTGTAAACATCAACTGTATATATATATATATATATATATATATATATAAAGAAGAAGAAGGAAAAAATGGACCGCAGAACCACTTGGTAGACTCCTTTAATGTGTCCAATATTTCGGTCCAAAGACCTTCCTCTGGGACAGGAGCTGCAGACATATTTAATCTTTTTTTTACTACTGACTAAAATTTACTAATGATTAAAACTATTGATTATAACAGGGCGCGGGGGGGGGAGGGGAGGGGGGGAGGGGAGGGGGGGGGGTCAAATGGAAGGGAAAATCCAGTCACCGGTCATTTGTGACAGGCAAGGTAATCAGATCGTAGGGGGAGGGGGAGGGGGGAGGGCGGCGAAGAGAGAGAGCAAGAGAGAGAGAGAGAGAGAGAGAGGGGGGGGATTAGGAGGACAGTATGGAACGCATGGGGAGGGGGGGGAGGGAGTAGTGTTTAGATGGGAGTATATAGCGGGGAGGGGGGGAAGGAGTAGTGTTTAGATGGGAGTATATAGCGGGGAGGGGGGGGAGAGGGAGTAGTATTTAGATGGGAGTATATAGCGGGGAGGGGGAAGGAGTAGTGTTTAGATGGGAGTATATAGCGGGGAGGGGGGGGGAAGGAGTAGTGTTTAGATGGGAGTATGTGAATTAGAAAAAGTCGTGCATGCATCCATAATTCTGAGCGAGTCAAACTTTCACACACACGCACTTCCATCCGTAAGATCTGGTGACCCCGACGTGTTACGGATGGAAATGCGTGTGTGTGGAAGTCTGACTCACTCAGAATTATGGATGCATGCACGACTTTTCTAATTCACATACACACACCCACTCATCCGAACATGGACAGCCAGGCAACAAAATAACTTTTTTATGCCGCCCGAGCCATCAAACAAAACACATACAAAACAAACACACAATTAAACGTAGGTTGGTACACCCTCCATTAGGTGTACATATACAACAAATTAATACAATTTTGATTACCAACTGCCGGGTCCAGCGCTGATGACGACGACAGCATCGACGAGGCAAGTCTGACACAGAGTCTCTTCCAAGCTGTGGTTCTCAATGAAGGAGGAAAGAAAAACTAACACGTTCGTGGCGTCTCTGTCAGCAACACGGTGACAGTCTCACCCACGAGCTGTGGCTCAAACACCTAAGAGCTGTGGCTCAACACCAACCAAGAGCTGTGGCACACACACCACCTGTGGCTCAACACCAACCAAGAGCTGTGGCACACACACCACACACACAGCGACGGCCTCGGACGCAGGTCGCTGGCACAAAAGAAGGGGCGACGTCCTGGCTCACCAGCAGCGACGTCTCCAACCCACTGGCCCAACAGTGGTCGGTCACGGGCGCAGCGGCAGGTAGGGCAATTGTCGGCGCTCAGGCCGGCCTCTCAACACCAGCAGCAAACAGGTGGAGAACGGGGCGTCAACACAGCTATGGCCCCGGCCCTAACCCGGTAGCAGCCAGTCCCCGTCAGTCCAGGGAACACTATCAACCTGGGGGCAACTGATTAACTACCTTGATTATCATGGCCACTATTCATTGCAATCACAACTATCTTCATATTCATTAGCCACATTATATTTCACTAGAACTTGAGCCACATATCAGCATATTCGTTCACATTCATTACAATATTCTTTTTTTTCCGGAATCATAACATTACAACATTCCCTTTTCAGGAATCATTACACTACAACATTCCCTTTTCCGGAATCGTAACATTGCACAGGAAAGGATTTCCATATAAACCTTTCAGACTCTAGTTTTCCAAATTGGGGAAGAGGATTTCCATCTGGGTCCTCTTCAATAAATCATGAATACAATTCATTACACACCATAATTTCATTACACAATTGATGATTATTTTTTCAAACTATAAATGTCTTTCGTTAATTCAGGAAATGTTCATTTCTTTTGTTGTAACACAAGAACGCTCACTTCACTTCAGTTCATCAGCTTCACTATATGCGAGGGAAAGATTTCCACCACACTTTTGTTTAACAACACATATATTGATACCCATGTAAACACATCACACATCAGAATGAAAAACAAAAGTCTATGTCGCTCACTCTGGGAGCTTATTGTCCATAGCATCAAAACTCTCCATCTTCTTGCAAACCATATTAGAATAGACACTTTTTCTTCATCATGAAGCTCATAGCCAGTTAAGTTACAAAATAAACAAAATCTTTTTTCTTTTTTCAGAAGACCACTTCTTATAACACTCACTTCATCTATTCACATTTTCCGAAACAATTTCGTTTTGTTACCCTATCAAGTCATAGGATAACAGAACAACAATTTTTTTTAATTTTTATTTTTAAATAAAACCTTCACAAGAGCGCTGAGGAAGTTTCAGTCGCTCCTAAACGGGAATACAGTTTTAGTTTGTTAATAAATAAACATTCAATGATAAATACCTGACTGCTACTGGCAAATGGCTGAGTCCCCCTTCGGCCTTCTGTGACTTGTATTGCCGGAATCACTGCAGAGACTGCCTAACCGGTGCAACTCACCCGGCTTATAGCCATGCGCCGGTGAGTAGCAGTCAGCTAACTTTTGCAACCGGCTTCCGGACAACTACCTTCCGGTAAGCACGGTCGCACATGAAACTTTGTGACCGGATGAAAAACGGTCCGTCACAGATGGGAGTATATAGCGGGGAGGAGGGGGGGGGGGAGGAGTAGTGTTTAGATGGGAGAATATAGTGGGCAGGGGGGGGAGTAGTGTTTAGATGGGAGTATATAGCGGGGACTTCCGGGAATAGGCCGGAGGACGTCCGGGAAAGACCGGAGGACACTGGGAAAGACCAGAACCAAGGGCTCTGTGGGCTGGCTCCCCACTTTGCCTTAAACATGTGGCTACTAAAAATAAAAGGAAAAGATGCTCCCAGGATTCACCGAAAGGGGGAGAGAATGATGAATCCATCGGTGCTCAACCAATCATGACTGCAAATCCCAAACGGACTATGAACATGGACCAAATGGAATATCCATGTGTCTGTGGAAAGCGTTTCGCTACCACCCGTGGCATGAAGATCCACAGAACAAAGATGGGATGTGTGAAGACTCATCTGAATGAGCAGCAGCGCACTGCATCAGCAGATAAGACGTCGGAAGACCAAGGCCAGGATTTAAACCACAGTGCCAAGGACATCCACGCTGTTGGTTCGGATGAGGAATTTGCACAGGCCCTCGATGCCAGGCGCCTGAAACTCAACCTGCCACGAGCAAACGAAACTGAAGATTGGGAGAAACTGGATGCAAAAATCGTCCAAAGACTCGATGCACTGATAGGGAAAAGCACCCTGGAACATAAACTAGCCACATATGGGGACATTGTGTATGCCACATGTACAGACGCCTATGGAGCAAAACTACCCAAAGAGAAAACACCTCCAAAGAAATCCAGACGCCAAGAAAAGATGGACAAGATCAGGGTCCAAAAGAAAAACCTCAAGATGCAAATGAAGACCGCACTGCCAGCTGAAAAACAAGGCTTGGAAAAACTGTGGAAAGACCTGAAAGAAAAACACAGTGCCCTCAGCAAAGCGGAATCTGCGAGGAAGAGGAAGAGCAAAAAGAAGAAGACACAAGAGCGCTTCTTCAGAGACCCCTTCCAGTTTGCCAGAACACTGTTTGAGCAGCCAAAATCTGGGACCCTAAGTGTGGACAAAGGAGTTCTTGAGCAGCATCTGAGGAAAACATACTCTGACCCACAGAGCAAAGCACCACTCGACATTCAAGGTCTGGTGTGGCCAACCAACCCTGAGGAACAGTTCAATGGCAAGCCTCCAACGTTGGCGGAAATCAAGAAGGTGGTCGACAAAGCCAGAGCCAAATCATCACCAGGGCCAAACGGAATACCTTACCAGCTTTACAAGAAATGTCCCAAGGTGCTGGAGTGGCTCCACAGGCTGCTGCGATCGGCTTGGAGAAACCAGAAGATCAGCGGCCAGTGGATGACGGCAGATGGTGTGTACATCCCCAAAGAGCAAAATTCAAGTGACATTAGCCAGTTCAGGCCAATATCACTACTGAACGTCGAAGGGAAAATCTTCTTCTCTGTCATGGCAGCAAGGCTGACCAAGTACCTGATGGAAAACAAGTACTTGGATGTGTCAGTCCAGAAAGGTGGCATCCCAGGCGTGGCGGGCTGTGTAGAACACGCCACAATGATCTGGGACGCAATCCAAAAAGCAAAAACAGAAAAGAGAGACCTGGACGTAGTGTGGCTTGATCTGGCAAACGCATATGGATCTGTGCCCCATGAGATGATACAGTTGGCTCTTGAGATGTACCATGTGCCAAAGAACATCCGCGACATGCTCAAGAAGTACTTCAATGGCTTCTCAATGCGGTTCTCTACCAAGGAGTACACAACAGACTGGATCAACTTGGAAGTGGGTATTGCAATGGGCTGTGCAATTTCCCCAATACTGTTCGTGCTGGCAATGGAACTCATCTTGAAAGCAGCAACAAACAACGCGAGACAAACAGACCTTGGCGATGGATACAAGATGCCTCCTCTCAAGGCCTTCATGGATGACACTACAGTGATTTCATCCAGAGAAGACGAGACACGTCATGTGCTGGAGAGGCTGGACGACATAGTTGCCTCATCCAGAATGAAGTTCAAGCCAAAGAAATCACGGAGTCTCTCACTGAGGAAAGGAAAAGTGGCCGGATCTGTGGTCTTCAGTGTTGCCAACCAGGCCATTCCAACAGTCACAGAAGAACCAGTCAAGAGCCTTGGAAGATGGTATGATGATACGCTGAAAGACACACAAAGAGCAAAAGAAACCAAGCAGATGGCGGAGGAAGGCTTGGAGACCATTGACCAGTGTGGGCTCCCTGGCAAATACAAGGTCTGGTGTCTGCAGTTCATGCTGATACCAAAGCTGCTATGGCCTCTGATGATATACGACATCTGCACCAGCATAGTGGAGGCAATGGAAGCCAAAATCAACAAGTTCACAAGGAAATGGCTTGGTGTCCCACCCTGTCTGACTGACATAGCGCTGTACTGTCGCCAAGCAAAGCTGAAACTACCCCTGAAATCCATCCTGGAGGAATACAAAGCAGGGAAGATCAGACTTCAAAGCATGCTGGAGGACTCAGGAGACAAGGTGGTAGAAGCAATTAAGCCCCAGCTGAAGACAGGCAGAAAATGGAAAGTTCAAGAGGCGATGGATTCTGCAAAAGAAAGTCTCAAGATCAGAGAAATAACAGGACACACACAGACCAACAGACAAGGACTGGGGTGACCAAAACTGAATGGTGGTCAAAGGCCAAAGGAAAAGCCAAAAGAGACATGATGATTCAGGAGATGAGAAAAGAAGAAGACCAAAAAAGACTCCAAAAAGCAGTCCAGCAGAGCCAGCAAGGGCAATGGACAACGTGGGAGAATGCACTCCAAAGAAGTCTCACTTGGAATGACATTTGGCACATGGCCCCTCTCAGGATCAGCTTCATTCTCAGATCTGCATATGACCTTCTGCCCTCAAATGCAAACCTGGTGAAGTGGGGGAAAACAGACGATCCTGCATGCCCCCTCTGCCATGAAAAACAAACAGTGGAGCATGTCCTAAGCTCATGTAAAGTAGCCCTGGCTCAAGGAAGGTACACATGGAGGCACAACCAAGTGCTCAAAGAAATTGTACAAGTAGTCTGGGCTAGTACCAACACCACAAAAGGGAAAATCAGGACTCCAAAAGCACCCGCAACATTCTTCACGGCAGGAGGCAGCAAATCATGGCCAAGAACAACAGTGCCACTCGAAACATGCAGGCAGAGTCTGCTGGACGGGGCAGATGACTGGGAGTGCACTGCAGACCTCCCAGAATGGAAGAGTCACCCAGAGATCATCAGCAAGAGTGGCATGAGACCAGACATAGTAGTCCACTCTAAGTCAACCAAGCAGCTGATCATGATCGAGCTCACGGTGCCATATGAGAACAGAATGGAGGCAGCTCAAATCTACAAGACTGAAAAGTATGCTGATCTGGCAAACAGCCTGAGGAGAGAAGGCTATCAGGTCAAAGTCCTCACTGCAGAAGTTGGAGCTAGGGGGTTTGTAGGAACGTCTGCATACAGCCTCATGAAACAGCTCTCAGTTGCAGGGAAGGAAAAAACCAGAGCCCTGAAAGCAATGGCAGAAGCGGCAGAGAGGTGTTCAAGCTGGATCTGGTCAAGGAGGAACAAAAGTGAACTTCATAAGGCTTAATTTCCCTACAAATATCAGGTGTCCCTGTGGCTCAGTGGTTAAAGCGCGAGTCATTAAGTGGAAAATGAGCATGTCCAGAGGGTCATGGGTTCGAATCCCAGCCATGGCTCGTCCCAAGATGGGAAAAAAAGGGGGCAGCAGAGGGACATCCGGAGTCATGAACCGGGTGTGGCCCAACCCCCCTAGAGTGTCAGGAGATAAGGGCCGAAACACTTGCTTGAAGGGGGCTTCTCTTCTGAGGACTCTCTGCTGCCACGCTCTCCACGAGTTTCTTTCTACCGGGGAGGGCGGGGAAGGAGTAGTGTTTAGATGGGAGTATATAGCGGGGAGGGGGGGGGAGGAGTAGTGTTTAGATGGGAGTATATAGCGGGGAGGGGGGGGGGAGGAGTAGAGTTTAGATGGGAGTATATAGCGGGGAGGGGGGGAAGGAGTAGTGTTTAGATGGGAGTATATAGCTGGGAGGAGGGGGGAGATTAAGTAAGGGGGGAGAAGAAAAGAAAAAAAAAAAGAAAAAAAAGGGGGGGTGGGGGGGGGGGTGGGGTGGGGGGGTGGGGTGGGGAGGGGGAACGGGGAGGAAAAAGCGGTTGTACTAAAAGAGAAGTGGAGATAGAAAATGAGAGTGTTAGGGGACAGGTAAGGAGCGAGGGCTGGGAAGGCGGGGGAGAGGGGTAGAGGAGAGGAGGGATGGACGGAAGCGGCGGGGAAGGGGAAGGAGAGGTGGACAGGAGGGTTGTAAGGGAAAAGTAGCAGGAACGGAGTAGGGGGAAAAAGGGGGGGTAGGGTGTAAAAAGTGGGGGAGAGGAGGGGAGAAAAGGGAAAAAAGAGGTGGGGGGGGGGGGGGGGGGGGGGGGAGAGGAAGGAAAAGGGGGGGGGGGGGGGGGAAAGAGGGAGGGGTGAAATTGTAGGTAGTAGGAGAATCCTCACGTGTCGGCTCATGAATATCCACACAAAAACCCTGCATATTTTAATACCTAACAATAAAATACATTATGTCATTCTATCCTGTAACGTTGGATAACAGAATAATGTATCAAAACAATCTTATACTCATTACAAATATGCATAAAAATACATATGTCTTACATCAAACCCATTCCATTGCATCATATTGTAATGCATGAATAGACATCAATGCAAGCAAATGAATAATTATTTATCATGATAATAATAATAGGAAGAAGAAGAACGAGAAGAAAAAGAAGAAGACGAAGAAGGAGAAGAAAAAGAGAAAGAAAAAGAGGAGGAGAGAGAAAATGTTCTCAGGGGTGATGATTGCATGTGTAGTTCTATAACAGAAGATTGTGATGATTCTAAGTCTAAGAGAAATGTGGTCAATATATTGACGAATAAAAAAGACAGTGGTGGTGTGAGTGTGATGACAAAGGGAACGGCCAGAGGAGGAGACAGTAATACAGACAGTTGTGATGACACTGTAATGGAGACAGTAATACAGACAGTTGTGATGACACTGTAATGACGTATGAAACATAAAGAGGTGTGGACGGTGTGACGGTGAATGAAGCGGGCAGCGGTGGTGACAATATGATGACTAATGAAACAAGTTATGGTGCTGAAGGTGACAGTATGATGACTAATGAAACAAGTTATGGCGCTGAAGATGACAGTATGATGACTAATGAAACAAGTTATGGTGCTGAAGATGACAGTATGATGACTAATGAAACAAGTTATGGTGCTGAAGATGACAGTATGATGACTAATGAAACAAGTTATGGTGCTGAAGATGACAGTATGATGACTAATGAAACAAGTTATGGCGCTGAAGATGACAGTATGATGACTAATGAAACAAGTCATGGCGCTGAAGATGACAGTATGATGACTAATGAAACAAGTTATGGTGCTGAAGGTGACAGTATGATGACTAATGAAACAAGTTATGGTGCTGAAGATGACAGTATGATGACTAATGAAACAAGTTATGGCGCTGAAGGTGGCAGTATGATGACTAATGAAACAAGTCATGGCGCTGAAGATGACAGTATGATGACTAATGAAACAAGTTATGGTGCTGAAGATGACAGTATGATGACTAATGAAACAAGTTATGGTGCTGAAGATGACAGTATGATGACTAATGAAACAAGTTATGGCGCTGAAGATGACAGTATGATGACTAATGAAACAAGTCATGGCGCTGAAGATGACAGTGAAAATGTGGCGGAGAATGAATTAGGTAGTGACAGTAAATTAGACAGTGACGGCGACAGTGTGAAGTCGAAGGAATCAGATAGTGACGGTGACAGTGTGAGGTCGACGGAATTAGTTAGTGACAGTGATGGTGTGACGGCGAGTGGAATAGACATGAAAAGAGTGAATGAGAGTGATGGGAGCATTAAGCTCAGAAGATAATGACAATTTATATGGTCAAGATTGTCATATGAGTAAGCATGTAAACAGTATTTCTTTCCTTCACTGGAATGTATGTGGACTGTTTCATAAATTAGATGATATGCATTTTATTCAGTTCATTTCTTCATTTGATTTTGTTTGTCTGGTTGAAACGTTTGCAGAAAATTTTGAATCGAGTTTGTTTACCGATTATCAAATATTCGTCAAACCAGCGGTTAAATTTACAGACAAGGCAGAGGTTCAGGGGGAATAATTTGTTTAATGCGCAAATATCTTCTTCCCTATGTGAATGAGGTTGATTGTGAGAGTCCTTATTCCATGTTATTTACTTTTGATAAGGAGTTTTTTGGTCTTCATAAAAACTTGTTACTTGTGTGTGCGTATGTTCCGCCCGAAAATTCGCCTTATTGCTCAATCAATGGTTTTGACAACGGCATTGATTTGTTGGAAAATTGTATTGTTAGTAAATTGCTGCATTTGGAAGACACTGAAATATTAATATGCGGTGATATGAACGCCAGAACTTCTGATAAGACCCCAGACATTTTAGATGAATATGAAGTACACGTTAACTATAATAAGATTGATAGCCGCATGGAAAGAATTTCTCAAGATAAAATGTTAAATTCATATGGAAAGAAGTTCTTGAACATGTGCACTGTTTTGGGACTGTACATTTTAAACGGAATGTGTAATGGCGACCTTGAAGGTCGTTTCACATATATTTCTGATGTAGGATGCAGTGTGAACGATTATTTTCTGATGTCAGTAAATGGTTTTGAGTTACTGTGTGAACAGTTAACACTTAATGTTATGGAAAGATTTGAATCTGATCATATGCCCCTTGTACTATGTATTGATATACAAAATGCTAAAAAATGCACTAGCACTGGTTCAAATGGTAAGCATAATCAGTTTATTGTTAAATATTGCTGGAATAAGGATTATGCCCTGAAATTTACACAGTCCATGGACTCTCAGGATGTGAAAGAGAAAATGACAGTTGCAGAAGATCTTATCGATGTGGATGTAAATGAAGCCATATGTAGATTTAATGTGATCATGAAAGAACAAGCTGAAAATTTGAAAAAGAAGATAGTATTAAATAAGAGAATCCCTGATGATAACTGGTATGATGGGGACTGTAAAGTATCAAAATGTAAAATGCGTAGCCTATGGAGAAAATTTTGTAAAACTTTAGACAAAGATGATCGAGTCGCATTCTGTGTTTCAAGAAGCGAATATAAAAAATTAAATGAAAGAAAAAAAGAACGAATATAATATGTCATTGTTGAATGAACTGATCGATTCTGTGAAGAGCCAACAGGTCTTTTGGGAAACTATACACAAAATTTCAAAGAAAAGATGTCAACCATCAAACGATATTTCTATATCTGAATGGTCTGAACATTTTAAAAACTTGTTAGAAAAAAGCGACGGAAGTAGTTCAACAGAGTTCATAGTCAATGATAATGAAGATGAAGAATTTCCTTATGATAGAGCAATATCTACAGAAGAAGTATTGTTAGCCATTAGAAAATTGAAAAATGGAAAACCTGCTGGTCCTGATGGTTTACTTGGCGAATTTTAAAAATATTCTGGTGAATCTGTTTTGAATTTCTTGGTAAAACTATTTAACTTTTCTTTTCGATAATGGCACTTACCCTGACAGCTGGAAAGAATCTATTATTTTACCCTTATTTAAGAAGGGCGGG
Organism: Conus canariensis; assembly: GCA_033310375.1. Lineage (NCBI taxonomy): Eukaryota > Metazoa > Mollusca > Gastropoda > Neogastropoda > Conidae > Conus > Conus canariensis. Next base: position 559,489 of record CM065727.1, read on the forward strand.
GTTAACAATGTAAATAATTATAGAGGTATTTCATTAAGTAATATTTGTAGCAAAATTTATAGCTCTGTTATTTATAGTAGATTGCATGAATGGGTAAGTCAAAACAATATAACTGGAGAACATCAGGCGGGATTTAAAAGAGGGTTTTCCACAATCGATCATGTATTTACACTGCTTGCTGCTGTTCAGAAACAATTTGTGAATAATCAAAAGTTATATGTTACTTGTGTTGACTTTGAAAAGGCTTTTGATTCAATTTCTCGACGATTGTTATGGCCTGTTTTGTTAAAAAATGGAATACAAGGTAAATTGTATCGTTGCATAAAAAGTATGTACTGTGAGGTAAAAGCAAAAATAAGATCGGGTGCAAAATTATCTGAGCATGTCATGTGTACAAGTAGGGCCAAACAAGGAGACGTATGTAGCCCAGTATTATTTTCTCTATTTATTAATGAGTTAGCCTTGGAAATAGTTGAAAATGGTCGACATGGAGTAACTTTTGACATTCTAGA
>CM065727.1:565000-590000 GCA_033310375.1 Conus canariensis
TGTCCGTTCTGCCTCACTGTCTGTCTGTCTCTCTTCCACTCTCTGCATGTCTGTGTCTGTCTGTCTATTTGTCTGACTCTGTCTGCCTCTGTCTACCTGTCTGTTTCCCTCTGTCTGTCTAGGTACCGAAGTCTCTGTCTGCCTGCCTGTCTGTTTGTCTGTCCGTATGTCTGTCTGTCTGTCTGTCTGTCTCTGTCTCTGTCTGTCTGTCTGTCTGTCTGTCTGTCTGTCTGTCTGTCTGTCTCTCTCTCTCTCTCTCTCTCTCTCTCTCTCTCTCTCTGCACTGGGAAATGGTTTTCTTTGAAGATATCCGGTCAAAGAAAAGTAGCAATTTGAATGCTTCAGGACTAATATATTTAATCTATCTATCAGGTTCAGTTTTAGTTCAATTGAGGACGTATCACTGTATGCAGACAAGTCCATATACGCTACACACATCCACTAAGTTTTGAGACCAACTGCGATTTATTTAAAGCTGGTGGATAAATGAATTAATGACTAAGATGAGAGAATTTAAGAAGAAGGCCTCGTGGCTACGACTTCGCAGATGTCTGACCTACGCATTAGCCTAACGCGCTGGTCAGACCTTGAGTAACCTACCTAACATTGGCTGTGCCATTAGTGTGTGTGTGTGTGTGTGTGTGTGTGTGTGTGTGTGTGTGTGTGTGTGTGTGTGTGTGTGTTCTGTTTCCTATGCAGCAGGTGGTTTTGGGTCTGTCCACTTGCTATTTACAAGATGAAAGGTTGATTTACCTGATGATTCATTTCACCCCATGTGCCATGTGTATTCCTGTAACCCTTGGCCACGCGGAGTACTGTATCAGCTGCTATTTGTATTGGATTTTTGCCTCCCCTCTGAGCACCGCACCCCCACTCCCCACCCCTGCCCTCTCCACCTCCTTCAGTCTTAACTCACTCTTTACCTCCCATCCCCACACTAACAAGTTGCACATTTTCCTCGCTCTTTCTCCACTCGCGGTTAAACCTCCCTATGAGTTCGGTCCCCTCTGAGCACCCCCTATCTCCCTCCCCCCACCCCTTAACTACTTTTGCCATGGTCTGGCGATGCTCTCCTACTTACCCCTTCTGTCCGTCTGTCTGTCTGTCTCTTTCTCTGCAGTGGTCAGGTAGGCTGAAGCAAAGCAGATGCTGACATATTTTGTAATGTGCAAGGGTGTGAATCAGGGGAGACAACAAGCCCACTACAATCACTGCAATCGCTACACTACAATCACTAGAATCACTACAATCGCTACACTACAATCACTACAATCATTACACTACAATCACTACAATCACTACAATACAATCACTACACACTACAATCACTACAATCATTACACTACAATCACTACAATCACTACACTACAATCACTACAATCACTACACTACAATCACTACAATCGCTACACTACAATCACTACAATCACTATATTCACTACAATCACTATATTCACTACAATCACTATATTCACTACAATCACTATAATCGCTACACTACAATTTCTACAAGCTCTACAGCCACTCAGCAGTAAGTGACGCTGTGGGAACACACTGAAGCACCTGAAGTCAACAAGGCTGTTGTCAGCATGTTTCAGGACAGTGATGGCTGGCGGTGGGTGGGTGCTGTGGGGACACACTGAAGCACCTGAAGTCGACAAGGCTGTTGTCAGCATGTTGCGGGATAGTGATGGCTGGCACTGGGTTGTCTTAGCAACGTCATATTCTATGGAACCGCTCCAGGGCAGTACGAATGGACCTTGTGCTGTGATGGTCAGGGGAACGTGGACTCCTGTCTGCCACGCGTGCCGCTGGACAAGGACGTTCTCCACAGTCCACAGGGTGTGAGACCAACCCTCATCCCCTTCCCTCTCCTGTCTGTCACACGTGCCGGTGGTCAAGGACGTTCTCCACAGAGTGTGAGACCAACCCTCAACCCCTTCCCTCTCCTGTCTGTCACACGTGCAGCTAGACAAGGACGTTCTCCACAGTCCACAGGGTGTGAGACCAGCCCTCAGCCCCTTCCCTCTAGCCCCAGCACTGCAGGATTTCAAACATGGGGTCACGTCACAGGCCTAGGGGGAAAAGTCGTGAAGTCTGAGGCAAAATGCTGGATGATGTCCTGAAAGCGAGTGTCTGGCCTTGGCTAGAGGTCAGTCGCAGAGAGCTGAGGGATGGGGGGGGGGGGGGGGGGGGCAGCACGGGAGCCGTTACCGCCATGTCCAGCAGCTCTGTGAGAGGGGCGCCAGCAGCATTGGAATCCTGGACAGCAGCAGAGACGGTCCAGGAACACAGATTGTCCTTAGAGCCAGACCAAGAGTGTGATCCTCCCCCCACCTCCCACTCCCAATAGACACGTCACACTTCCCAGTGGCAGGACTGGGCCATGACCAATGACACGGCAAGGGTCATGTCAGGGTTAGTGCACAGATAGTGTGAAGGGAAGTGTCTTCGCCTTGAGCTGGTTAAGAATCTTCTCTCCGTTTCTACAAAGTACACAACGATGCTGTTCGACTCATCTTCAGATGATCTACATCCACTCATGACCGTCCCTTACTCCTCTCTCTTCACTGGCTCCCCATCTGAAAACGAATTTACTATAATCTTTCTCTGTTGAGCTTTAAAACCCTTCTTACCTTGCTCATCTTCTCCATTTCTACACTTTATCCTGACAGTTGCTCTCCTCATCTGATACTTCAAAACCCTTCTTACCTTGCTCAATTTCTCCATCTCTACACTTTATCCTGACAGTTGCTCTCCTCATCTGATACTTCAAAACCTATCTTACCTTGCTCATCTTCTCCATCTCTACACTTTATCCTGACAGTTGCTCTCCTCATCTGATACTTCAAAACCTATCTTACCTTGCTCATCTTCTCCATCTCTACACTTTATCCTGACAGTTGCTCTCCTCATCTGATACTTCAAAACCCTTCTTACCTTGCTCATCTTCTCCTTCTCTTCACTTTATCCTGGCAGTTGACTCCTCATCTGATACTTCAAAACCCTTCTTACCTTGCTCATCTTCTCCTTCTCTTCACTTTATCATGGCAGTTGACTCCTCATCTGATACTTCAAAACCCTTCTTACCTTGCTCATCTTCTCCTTCTCTTCACTTTATCATGGCAGTTGCTCTCCTCATCTGATACTTCAAAACCCTTCTTACCTTGCTCATCTTCTCCTTCTCTTCACTTTATCATGGCAGTTGACTCCTCATCTGATACTTCAAAACCCTTCTTACCTTGCTCATCTTCTCCTTCTCTTCACTTTATCCTGGCAGTTGACTCCTCATCTGATACTTCAAAACCCTTCTTACCTTGCTCATCTTCTCCTTCTCTTCACTTTATCATGGCAGTTGACTCCTCATCTGATACTTCAAAACCCTTCTTACCTTGCTCATCTTCTCCTTCTCTTCACTTTATCCTGGCAGTTGACTCCTCATCTGATACTTCAAAACCCTTCTTACCTTGCTCATCTTCTCCTTCTCTTCACTTTATCATGGCAGTTGACTCCTCATCTGATACTTCAAAACCCTTCTTACCTTGCTCATCTTCTCCTTCTCTTCACTTTATCATGGCAGTTGACTCCTCATCTGATACTTCAAAACCCTTCTTACCTTGCTCATCTTCTCCTTCTCTTCACTTTATCCTGGCAGTTGACTCCTCATCTGATACTTCAAAACCCTTCTTACCTTGCTCATCTTCTCCTTCTCTTCACTTTATCATGGCAGTTGACTCCTCATCTGATACTTCAAAACCCTTCTTACCTTGCTCATCTTCTCCTTCTCTTCACTTTATCCTGGCAGTTGACTCCTCATCTGATACTTCAAAACCCTTCTTACCTTGCTCATCTTCTCCTTCTCTTCACTTTATCATGGCAGTTGCTCTCCTCATCTGATACTTCAAAACCCTTCTTACCTTGCTCATCTTCTCCTTCTCTTCACTTTATCATGGCAGTTGACTCCTCATCTGATACTTCAAAACCCTTCTTACCTTGCTCATCTTCTCCTTCTCTTCACTTTATCATGGCAGTTGACTCCTCATCTGATACTTCAAAACCCTTCTTACCTTGCTCATCTTCTCCTTCTCTTCACTTTATCATGGCAGTTGACTCCTCATCTGATACTTCAAAACCCTTCTTACCTTGCTCATCTTCTCCTTCTCTTCACTTTATCATGGCAGTTGACTCCTCATCTGATACTTCAAAACCCTTCTTACCTTGCTCATCTTCTCCTTCTCTTCACTTTATCATGGCAGTTGACTCCTCATCTGATACTTCAAAACCCTTCTTACCTTGCTCATCTTCTCCTTCTCTTCACTTTATCCTGGCAGTTGACTCCTCATCTGATACTTCAAAACCCTTCTTACCTTGCTCATCTTCTCCTTCTCTTCACTTTATCATGGCAGTTGACTCCTCATCTGATACTTCAAAACCCTTCTTACCTTGCTCATCTTCTCCTTCTCTTCACTTTATCATGGCAGTTGACTCCTCATCTGATACTTCAAAACCCTTCTTACCTTGCTCATCTTCTCCTTCTCTTCACTTTATCCTGACAGTTGCTCTCCTCATCTGATACTTCAAAACCCTTCTTACCTTGCTCATCTTCTCCTTCTCTTCACTTTATCCTGGCAGTTGACTCCTCATCTGAAGCTCAGCTCCTCCGCATCCCTTGCTTTCACACCAAGACAGCTTGCCAGTGTTTATTTTCTGTTGTCACATGACGGTCCCCATGCACACACTCACATGCACCCAGAGACAATCATGCGCCCCGCACACAACAACACACCTGACTCCTTTCTTTCAATGCCACAGACGACAACACGATCTTAAATTTCTCCCCCAGTAAAAAAGAAATGCCTTCTATTCGTGCCGCACTTCTTTTGGCGCGAGGGGCTTTTAAAATTTCTTTATCTAGGTCACACTGACCTCAATTCATTCGCCCATTTTACAAACTACTTTTCAAGTCATACAAACGATCAATTTGCCTCAAATGAACAACAATCCATTCTGGGTTCACAGACCCCAATTCTCTTAAAATTTTCCAATGGAAAAAAACCTCCTCTTTCGTTTCAATCACTGGAATGATACATTCTTTCTGAGAGGACAATCTTTCAATTACAGAAAAAATACATATTCTGTCCGTGAGGACAATCATCTCATAAAGTGTCCAATTAGTTCAAATCAAAATTTCTCTCGACAGCAGACATTCTTTTCCACGGAGAGAGTTCCTTATGACGGCGGCTCTTGTCTCTACTGACAATCCAAAGCCCGTAGCTCCTGAAGCATCTCAAGAGCTGCGAGGGGCTCGTTCAAAGTAATACCTCCAACGTGTAGAGTGCTCGCCCTAGAAAGACACGGCACCCTATTAGTAATCAAAATCAATAAATTGCTTGGAATATACTTGTGACGATCAATCACAGGATCCACGTCTTACCTATCGGATGTGTGAACAGGATAGAATTTGGAAATAATTCCGATCACCGCCAAAACGAGAATAAACGATGGAAATTCGATAACTCGATGAAAAGCTTGTATTGAAAATTATCGAACAATCATGTTCACACATCCCATACTCACCCTAGGATTAATGATATACGAGCCTACAAATAGTTGAGAGTTCAACTCTCTATCTCAGTCATACTGCTTCCTTCGTCCTCTTCTTGTCCTCTTTGCTAATTCTCTCTCTCTCTCTCTCTCTCTCTCTCTCTCTCTCTCTCTGGACTCGGAAAAGAAGATCAACTGATCAGGCACGGTTTGTGAGCGTCTGTTAAAAATGAGATTTTAACATATTAGGAGTGTGTTGATCGTCGCAATGTTTTGCATGGAGGAACTTGAAGATATGGTAATTGGAGTGATTTGGGTACTTTCTGAATTAGTCATCAAGATCAAGGCTAATTTGCTTCATTAAGTTTTACAAAGAATTATGAAGAAGGGGATTTCTTGGAGTACAGCTTCGGATCGTGTTACCATAAAGTGTACAACTTGCACGTGATTGATTTACGATAGTTGAGTGTGTCCTTGGTGTGAGAACAGTAAAGTTGTTCAACTGGTTGACAGTGTCGCGTGTGGGATAAGCACGGTGTGTTTGCAAACTGAAGGGAAACAGGCGCTTTAAAGGAATTCTTTTCTTCGTTTTGCGATGTTGGAAATAGGCACACGATCTGACTAAAAACTGCTGTCAAATTATCATCGGTGTGAGAAACATTATTCCTTTCTTTCTACTATACTACTGGGAGCAAAATGACGACTTCTTCTTCGTTAAGTGATGGATGTGGCAATCTAGTACAGATGATGGACTGGCGTTTTAGTCAGATGATGCAAATGATGAATTTACATTCCCGTAACCTCAGTAACATGCTTAGCCACAATTTCCAACAATTCAACAGCGCAATAGGAAAACTCAACACCGACATTAATTCACTGAAACATGCATCTAAGAGAAATAGGTTGGAGATTAATACTGCAATAGAAGATATTGCAGTTTTGAACGAGAATTTTGAACTGATTAGTCAAAGACTCGACAGATTGGAGGAACAGGTCCATCAGAATGAAGTAGACCTGAAGAGTCGCAATTTGAGATTCACAGGAATACCAGAAGGAGGTACGTACACGTTTCCAACAACTGATGTAATTATTGATGTTCTGAACCAGTATTCGTATGGAAGAAATTGGAGTCACAATGATATTGACCGGGCATTCAGAGTGAGGGAATGGAATGACTCAGCAGACAGACCAAGACCAATAGTTGTGCAGGTGCACAGGTGGTCAGATAAACTGGACGTTCTGCAAGATCAAGAGCTGAGGGAATCGCTACGTAGAGACAACATCAGGATTTCTGCAGAACTCACCACCACACAAAGAGAAATGATAGACTTCCATACCAAACAAGGAAAGAGCATACTACTGGAAGTGCAGACTGCAGGTGGAAGAGTACCCTCAAAGGTTGGGCCCAAAAGACTTCCCCGATCTTCTCTATGGGCAAAGAAACCCTGATTTTCAACAAAGAAACGGTCAGGAATACCACGACGCATGGGCTTCAGCTGAGAATCAGAGACACTTCAATGACTACAGCAGAGATATGAATAATAGAAGATCAAGTGGTGTTTTAAAAAGAACTGAAGAACAACGTGTAGTACCTGGACACATGAGTTACAGCCAAGTAGTCAAAAATGGTCGAACATCATATAATGTTTCAAAGCACAAAGAAAGAACATTGAGAAACTCTTCAGCTCGAAAAGACTCCCAATGAATGAGTATTTTTCTTATGAAAGGCATAATAATCAGAGTTCTCCTTTTCATCAGCACGCTTCAAGAGCGGAACAGCGAAGAATCGTCATAATGGAAAGGAAAAAACAGTTTCATTCAAGACAGTCAGTATCGTCTGATGATGAAAGAAGTGGAAAAATAGATACATGGGACACTGATACTACAGCAAATATTACAAACAAAACAAAATATGATATTGATAGAAGACGTAATACAAGTAAAACAAGGATTCCAGTTAGAAACAATAAATAAGGACGAGATGAAAGGGAGCAGCCTTCCTGTAATGATCAGCAAACAGACCTGTGATGGTTGCAAACCTGTCCTTAAACTGCAATGAAGATTATGATCCAGAGGAAGAGCAGCGTGATCTGGCTGCTGCTGATATATCACAGGACTACAAGAAAACACCTCAGTGTGCGGATGATAACCAGGAGTCAACCCTGAAGGGACAAGAGGCTGGACTGCCAAATGAAGACAGCGCCATCTCAAAAGGAGGAAACGAAGTAGCAGAAACCATGGGACCAGATCTCCAGTCTGACATTCCGCCTCGTCAGTCAGTTCCAGATTTAACTAGGAATGATTTCGGCATGTGTGACAGCGGAGCTGGAGATCAACCTGTGCGGCCGTCGCTGAAGGTCGGATCAAGGAGGGGGGCAAAGATTCCTCAAAGAATGGTACAGAAAGACTTTCTCGTCCTAAAACACGAGCAAATGCAAAGGAGCGGAAGTTAGCCAGGGTGGTAACACGAGCGGGAAGTACCAAACGACGATCAGTTAGCCAAGGCAGCCAGGGTAGCATCAGGGAGGCGTTTAAGAGGGTCAGGTCTGGTTGTGGGTCACAATGCAGTGATAAACGTATACAGAGACAGGCTCCCTCTCCTGAATATCATTTAGAAGACAAATGACAAGCAGGCCGGACATCATGCTATCCAAGTGGGTACATGAAAGGGGCACGGGGTACAATAGGTACTTTTTCTAAACAGGACAAATGCCCGGAAAACAGCTATTTGTGTAACAGTTCAAATGTGTTGTCTGGTCAAAACATGTCTAGATCCGTCAGCTTTTTGAATTATAACGTGCGTGGATTGTATGAAAAGTTACATGATCAAGAATTTGTTAACTTTGTAACTACCCACGATTTCATTACGTTTACAGAAACTTTTATTTCAGAAGATTTTGATTCAATTGTTTTTTCAGATTATGATTCTTTTATTGCCAAAGTTCAGAAACTGTCAAAGCAGGGGAGATATTCTGGAGGAATTTTGGTTTTTGTCAAAAAGTGTTTTCCTAAATTCATTTCCCAAATACAAGTTAAAGATGATGATGTATTTGTGCTAAAAATATCAAAAGAGCTATTTGGTTGTGATTATGATGTTATGTTCATTTCAACCTATATTCGACCATATGATTCCAGTTACTGGAGAAATAATGTTGATGGATATGGTATAGAAGTACTTGATGAATGTATTATGTATTTGTATGAGAAATTCGAAGATTTTCTTATTCTGTTATGTGGGGATTTAAATGCTCGCACCGAAGATAGAAATTTTGATTACATTGATGACATTTTTGAGCAGACGGTCAGCAGTGCTGCAACCGACATAAATACTTTCGTCAGAAAGTCTGATGATATGGAAATGAATCTCTTTGGGACTCAGCTAGTTGAATTGTGCAAAATTGCAGACTGTTTTATTGTAAACGGTACCTCAAAATGGAATTGTGACCCTGGTTGTACTTACGTGTCAGAAAAAAGGGTCAAGCGTGATAGATTACTTTTTGATTCATGTAATTTTCCCTCTCATCTCTGAGACATACGATTAATTGTAAAAGAGTTGATCGACACAGATCACCTACCCGTACAACTAACATTGCACACAAAGGTCATGAATGAGGAAACTATGCAGAATGCTAATTGCCTTAAAGACAATGGTAGAGAAAAAATAGTGTCGGATGTGGACAACGAAAAAGAATATAAAGATTGTCTTAAAGACTACGAAGGTATAACTATGTTAAAGGAAGCAATGGAACAGATTGATGAAGATGCTGATTCAGCAATGGATTTGTTTACGCAATATCTGCTTACAGCTGGTAAAGTGTATGTAGAAAACAGTGTCTATTAAGAGGCAATCTCAGAGATCTGAATGGTTTGATGAGGAGTGCAAAAAGGCTAAACAGGAATGTAAAAGACGCTTACGTGTACTCCGAAAGTTCAAACGGATGGGGAAATGTAAATGCCATGACGGAAAATTGACGTTACAGACAAATTTAAGAAAATCTAACAAAAAATGTATATGTAAAGACATGAGATTGTCCTATGCTGAAAGCAGAAAAATATACAGGAAACTACTGAAATGCAAAAAAACGAGGTTACCGTAGGTAAACGGCTGAAAAACTACGTGTTAACTTTAAAAAAAATCAGCTTTATTCTGGAACCGTCTCAAATGTTTGGGACTGAGGAATGAAATGAGAATGAGTGGTACTATAACAACACAGAATTGGTTTGAACATTTTCAAGAAACGTTTTCTTTAAAAGGAAGGTTATACAGTGAACCAAACGTATCCCCCAACAGATATAAAAGAGGGACAGGGGCATCCTCTGAATCGGGTCATTACGTATCACGAAGTAGAAAAAGCACTGAAGAAAATTAAATGTGGAAAAGCAAGTGGCACAGATGGTATTATTGGAGAAATGCTAAAAACAGCGAGTCCAACTATTGTTAACTTTCTCACTGTGTTATTTAACAACATTTTTGATAATGGTGTGTATCCACGTGAATGGTCGAAAGCCATTGTAGTGCCTATTTTCAAAAAGGGGAATATAGACGACCCTGATAATTATAGAGGTGTATCTTTGATTAATGTCACTTGTAAATGTTTTACTTCAATTCTGAACCAGAGATTGTATTCATGGCTAGAGGAAAATAATATAATTGTTGAAAATCAAGCTGGTTTTAAAAACTATTATTCAACGGTTGATCAAATATTCAATTTATACACTATTGTCCAGAGATGTTTATGATCAAAAGGTCGAAAACTTTATGTTGCTTTTGTGGATTTCAGAATAGCATTTGATTCGATTCACCATGACAAATTACTACAAACCCTGTGTAATGAAGGGATACAGGGGAAAATGTTATGTTGCCTGAAGTCCATGTATGATTCTCTCATTTCATGTGTACGATGCAATGGAGATTTTTGGGAGTTTTTTGATTGCCCTGTTGGTGTAAGACAAGGATGTGGACTGAGTCCAACACTGTTTTTACTCTTCATTAACCAACTGGCCAACCACATTAATGAGACGGGGGTCCATGGAGTGCAACTGCTTCCTAGTTTTATTGAGATCTTCATTTTGCTCTTTGCTGATGATATAGCTCTAATTTCTACTACACCGGGTAGTCTACAAGCTCAACTAAACTCACTGAAAACATGTTGTTGTAGGTTAAGATTAGATGTTAACAAATCTAAGACTAAAGTCATGGTGTTCAGGAAGGGAGGCTATTTAGGCAGACGAGAAAAATGGTATTATGATGGTGAAGAATTCGAGAGTGTCAACAGCTACTGTTACTTGGGTTTCGCATTTACTACCATGCTTAGTATGAATCTTGGAATAGAGCACATTGTCACGGTCGCTAAGCCGGACGGCCCTACCACCCTTACCCACGCCTATCACACACTAGGTCAGACAACACAGCACACTAACACAGTTTTACAATCACGCACGCTTCTTTATTTCACACACACTCCATGGCGCCACCACTCACGCACATTCACAACTGCACACAAGTTGACTCACCCTACTCTACGATAATGACCTGGAAGACCCTAACCTAACCTAAAACACCAGTTACGGTATATCACTGTGACCTGGGGACACAGCGATAGCCCGCACACGTGGTGACTAACTACTAGGGACAAGGATTTACCAAAGGGACTCTAATCTCTTAACGACTGCTACCACCCACACCTCTCCCCAGGACTCACCCTTCTCCTTTAACCCGGGATCACTACCAACTGGTCGCTGCGTCCCTAAGGGAGGCAACGACAAGTACCCTACACTGTGCCGGCCACTACGTCCTAAAAGGAGGCAGTAGCTAACACCCCTAACCCTACCGCCTAACGCTACACCTCTTCTACCACAAACATGGGACAACCCATCCCGGCCCGGAAAGCTCCAGTCCTCGGCGCTGTACGTGGCCCCTCACAGGCTGACATCTCCCCGGAAGACTCTGCACCCAGGCGCTGTCCGTCGCTCCTCCGCGGGCCGACACCCTCCCCGAAGACTCTGCACCCCGGCGCTGACAGTGGCTTCCCGCAGTCTGACTCCTCCCCGCGATGGGCACGACACCCAACGCACACACACCCGACGCCCTCTCGACGGGTCCGGGGCTCGTAGGACGCTTCCTCCTCTGAAGGCCCCGCCGGACACCAAGGGTGGAAAAAGGCCTGGTGCAGCGCCCTCTCACAGGACACCTAAACAGGGACGAGGAACCAGTGCCGGAGAACTCCCGGAAGAGCACCGGTAGCTGGAGGAGAGCTGCCCACAGAAGGCAGACGGCCTGGGTGGTTTCCCTCTCCTGGGGAAACAACAGGCACTGGAAAGCGCCGCTCACCTGCCGGCACGCGGCAGTAGACTGCGGTGATCTGGCCCCAGCTCAGGACGGAACAGGATACCTGCTGACACAACTGTAGGCCACTACTGTAATGTTGCTACTACCCGAGTCATCAAGGCACATAGGCTACTTGGTAAAGCTTTAACTCTCCATCTCCCTTGCCTACTTCCCACTCGGGCATGAGAGTGACCCCTTGAATTTCGAACACATCCCCCAACCCATTACTCACTTTGGGGTTATCAGACCCATTTCCTGCCAACCCTTACAACAGCGGTAAAACAATATTCTCCCTGAGCCCATCCCCGCTATTACATATGAAATTATGAATCACACCCAATTCTCGGAGAAATAAACCAATCTAAGCGATCCAACACGGACTCCATGGGCCCCCTTAGGACATACTAAATAATCTAGGAAATGGCCAATTTCACAAGGAAATGTCTCCACACAATAACCAGTAGTAATATACATCTCTCAGAGGGAAAAAAAAAAAAAAAAAAAAACCTATCAATTTTTAGCGGTTCACAGTTCCAGCATGTTCACACAAGAGAATCGGCTCGCAGCCACAATCCTTCACATTATTACCCCTCTTTGCACTGTCATTTACAACCATATATCAAAAACATGATTTGTCCGCCAGAATTTCCATCCAGCACCTCACTCTCAGGTCATCTCTTGTCAGATAACCCAGTGGTTAATCCTTGTCATGTCAACACAACCACACTTCATACAATATTACATGCTGCACATCATCCGTTTTTATCCTATCAACTGCTAAGCTACCCGCCTTAAACTTTACCTTTCCCTTCTTTCTGCTTACTAAAATTCATAATGGGACTGTCTCCCCACAACCTAAGATATCTTTCTCAAACCCTATTCTGTCACAAACCCATACATCCCTGCATGTGTGACGACTGTCACTTGCTTACAAAACTTCTAACCATATGGACTCACTGTCCTGTACCAAATACGTACGTCACAGATACAGTCCGCACGCGTACGAAACCCGCGTCGAGAACCCTGACTCGTAACGAAAGTGAAAAGACACCAATATAAGTTGAATGGTTACGACCGTACCCCAGTATAAACCACTCGACCACAAATTGGCCTTGGCTTTACTACACAGTTAACCGATTCCAATGCTGTGCAGGTCAACTCCGAAATCGTTAATCAATTTCACGAACTCCTACTATTTACAATTGAGATTGAGCACAATCATCAAACACCTCTATGATTCACGCAGACACATCTGCACCTGACTCATATTATGATCCTCAACCCAATGCAACCTCGTACTACCCTCTAATTGATCCCACAGACATTAACACGAACTAACCACAAACAATATCTATATCACCGTCCATCAACGGTCATTATATTGAACCCACATTGTCTAGCCAAACTGTCCTGAGAAAATCGAACTCAGGAACCACTATGTACATTACTTACAAAAATATACAGGAATGAGGTGAGAACTCAAACCGGCTGACAACAAATTTCAATCGCGGAACCAAGACGACATCATACCAGACAACCAGTATACGCAACGAACATAATACAACTAATCCCAACATGAGACAACTACAGTACAACTCGCCATAATACAAGACAACACGACGAACTACAACACAACGAACCTAACAGATCACCAACCTGGACATACAGAGATCAACCACACCAGTTCTGCAACTGGCTGACAGTGGCTGCCAACAAGGACGACACGACTCAGCACAGGCCAAGGGCACCCAAACCCGACGAGGACCTGGCACTAACTATATGACTCGAAGTCACTCTTCAAAAACTACCGGCGCTGCCGCCGCACCTACAAGGAGTACGTGCACTCCGACGAACACCAGGGACCGAAGTGAAGCTACCCCAACGCATTCCGCCCTGGTCGGAATCAAGCGAACTCTACTCACCACGCAAAACAACGATTGGTCAGAGCAGTGTATCCCTCCGCAGAGCTGACACGCCTGACCAACGGACTAGTCTCTATCTTAATGTTCCGTTACAAATTCTTTTGAATGGTGTAGATAAACAATTATCTCGTGCAGTGGCAAAATACATATTTCACTCACTTAAGCGTAGACAAGAAACAATTAACTGCCTTTGAAATATGTAATTGTCATCAGTTAGATACAGCTTTTGTAATAAGATGAGTTGTAGAAGTGTGGTGTCTTTTCTTCTTCAAAGTCAGAACGCTCATATTCAGAATTATGATGAGCTTGTTGATCAGGATAGTTATGTTGAATGAGTGAGATCATATCTGAGCTAAGGCTATTTACTATGAAAGTATATGTGTATATCAGGAATGTGATTTTGTATGTACGTGCTGTTGTTTTCCCGCCATCTACCCACTCCCTTCCCCACCCACGTCCCCAATATTTCCCATATACATTGTGCAAGATGCCTATGGCCGATATGCATTAAACGTTCGCATTCGCATTCGCATTCGCATCTCTCTCTCTCTCTCTCTCTCTCTCTCTCTCTCTCTCTCCTCTTAGTCCGCTGCTTCCGTCAAAGTGACAGGCAGTCTCTTTTTTCCCAAGAGTACAAATTAATATTAAAAAAACTGATCACCGAAGAGCAAGCACCCTGTAAAGGTGAATTTTCAATCGCTGCAGTCAGAGTTCTCTTCATATCAAGTGTCGGCAGAGCAGGTCTGTCAGTTTAAAGTGCACAAAAAGGGAAAATTGTTTTTTTTCCCCCGAGGCGTATGACATCTGT
This sequence comes from Conus canariensis, assembly GCA_033310375.1. Classification (NCBI taxonomy): domain Eukaryota; kingdom Metazoa; phylum Mollusca; class Gastropoda; order Neogastropoda; family Conidae; genus Conus; species Conus canariensis. The sequence goes on from CM065727.1 coordinate 579,603, forward strand.
CCAGGCCACATCCTCATGGAACATGCCTCTCTCTCTCTCATTCCTCAGGCCTGATTCTTGGTCATCCTTGCAAATCGTCTCTGAAATCTACTCTCTTCACATCCTGATTGATGTCCCTTTATGTCCGCTTATAAACTGCTCTCTGTGTGTGTGTGTGTGTGTGTGTGTGTGTTACATTCAAATAAAGAAACACACAACAACCACGTCAATAATTCCCAATATTTCGTCCAAAACTTCGCGATATTTTTTTGTGTGTGTGTGTGTGTGTGTGTGTGGTGTGTGTTGTGTGTGTGTGACATTCAAATAAAGAAACACACAACAACCACGTCAATAATCCGCAATATTTCGTCCAAAACTTCCCAACATTTCATGTGTGTGTGTGTGTGTGTGTGTGTGTGAAGATGGTGTTGGGGGCTCAAATCAATTATTGCATGACTGCATGAATGCATGCCGGTGCCAGTGGTGTTTAGTTTGTGTATTTCTTGTCATCTTTATTAGCATTTTGTTGTTTTAGGTGCTTAGGGCTCATAATGATAAAAATGGTCAATATTGTTATCATTATTATTATTATCATTTTTATTGTTATTGTTATCATCATCATCATCATCATATTATTATTATTATTATTGTTAAGAAAGTTTTTTTTTTGTAACTATTTTGCCCCCATATTTGTCTCCCTTACCAGGCCGAAAGAAATACTGACAAAACAGTGAGTGTATGGATCAATGAATGCAGACCAACTTATCAGAGGACATGAAGAGTAATGACAATTGTCCTGAGTTGAATTTGCCTCCCATTCGTAATGCGGACTGATTGCATTAGCAATGGAATTCGTGCGATTTTTGTTAGAGAATGTTGATATTATTTTTCATCCTGTTGTTCACGTTAGCAAGAGAAGCTCCTCTAACGCGAATGCAGTCACAGTAAAATTGAACGAAAATGCCTGACAATTGTGTCGGAAGTGCCAAGCTATGCAGGTAGGCATGGGGGCAGGTCTTTTGCGCTCTGGACTGACCTGAGGCTTTGGACGGACCTGCGTTTTGGACATTGATTTCTCCGTGGAACCTGGAGCAGAGGAAGGCAGTCAGCTGTCAAACGTGCTGTTGTGTTTGCTGAAAGAGGAAAGAGAACCTTGAAACCTGTGTGTACCATTGCCTGTAGAAACCTGGCGGTTTCTTTTTTTCAGGAGGAAGGTGGAGGGGTAGAGTGTGTGTGTATGTGGGGGGGGGGGGGGGGGAGCATTCGTAGGCCGAGCATGCCCGAAACAGCCTACGTCACTGCTGGGAGAGGGTCTGGTGTATACTTCTGTGAGTGCCTCCATGTCTGGGCTCTTCAGCTGACAGCTAGGAGTCTGTGAGTGGACGTAGTGGCTGAGGAAGGGCCTGTGAGAGGATGTAGTGGCTGAGGAAGGGCTGTGAGAGGAATGTAGTGGCTGAGGAAGGGGCTGTGAGAGGACATTAGTGGCTGAGGAAGGGGCTGTGAGAGGACGTAGTGGCTGAGGAAGGGGCCTGTGAGGACGTAGTGTGAGGAAGGGGCTGTGAGAGGACGTAGTGGCTGAGGAAGGGGCTGTGAGAGGACGTAGTGGCTGAGGAAGGGGCTATGGGTGAGAGGAGGACGTAGTGGCTGAGGAAGGGGCCTGTGAGAGGACGTAGTGGCTGAGGAAGGGGCTGTGAGAGGACGTAGTGGCTGAGGAAGGGGCCTGAGTAGTGAGGACCGTAGGTTGGCTGAGGAAGGGGCTGTGAGAGGACGTAGTGGCTGAGGAAGGGGCCCTGTGAGATGACGTAGTGGCTGAGGAAGGGCCTGTGAGAGGACGTAATGGCTGAGGAAGGGCCTGTGAGAGACGTAATGGCTGAGGAAGGGATGTAAGAGGACGTAGTGGCTGAGGAAGGGGATGTAAGAGGACGTAGTGACTGAGGAAGGGGCTGTGAGAGGACGCAGTGGCTGAGGAAGGGGCTGTGAGAGGGCGTAGTGGCTGAGGAAGGGGCTGTGAGAGGGCGTAGTGGCTGAGGAAGGGGCTGTGAGAGGACGTAGTGGCTGAGGAAGGGGCCTGTCAGAGGACGTAGTGGCTGAGGAAGGGGCCCTGTGAGAGGACGTAGTGGCTGAGGAAGGAGTCTGTGAGAGGACGTAGTGGCTGAGGAAGGGGCTGTGAGAGGACGTAGTGGCTGAGGAAGGGGCTGTGAGAGGACGTAGTGGCTGAGGAAGGGGCTATGAGAGGACGTAGTGGCTGAGGAAAGGGCCTGTGAAAGGACGTAGTGGCTGAGGAAGGGGCTGTGAGAGGACGTAGTGGCTGAGGAAGGGGCCCTGTGAGATGACGTAGTGGCTGAGGAAGGGGCTGTGAGAGGACGTAGTGGCTGAGGAAGGGCCTGTGAGAGGACGTAGTGGCTGAGGAAGGGGCCCTGTGAGATGACGTAGTGGCTGAGGAAGGGGCCTGTGAGAGGACGTAGTGGCTGAGGAAGGGGCTGTGAGATGACGTAGTGGCTGAGGAAGGGCTGTGAGAGGACGTAGTGGCTGAGGAAGGGCCTGTGAGATGACGTAGTGGCTGAGGAAGGGGATGTAAGAGGACGTAGTGGCTGAGGAAGGGGCCCTGTGAGAGGACGTAGTGGCTGAGGAAAAAGCCCTATGGTCCACCTGCCTTGCAGGGTTCCAGTCGGAAATGGTCTCACACAAACACACACACACACACACACACACATACACACACACACACACACAAACAGAGAGAGAGAGAGAGAGAGAGAGAGAGAGAGAGAGAGAGAGAGAGAGAGAGAGAGAGAGAGAGCGAGCGCACACACACTTGTCGATTGTTAATAAAGTTGAAAGTTCTTTCCGTTCCGTGGTCATTGTTAGTGTTTTGCGCAGGGCACATTTTGTGGGCCCCTCAGAGACTCGAGCCTGGAATTTTACAGGGGAGCTAAATGTTTATTTGTGGCCCTTGATTTTTGTCCGTGTTTATGGGAATGAGTGAGTTCTGGTGCCATGAGTATAACATTGTGTAGATGATTTAACTGCAATGTCGTTATATATATTTTCTGTAAACGGCAAACTATTGTCTGGGTCGTTCGTTTCAGTGCGAGGGGCCTTTATTTTGTCACTTATATCTATGATCGAACTCCGAACTGAGAAGGGCACTGGCTTTACTTCGTAATTCTAGGTCGCGCTGAAAGAAGAGGAGATATTTTGGTGACATTGTTGAGAGAAAAACAACACACTTTTAGGTCCGTGTAAGGACCAGGGCATTTTTGAACAGTAAGGGGATTTGAAGGAGAAAAGGCAGATAACTATGAGGCCAGTTTGAGAAAGGACAGGTAATTACGAATCCTCGAGGACCAGGTCAATATTTCATTTTGAAAAATGTTTCTGTAATGAAAATTATGTAAAACCATAGTAAAAGGTATTTCATGTAAATGATGTAAACCTTTAATTGCTAACTTCAATGGCGATCTCTCTGTTGTTTGTACGGTTGCAAACATGAGTCGACAGGGCATTTAGACCGTCATTCTGTCGCCTGTGATGTGTTTGGGTGATTTCTTCACTTGTAAGGCATAGTCTGACAGGGCATTTAGACCGTCATTCTGTCGCCTGTGATGTGTTTGGGTGATTTCTTCACTTGTAAGGCATAGTCTGACAGGGCATTTAGACTGTCATTCTGTCGCCTGTGATGTGTTTGGGTGATTTCTTCACTTGTAAGGCATAGTCTGACAGGGACATTTAGACTGTCATTCTGTCGCCTGTGATGTGTTTGGGTGATTTCTTCACTTGTAAGCATAGTCTTACAGGACATTTAGACTGTCATCTTCGCCTGTGAGTGTTTGGGTGATTTCTTCACTGTAAAGCATGTCAAGCATGAGGTAGTGATGTGTTTGGGTGAGTTGTTTTACATGTCAAGCATGTCAAGCATGCAGCTAGTGATGTTTTTCGGTGAGATATTCATATGTAAGACATGTCAAGCATTCAGTCATCGTCTTTGGGTGGGAGATTTATATGTAACACATGTCGAACATTTTAGTCAGTGATGTGTTTAGGTGAGATGTTAATATGTATGGCATGTCAAGCAGTACAGTTAGTCATGTGTTACGGTGAGATGTTGATATGTAACGCACACTCAGCATTTAGTCAGTAATAGGATTGTACTGTGTTTGGGTGAGTTACTACTACGAATACGTGACAAGAGCCTGCCAAGTCTAATGACCATGATGTCGTTCTGGTGGGTTTGTAATATGTCAAGGATGTCAAGCAATTAGCCAGTAATGTGTTTGGTAAGTGAATGACACATAAAACATGTCAGCCTTCCAGCAAGTCTTAGAGATGTGATTATTTTGGCGAGCCATTTCTGTCACGCATACCAGACATTTAGCTGGCTTAAGAGCTCTGATGTGTTCTGGTGAGTTGATTACATGCAGTTAGGTCTAGAACTGTGACGGATTGGATGCGGATTGTACATGACTTGTCCCAGAGTCAGACAACACTGTTGACAGAGTTGAGGCATTATCGCGGTAGGAGGGCAGCGGCGCTGGCCAAAGTCATTGCTGGCCCACTAATCGTCACGCCTCGGGACAGTTATTGGCTTCACAGTGGAGAGTTATTGGCTCAACAGAGAGGCGTTCTCGTCACAGCAGAGCGGTGTTATTGGCCCAGCAGAGGGGTGTTATTGGTCCAGCAGAGGGGTGTTATTGGCTCCACCAGAGGGCGTCTCAGTGTCTGGCCAAGGAAGCGGCAGGATGCGCTAGTTGTGCAATCTGCACAAGAATTAGCGCGGACGGACCGGTGTCGAGGCTTGGCTATAACCCTCCAAGTTCATCCCCCTGGCGTTTTTAGTGGACTGTCAGGCAGCTGTATGGAGACAATAGAAATCTGAGTGAGAAACACAGCCTGACTGAGCGAAATATCTTGAAGGAACGGGTGTATTGACTGGCGAAGGAATGACAGGAGAACGGCTGTAGTCTGGAATATTAGCCATCATTCCCTAGTGACCCCAAAGATTGACACAAAGTAATGTGGGGTTACCCAATGTCACATGCTCCCTCTCTTTCTCTCCTCCTAGTTTCACTTGATAAAGGTGTGTTGTGTGTGTGTGTGTGTGTGTGTGTGTGTGTGTGTGTGTGTGTGTGTGTGTATGTGTGTGTGTGTGTGTGTGTGTGTGTGTGTGTGTGTGTATGTGTGTGTGTGTGTGTGTGTGTGTGTGTGTGTGTGTGTGTGTGAAAGAGAGCAGGCTACCTTCCTGCATATCCTGCAGTGGTAATTCGGGTCATGTATAATCACCCAGAGGGAAAAGAGGGTTGCATTCTAACTACCCCAGAGGGAACCTCCTCACAGGTGGCTGTACATTAGGGCATAGTACAGGCCACTGGGTGCAATCTCACCACCCCAGAGGGAGAAGGGGGTTGGAATCTTACCACCCCAGAGGGAGAAAGGGGTTGGAATCTAACCACCCCAGAGGGAACCTCCTCACAGTTGGCTGTAAATTAGGGCATAGTGTAGGCCACTGTGTGCAAAACGACAGTGCCCAGGTCTGGCCCATGTTGTTTGCACTTTGACGTCACACACGGCGAGATGCTTCCCGAGCAGCAGCTGGCGGAATCATCACACGTCATTATTGTCAATAGAATCCATCACACGTCATTAATGTCAATAGAATCCATCACACGTCATTAATGTCAATAGCTTGCCCTTTCATCTACATACACAAAGCCTGCGTGGCCGCAGGCTTGCTTGCTACCACACTCACCAACCCCCTCACCCATCCACTTACCCATTCAGGCACACACACAAACTGTGGTGGTGCGCCCAGTGAAGGGCGTCTTTCAGTCCACTCCCCTGTCACTGTCCCTGTCCTGTGGTCAGTGTGCCTTCTGTCCTTGTCCACAGCGTGCTCAGTGTGCCACCCGTCCCTGTCCACAGCGTGGTAAGTGTGCCCCCTGTCACTGTCCACAGCGTGGTCAGTGTGCCCCCTGTCACTGTCCCTGTCCACAGCGTGGTCAGTGTGTCCCCTGTCCCTGTCCACAGCGTGGTCAGTGTGTCCCCTGTTCCTGTCCACAGCGTGGTCAGTGTGCCCCCTCTCACAGTCCCTGTCCACAGCGTGGTCATAGTGCCCCCTGTCACTGTCCTGTACACAGCGTGGTCAGTGTGCCCCCTGTCCCTGTCCCTGTCCACAGCGTGGTCAGTGTGCCCCCTGTCCCTGTCCCTGTCCACAGCGTGGTCAGTGAGCCCCCTGTCACTGTCCACAGCGTGGTCAGTGTGCCCCCTGTCACTGTCCTGTCCACAACGTGGTCAGTGTGCCCCCTGTCACTGTCACTGTCCAGTCCACAGAGTGGTCAGTGTGCCCCCTGTCACTGTCACTGTCGACAGCGTGGTCAGTGTGTCCCCTGTCACTGTCCCTGTCCACAGCGTGGTCAGTGTGCCCCATGTCATTGTTACTGTCCACAGCATGTGTCACGGTCGCAAAGCCGGACGGCCCTACCACCCTTACCCACGCCTATCACACGCTAGGTCAGACAACACAGCACACTAACACAGCTTTACAATCACGCACGCTTCTTTATTTCACACACACTCTATGGCGCCACCACTCACGCACATCCACAACTGCACACAAGTATCCCAATTCCCGCTGACTCACCCTACCCTACTATAATGACCTGGAAGACCCTAACCTAACCTGAAACACCAGTTGCGGTATATCACTGTGACCTGGGGACACAGCGATAGCCCGCACACGTGGTGACTAACTACTAGGGACGAGGATTTACCAAAGGGACTCTAATCTCTTAACTACTGCTACCACCCACACCTCTCCCCAGGACTCACCCTTCTCTTTTAACCCGGGACCACTACTGCACTGATCGCTGCGTCCCTAAGGGAGGCATCGACCAGTACCCTACACTGTGCTGGCCACTACGTCCTGAAAGGAGGCAGTAGCTAACACCCCTAACCCTACTGCCTAACGCTACACCCCTTCTACCACAAACATGGGACAACCCATCCCGGCCCAGAAAGCTCCAGTCCTCGGCGCTGTACGTGGCCCCTCACAGGCTGACACCTCCCCGGAAGACTCTGCACCCCGGCGCTGACCGTGGCTTCCCCGCAGGCCGACACCCTCCCCGAAGACTCTGCACCCCGGCGCCGACCGTGGCTCCTCGCAGTCTGACTCCTCCCCGCGATGGGCACGACCCCCAACGCACACACACAGCAGACGCCCTCTCGACGAGTCCGGGGCTCGAAGGACGCCTCCTCCTCTGAAGGCCCCGCCGGACACTGAGGGTGAGGGAAGGCCTGGTGCAGCGCCCTCTCACCGGACGCCTGAACCGGGAAGAGCAACAGGTGCCGGAGAACTCCCAGAGAGCCCCGGTAGCAGGAGGAGAGCTGCCTCACAAACGGCAGACGGCCTGGGTAGTCTTCCCTCCCCGGGAAAACAGCAGGTACGGGAACCCCGCCGCTCACCTGCCGGCACGCGGCAGTAGACTGAGGTGGTCTGGCCCCAGCCTCAGGATGGAGCAGGATACCTGCTGACACAACTGTAGGCCACTACAGTAATGTTGCTACTACCTGAGTCATCAAGGCACATAGGCTACTTGGTAAAGCTTTAACTCTCCATCTCCCTTGCCTACTTCCCACTCGGGCATGAGAGTGACCCCTTGAATTTCGAACACATCCCCCAACCCGTTACTCACTTTGGGGTTATCAGACCCATTTCCTGCCAACCCTTACAACAGCAGTAACACAGTATTCTCCCTGAGCCAATCCACGCTATTACATACGGAATTATGAATCACACCCAAATCTCGGAAAAGAAAAGAAAACTAAGCGATCCCAATGCGGACTTCACGGGTCCCCTTAGGAAATGCTACGTAATCTAGGAAATGGGCAATTTCACAAGGAAATGTCTCCACATAATGATCAGCAGTAATACATATCTCTCAACAAAAAAAAACAAACTTATCAACTTTCAGCGGTTCATAGTTCCAGCATGTTCACACAAGAGAATCGGCTCGCAGCCACAGTCCTTCACATTCTTACCCCTCTTTGCACTGTCAATTATACTCATATATCAAAACAACATGATTTGTTCGCCAAAATTTCCATCCAGCACCCCATTCTCATGTCATCTCTTGTCAGATAACCCAGTGGTTAATCTCTGTTATGCCAACACAACCACACTTCATACAATATTACATGCTGCACATCATCCGTTTTTATCCTATCGACTGCTAAGCTACTCCCCTTAAACCTTACCTTTCCCTTCTTTCCGACTACTAAAATTCATAATGGGACTGTCTCCCCACAACCTAAGATATCTTTCTCCAACCCCGTTCTGTCACAAACACATACATCCCTGCATGTGTGACGACTGTCACTTGTATTACAAACACTTCTACCCTATGGACTCACTGTCCTGTACCAAATACGTACGTCACAGATACAGTCCGCACGCGCACGACACCCGCGTCGAGAACCCTGACTCGTAACGAAAGTGGAAAGACACCAATATAAGTTGAATGGTTACGACCGTACCCCAGTATCAACCACTCGACCACAAATTGGCCTTGGCCTTACTACACAGTTAACCGATTCCAATGCTGTGCAGGTCAACTCCGAAATCGTTAATCAATTTCATCGAACTCCTACTATTTACAATTGAGATTGAGCACAATCATCAAACCCCTCTATGATTCACGCAGACACATCTGCACCTGACTCATATTATGATCCTCAACCAAATGCAACCTCGTATTACCCTCTTATTGAACCCACTGACATTAACATGAACTAACTACAAACAATATCTACATCACCGTCCATCAACGGTCATTATATTGAACCCACATTGTCTAGCCAAACTGTCCTGAGAAAATCGAACTCAGGAACCACTATGTACATTACTTACAAAAATATACAGGAAAGTGGTAACAACACAAACCGGCTGACAACAAATTCCAATCACGGAACCAAGACAACATCATACCAGACAACCAGTATACGCAACGAACACCATAAACTAATCCCAACATGAGACAACTACAGTACAACTCGCCATAATACAAGACAACACGACGAACTACAACACAACGAACCTAACAGATCACCAACCTGGACGATCAACCACACCAGTTCTGCAACTGGCTGACAGTGGCTGCCAACAAGGACGACACCGACTCAGCACAGGCCAAGGGCACCCAAACCCGACGAGGACCTGGCATTAACTATGACTCGAAGTCACTCTTCAAAACTAACGGCGCTGCCGCCGCACCTGCAAGGAGTACGTGCACTCCGACGAACACCAGGGACCGAAGTGAAGCTACCCCAACGCATTCCGCCCTGGTCGGAATCAAGCGAACTCTACTCACAACACAAAGCAGCGATTGGTCGGAACAGTGTATCCCTCCACAGAGCTGACACACTTGACCACGACCTAGTTGTTGCTCGTGCAACAACACGACGATTTACCACAACAACTCACTGACATGACAACACAACAACAGCCGATATCCTGCCCCGCCTTCTCTGGTGTAGAACCAAAGTAACAAAAGGGTAACAATTGGGAACGAAACCAACCTCCCGCTTCCATCCCTTCAACAAGTGAAGACCGGAAAGTAAGAATATTGTATGTCCTATTTCCCCAGCCCCCCTACCTAGCCTAATCTTTCTACCTAACCCTGAGGAACTTAACCTAACTCTAGCTAACTAAACCCCAACCTCACATACGCGCGAGCGCACACACACACACACGCACACACACACACACACACACACACACACACACACACACACACACACACACACACACACACACACACACTCGCACGCATACGCGCACACGCTCTCTATCTTGAACCACCACTACTCTTAAACACATGGACATACTGACTTAGTACCGCCGATCGATGACAGCATGGTCAGTGTGCCCCTGTCACTGTCCCTGTCCACAGCGTGGTCAGTGTGTCCCCTGTCCCTGTCCACAGCGTGGTCAGTGTGCCCCATGTCATTGTTACTGTCCACAGCGTGGTCAGTGTGCCCCCTGTCACTGTCCCTGTCCACAGCGTGGTCAGTATGCCCCTGTCACTGTCCCTGTCCACAGCGTGGTCAGTGTGCCCCCTGTCACTGTCCCTGTCCACAGCGTGGTCAGTGTGCCTTGTCCTGCTGTCCACGCGTGGTCAGTGTGCTCCTGTCACTGTCCTGTCCACAGCGTGGTATAGCCCTCATGTATGCCCAGCGTGTCAGTATGCCCCTGTCACTGTCACTGTCCACAGCGTGGTCAGTGTGCTCCTGTCATGTCCCTGTCCACACGGTCAGTGTCCCCCTGCACTGTCCTGTCCTGTCCACAGCGGGGTCAGTGTGCCCTGCCACGTCTGCTGTCACAGCGTGGCATGTGCCCCCTGTCACTGTCACTCCCGTCCACAGCGT
>CM065727.1:595000-617500 GCA_033310375.1 Conus canariensis
TTTGTCCTGCACATTCATGTCCCTTTCCATCGTGTATTGTGTGTGGTGTGTACCCCCCCCCCCCCCCCATTGATCCCACACAGCGTTTGTCCTGCACATTCATGTCCTTTCCATCGTGTATTGTGTGTGGTGTGTACACCCACCCCCCCCCCCCCCCATTGATCCCACTCAGCGTTTGTCCTGCACGTTCATACCTTTCCATCGTGTATTGTGTTGGGTGTGTACACACTTCACCCGCCCCCCCCCCCCCCCCCCCCCCATTGATCCCACTCAGCGTTGTCCTGCACGTTCATACCCTTTCCATCGTGTATTGTGTGTGGTGTGTACACACTTCACCCGCCCCCCCCCCCCCCCCCCCCATTGATCCCACACAGCGTTTGTCCTGCACGTTCATACCCTTTCCATCGTGTATTGTGTGTGGTGTGTACACACTTCACACCCCCCCCCCCCCCCCCCCATTGATCCCACTCAGCGTTTGTCCTGCACATTCATGTCCTTTCCATCGTGTATTGTGTGTGGTGTGTACACACTTCACTCCCCCCCCCTCCCCCCCCCCATTCATCCCACACAGCGTTTGTCCTGCACATTCATGTCCTTTCCATCGTGTATTGTGTGTGGTGTGTATACACTTCACCCCCCACACCCCCCCCACACCCCCCCTATTCATCCCACACAGCGTTTGTCCTGCACATACATGCCCTTTCCATCGTGTATTGTGTGTGGTGTGTACACACAACCCCCCCCCCCGCCTTTGATCCCACACAATGTTTGTCCTGCACATTCATGCCCTTTCCATCGTGTATTGTGTGTGGTGTGTACACACTTCACCCCCCCCCCCCCCCCATTGATCCCACACAACGTTTGTCCTGCACATTCATGCCCTTTACATCGTGTATTGTGTGTGGTGTGTACACACTTCACCCCCCCCCCCCCCCCCCATTGATCCCACACAACGTTTGTCCTGCACATTCATGCCCTTTCCATCGTGTATTGTGTGTGGTGTGTACACACTTCACCCCCCCCCCCCCCCATTTATCCCACACAACGTTTGTCCTGCACATTCATGCCCTTTCCATCGTGTATTGTGTGTGGTGTGTATACACTGAAACGTGGGTCAAAAACGGTAAAGTGCCTGTTTTGTTTTGTTTTGTGTTGTTTTATTTTTAAACATTACCTTTCATAGCCACCATGACCTCAGTGCATTCATTTCCTTCTTTTTTTAATGTGAAAAGGAAGTTTTATTTCCAAACTCAGAGCATATAAACCAGAGATAATGAATACAAATACAAATGCATATTCGATTAATGACAGCCAAATGATTGGTCATAGTTTATCAAGAAGCAGTTTATTAACAAGTAACCACGCTTGTTTGTACATCAAAACACAAACATTTGTAACAGGATAGTAACTAACAAAGACATACAAGAATAACAAAAATAGAACAAGGTTGCGAGGGGGAAAAGCAGAAAACAAAAACAACACACACACACACACACACACACACACACACACACACACACACACACACACGCGCGCGCGCGCGCACGCACACGCACGCACGCACGCACACACACACACACACACACACACACACACACACACACACTTGGCCATTGCCATAGCTTTTGTATACAATCTGCACCTTTCGTTTCCCTCCACTAAAGGCAGACCTCCGTGCAGTGAGTAACGTCTCATCTCCACTGACCACCTTCCTGGGCCAGCCCTGGTCCTCCTAGGAGTGCGGGTCATCTGCATGGGACAGCAGTCGTTCCAGAACCCCATTTCCTGCCTGACAGAATTCCAGCCATGTCCCAAAGAGTCCCAGGGGGTGGGGGTGGGCAGGGGACAGCACTGGCATGGACGGGAGGGAAAGGAGAGAATCTCCCACGGCCATGCATCACTCTGCTCCCAATCTCCTTCATTTGTCACGCCTGTGTTTCCGCCCCCCTGTCTCTCCCCTCTCCCACCCACCCACCTCTTCTCTCTCCCCAAGCCTCTGGCCCACCCACCCACCTCTTCTTCCTCCTCAGCCCCCTCTCCCACCCACCCACCTCTTCTTCCTCCCCAACCCCCTCTCCCACCCACCCACCTCTTCTTCCTCCCCAACCCCCCCCCTCTCCCCCCACCAACCCCCTCTCACCACCCACCCACCTCTTCTTCCTCCCCACCCCCTCTCCCACCCACCCACCTCTTCTTCCTCCCCAACCCCCTCTCCCACCCACCCACCTCTTCTTCCTCCCCAACCCCCTCTCCCACCCACCCACCTCTTCTTCCTCCCCAGCCCCCTCTCCCACCCACCCACCTCTTCTTCCTCCCCAACCCCCTCTCCCACCCACCCACCTCTTCTTCCTCCCCAAGCCCCTCTCCACCCACCCACCTCTTCTTCCTCCCAACCCCTCTCCACCACCACTCTTCTCTCTCAACCTCTGACTCTGTCCTGTCTTACATCACCCTCCAAAAAAGGGACGTGCAAGTCAGAGGTGGGGGGTGGGGGGGGGAGTGAATGGGAGCGGGGTGGAAAGAGGAGGAATGAGTGGGGTTCAGGGAGGGGGAAGGTGGGGGTAGGGGGCAGACGGTAAGGCGAATGGACAACACTGAAAATGAAAGTCAAGTCACAGAGCGGGAATGGTGCGATGATGATGCTATATACATAGGAATAGGATTGATACAAGGACAGGACAACATGGGAATAGGATTGATACAAGGACAGGACAACATGGGAATAGGACTGATACAAGGACAGGACAACATGGGAATAGGATTGATACAAGGACAGGACAACATGGGAATAGGATTGATACAAGGACAGGACAACATGGGAATAGGATTGATACAAGGACAGGACAACATGGGAATAGGATTGATACAAGGATAAGAGAACAACATGGGAATAGGATTGATACAAGGACAGGACAACATGGGAATAGGATTGATACAAGGACAGGACAACATGGGAATAGGATTGATACAAGGATAAGAGAACAACATGGGAATATGATTGATACAAGGATGAGAGGACAACATAGGAATAAGATTGATACAAGGAGGACAACATGGGAATAAGATTGATACAAGGAGGACAACATGGGAATAGGACTGATACAAGGAGGACAACATGGGAATAGGATTGATACAAGGAGGACAACATGGGAATAGGATTGATACAAGGACAAAATGGGAATAGGATTGATACAAGGACAACATAGGAATAGGATTGATACAAGGACAACATGGGAATAGGATTGATACAAGGAGGAGAGAACAACATGGAATAGGATTGATACAAGGATGAGAGGACAACATAGGAATAAGATTGATACAAGGAGGACAACATAGGAATAGGATTGATACAAGGAGGACAACATAGAAATAGGATTGATACAAGGAGGACAACATGGGAATAGGATTGATACAAGGAGGACAACATGGGAATAGGATTGATACAAGGACAACATGGGAATAGGATTGATACAAGGAGGACAACATGGGAATAGGATTGATAGAAGGAGGACAACATGGGAATAGGATTGATACAAGGAGGACAACATGGGAATAGGATTGATACAAGGAGGACAACATGGGAATAGGATTGATACAAGGAGGACAACATGGGAATAGGATTTATACAAGGAGGACAACATGGGAATAGGATTGATACAAGGAGGACAACATGGGAATAGGATTGATACAAGGACAACATGGAAATAGGACTGATACAAGGAGGACAGCATGGGAATAGAATTGATACAATGAGAGGACAACACGGGAATAGGATTGATACAAGGAGGACAACACGGGAATAGGATTGATACAAGGAGGACAACATAGGAAAAGGATTGATACAAGGAGGACAACATAGGAATAGGATTGATACAAGGAGGACAACATAGGAAAAGGATTGATACAAGAAGGACAACATGGGAATAGGATTGGTACAAGGAGGACAACACGGGAATAGGATTGATACAAGGAGGACAACATGGAAATAGGACTGATACAAGGAGGACAGCATGGGAATAGAATTGATACAATGAGAGGACAACATGGGAATAGGATTGATACAAGGAGGACAGCATGGGAATAGAATTGATACAATGAGAGGACAACATGGGAATAGGATTGATACAAGGAGGACAACACGGGAATAGAATTGATACAAGGAGGACAACACGGAATAGGATTGATACAAGGAGGACAACATAGGAATAGGATTGATACAAGGAGGACAACATGGGAATAGGATTGATACAAGGAGGACAACACGGGAATAGGATTGATACAAGGAGGAGAGGACAACATTGGTATCAGTTTTGACATTCCCAAACAATCTTTCATTTGATGCAACATTTTTGACATTATCAAAGAGTCTTTACCTGGACACTTCCATCAAATATGACATCAAACACTGTTTAGTTGAACAGTGCCAACATTTCTTACATTATTGGACACTCTTTAGCTGAACAGTGCCAACATACTGACATTATCAGACACTCTTTAGTTGAACAGTGCCATGTGTGTGTGTGTGTGTGTGTGTGTGTGTGTGTGTGTGTGTGTGTGTGTGTGTGCGCGCGCGTGTGTGCGTGCGTGCGTGCGTGCGTGCGTGCCTGCGTGCGTGTGTGTGTGTGTGTGTGTGTGTGTGTGTGTGTGTGTGTGTAGAGAGAGAATAAAAGAAGAAGAAGGAAGAGGAGGACAGGAGGAGGAAGAGGAGGAGAGGAGGAGGAGGAAGAAGAAGAAGAAGAAGAAGAAGAAGAAAAGAAGAAGAAGAAGAAGAAGAAGAAGAAGAAGAAGAAGACTACAGCTGAACAAAATATGAGACTAATACAGTATAGAGACGATGACTTTATAGCAAATCTTAAGCATTTTAAGTAATAATCCGCCACACTTGAACAAACAAATCCCAAGACAAAAACACAACGCGGTACACGTCTTCTCCAGGCAAGAGAAACAACACTCAGGACAACGAATATGAAGAGAGAGTAATCACTTTTCTGATCAAATTCGGCACAAGATGGGCGTTGAATCCTTTTTTTTTTTTTTAAGTTTTGTCAGAGCAGTCCGGGCACTGGTGTCACGTGTTTAGCTGAGGACAGGGATGACAGGGAAGGGGGAGGAGAGGTAGACAGAAATAATGTCTGTCTGTCCCTGCCGCCCCCACAATGCAGGGGGACAGAAATAATGTCTGTCTGTCCCTGCCGCCCCCACAATGCAGCCTACCGGGGACAGAAATAATGTCTGTCTGTCCCTGCCGCCCCCACAATGCAGGGGGACAGAAATAATGTCTGTCTGTCCCTGCCGTCCCCACAATGCAGCCTACCGGGGACAGAAATAATGTCTGTCTGTCCCTGCCGCCCCCACAATGCAGCCTACCGGGGACAGAAATAATGTCTGTCTGTCCCTGCCGCCCCCACAATGCAGCCTACCGGGGACAGAAATAATGTCTGTCTGTCCCTGCCGTCCCCACAATGCAGGGGGACAGAAATAATGTCTGTCTGTCCCTGCCGCCCCCACAATGCAGCCTACCGGGGACAGAAATAATGTCTGTCTGTCCCTGCCGCCCCCACAATGCAGGGGGACAGAAATAATGTCTGTCTGTCCCTGCCGCCCCCACAATGCAGCCTACCGGGGACAGAAATAATGTCTGTCCCTGCCACCCCACAATGCAGCCTGCCGGGGACAGAAATAATGTCTGTCTGTCCCTGCCGCCCCCACAATGCAGCCTACCGGGGACAGAAATAATGTGTGTCTGTCCCTGCCGCCCCCACAATGCAGGGGGACAGAAATAATGTCTGTCTGTCCCTGCCGCCCCCACAATGCAGGGGGACAGAAATAATGTCTGTCTGTCCCTGCCGCCCCACAATGCAGCCTACCGGGGACAGAAATAATGTCTGTCTGTCCCTGCCGCCCCCACAATGCAGCCTACCGGGGACAGAAATAATGTCTGTCTGTCCCTGCCGCCCACACTGAATTGAGAGATAGATCAAAGTTGTTGTGCCTCCTCCTGCACTCATAGAGCCCGAGATATCAAAAGGTGAGGGAGGATGGAAGGCGGTGGAGGTGGGGGTAAGGGGAGGGGGTGGTGGTGTACACGGGTAATAACGGTGATGGCTAACGATGTCTGAACAGGGACGGGGCTGGGGGAGGGGGGGGGGTGCAGGAAGGGAAAGGGAGTGGTGTGTGTGTGTGTTGGGGGGGGGGGGGGAGGGGGAGACGCAAGGTGGTAGGCGAAGTAAATGATGTCATTTTTCAGGGTGTGTACAGAGATGGAATTCAGGAAGGGTAGACGTACTGACAGTAAGCAAACAAGATAAGGTGTACTCGCCCAATACGTTGTTTCCAGATTTGGGAATGCTTGGTTCAGTGCAGACGTACTGACTGTAAGCAAACAAGATAAGGTGTACTCGCCCAATACGTTGTTTCCAGATTTGAGAATGCTTGGTTCAGATCTCAGAACAACGCTGCAGTGATTTGGGAATGCTTGGTTCAGATCTCAGAACAACGCTGCAGTGATTTGGGAATGCTTGGTTCAGATCTCAGAACAACGCTGCAGTGATTTGGAATGCTTGGTTCAGATCTCAGAACAACGCTGCAGTGATTTGGGAATGCTTGGTTCAGATCTCAGAACAACGCTGCAGTGATTTGGGAATGCTTGGTTCAGATCTCAGAACATTGCTGCAGTGATTTGGGAATGCTTGGTTCAGATCTCAGAACAACGCTGCAGTGATTTGGGAATGCTTATTTCAGATCTCAGAACAACGCTGCAGTGATTTGGGAATGCTTGGTTCAGATCTCAGAACAACGCTGCAGTGATTTGGGAATGCTTGGTTCAGATCTCAGAACAACGCTGCAGTGATACTGAAAGGGTCAACAGAGGGACTGTGCCGACACCATTCTCTCATCGCCTCACGCCGCCATTCAACTTTTCACCCTCACCGCGTCGTACAACTTTCCTATCCTCACCTTTCGAGCAAATAAATGCTCATGCATGGACACGCGCACGCGCGCACACACCCACACACACACACGCACGCACGCACGCACGCACGCACGCACGCACGCACACACACACACACACACACACACACACACACACACACACACACACACACACACACGCATGCACGCACGCACACAGAGGCATACGTTTTTTTTTTTTTACTCCGCAACTGTTCTCGTAATGAAGGGGGATGGGGGTGGCGGGTGGGGAGGGATCGAGGCTGTTATCAGAAAACAAAAACATCTGCGTCGCTCTTTTAGTCTTTTCTTCTCTGTCTGTCTGTCTGTCTGTCTGTCTGTCTGTCTGTCTGTCTGTCTGTCTGTCTGTCTGTCTGTCTCTCTCTCTCTCTCTCTCTCTCTCTCTCTCTCTCTCTCTCTCTCTCTCTCTCATGCATAACATTCTTAATGGATATGCTCGATTTTCTCTGACAAATACGTTCACTTTAACGACTATCGACATTGACCTAAACTAATCCTCCCCTTTGCAATGAATATTTACACAAATCTAATCTGGCGTATTCCGGCGGTTGGTTGTGGAATCATATCTCTCAAGAACTTACAAATGTATCAGACTTAAAAAGAAATTCCGCTATAACCCCAAATGTATTGATCCTTCCAAATTCAGACTCATTTTAATTTATATGTATCTGATGAATGTTTTAAATATGACTCTACTTTATCTCCAATGCACAGATCAAGCTGTGTCATTGTGTCTCTTATAGTATTCTGCATTCTCGGGCGCGCGGGTCTGTCTGTCTGTCTGTCTGTCTGTCTGTCTGTCTGTCTGTCTGTCTCTCTCTCTCTCTCTCTCTCTCTCTCTCTCTCTCTCTCTCTTCATCGCCCCTGCTCTCGCCCTGTCCATTCTTTTGTTCAATGGCTTATGTTTACCAACTGTACGCATGCATTGATTGTTGCGTTTTTTCAGGTATATTGTTTGATTTTGTTTCTTACTACATGATTATAACAACATTTCATTTCTTTCTTACTCCATGATTATAACAACATTTCATTTCTTTCTTACTCCATAGTTATAACAACATTTCATTTCTTTCTTACTGCATGATTATAACAACATTTCATTTCTTTCTTACTCCATAGTTATAACATTTCATTTCTTTCTTACTCCATGATTATAACAACATTTCATTTCTTTCTTACTCCATGAATATAACAACATTTCATTTCTTTCTTACTCCATGATTATAACAACATTTCATTTCTTTCTTACTCCATGATTATAACAACATTTCATTTCTTTCTTACTCCATAGTTATAACATTTCATTTCTTTCTTACTACATGAATATAACAACATTTCATTTCTTTCTTACTCCATGATTATAACAGCATTTTATTTCTTTCTTACTCCATGAATATAACAACATTTCATTTCTTTCTTACTCCATGATTATAACAACATTTCATTTCTTTCTTACTCCATGATTATAACAACATTTCATTTCTTTCTTACTCCATGATTATAACAACATTTCATTTCTTTCTTACTCCATGATTATAACAACATTTCATTTCTTTCTTACTCCATGATTATAACAACATTTCATTTCTTTCTTACTCCATGAATATAACAACATTTCATTTCTTTCTTACTACTTGAATATAACAACATTTCATTTCTTTCTTACTCCATGATTATAACAACATTTCATTTCTTTCTTACTCCATGATTATAACAACATTTCATTTCTTTCTTACTGCATGATTATAACAACATTTCATTTCTTTCTTACTCCATGATTATAACAACATTTCATTTCTTTCTTACTGCATGATTATAACAACATTTCATTTCTTTCTTACTCCATGATTATAACAACATTTCATTTCTTTCTTACTCCATGATTATAACAACATTTCATTTCTTTGTTCCTCCATGATTATAACAACATTTCATTTCTTTCTTACTCCATGATTATAACAACATTTCATTTCTTTCTTACTCCATGATTATAACAACATTTCATTTCTTTCTTACTGCATGATTATAACAACATTTCATTTCTTTCTTACTCCATGATTATAACAACATTTCATTTCTTTCTTACTCCATGATTATAACAACATTTCATTTCTTTCTTACTCCATGATTATAACAACATTTCATTTCTTTCTTCTCCATGATTATAACAACATTTCATTTCTTTCTTACTCCATGATTATAACAACATTTCATTTCTTTCTTACTCCATGATTATAACAACATTTCATTTCTTTCTTACTCCATGATTATAACAACATTTCATTTCTTTCTTACTCCATGATTATAACAACATTTCATTTCTTTCTTACTCCATGATTATAACAACATTTCATTTCTTTCTTACTCCATGATTATAACAACATTTCATTTCTTTCTTACTCATGATTTAAACAACATTTCATTTCTTTCTTACTCCATGATTATAACAACATTTCATTTCTTTCTTGCCCAGAGGGAAGGATGTATGCTTTATGCATTACCCAGTGACAAGAAAATTCGTTCTTTCATTCTCTCTTGTTCTGTGTCTGTCTGTCTGTCTGTCTGTTTCTGTCAGTCTGTCTGTCTGTCTGTCTGTCTGTCTGTCTGTCTGTCTGTCTGTCTGTCTGTCTGTCTGTCTGTCTCTCTTCTCTCTCTCTCTCTCTCTCTCTCTCTCTCTCTCTCTCTCTCTCTCTCTCTGTTCTCTTTCCCTTCCTCACACCAAGGAGGATCTGATCTTTCCCCCCATCCCCCTCCACTGAGTATCTACCTATGGCGGTGTGTGTGTGTGTGTGTGTGTGTGTGTGTGTGTGTGTGTGTGTTGTGTGTGTGTGTGTGTGTGTGTGTGTGTGTGTGTGTGTGTTGTGTGTGTGTGTGGCCACGTTGAGGTCAGCTCACAAGTCATAAAAAAAACACCATTAACACATCTCTTTATAATACACCTTCTAAAAACGCACCAGAAACTTCGTTAAAAATCTTTCTTCCGTAAAATCCTAGATCAGATGAAAAATGTTAATCTCTTTCAGAAACCCAAAGATCACATCAGGTGGGACATCTCTGAATAAAGTCTTCATGCAGTCTGCTGTAAAGTGTTCATGTCTCATATCGCGCAAGTCCAAACATTCTAAAAGAATATGTCTCACTGTGAGTGGTACATGACATGGAATGCACCACGGAGCTTCTTCACCTTTTAAAAGATAAGAATTGGTATAAAACGAGTGGCCTGTATGCAAACAGCACAAGACTGTTCCATCTTTACGGATGCCTCTGGAACATAGTAAAATCTCTTCCAGGTCTGGACGGATTATACATAGTTTGTTATCCGTCTGCGAGATCCATTCCTCTTGCCAGAGGTCTTTGACATAAGCCTGTGTTTGGGGTTTGAGATAAGTGTGAAGAAAAGACAATCTGTTCAACTTTTCCTTTGTAGCACTCTTGGCAAAATGATCAACCACCTCGTTGCCTGGAATGCCCACATGGCTGGGAACCCAAGCAAAAACTATGTTGTATCCATCTGATTTCAGAGGGTGTGTGTGTGTGTGTGTGTGTGTGTGTGTGTGTGTGTGTGTGTGTGTCTGGTGCGTGCGTGCGTGCGTGCGTGCGTGCGTGCGTGCGTGCGCGCGCGTGCGCTCTATAACGCAAACAATGAAAAAGCGAAGAGGTCATGTCATAGTAAATATTTCAGGATGTTTTGGAAAGCAAAGAAGGGAAGAGTAAGAGAAGAAAGAGGAGAAAGGAGATGATTGGGTGAACCTAAGACAGAGAAGGGGAGGAGACGGACAAATATTGAGAGAGAGAGAGAGAGAGAGAGAGAGAGAGAGAGAGAGAGAGAGAGAGAGAGAGAGAGAGAGAGAGAGAGAGAGAGAGCACACCCCAAAATGATATATCTCAAACGAGAAAAGATAATGAAGGAAGAGTCATACCAAAAAAAAAAAAAAAAAAAAAAAAAAAAAAAATGGCAGTAAAGTGAAAATGAGTAATGATATGTGATCAAGGCAAAACATGTAGTGACATTTCAATAAAATATGCAAGGATGAGTCATTGTCAGGAGAGCCAGAGACAGGGAAGAGATGAGGGATGAAGAAGAGAATGCTATAGGGAGGGAGAGGACGACAAAAGTGGAAGGGAATTCAGGAGAACGAGAATGAGAGGGAGGAAGAGAGTGAGGCACACACACATTTAAGTAGACAGAGGGAGTGAGCGAAGCGAGGAAAACAGACAAATAGAATGGGGGTGGGGGGGGGAGCAAGGAGAGTGAACCGGCTGTAAAACAGAATTAGGTAACTGACAAAAAGAGAAGAAACGACGATTGACAATGCATACGGAATCTTGTTTCCCAATTCTGTGATTAGATGAGTGATCCTTTGTGTAGACACGTTGAGATCTGTGATCAGATATGAGTGCGCCTTGGACACGTTGAGACTGGTTGTAATGTGTTTCAGACATAGCAGCATTCAATACACAAAGGCCTGAGTACGTAATACTAGTTTTAAAAAGATCAATCCTGGGACACGGTGGTGTTATCCTCGACGAATTTTCATAAAGCTTTGTAAATACATACTAATAAGGGAGAATGGAACTCTTTCCGACACAGCTATGAACATAAAAACAGCTTTCTTGTATTCTAATTTCATTTTTAATGGCAAAAGTATCCAAAATATACACAGAGAGCACGATCGAACAAACGACGTTTTTGTTCCCATAAAATCTCTTCATCTGTACCTAACGGAAAAGCAATAAGACAGACTAACATACCTAAATGAAGAAATTCGAAGTCAGTACAACAGGGAAAGATTGAAGTACAGCTAACGTGGAAGCAGAAGTAACAAATCAAAGCAAAAAGCCTCAAATGATGGATGAAATTGAAAGTCATAGAATTATGTAAACAACATTAGGTGAATATGGGTACCGTGCAATAATTGTCAGGTAAAAATGAGAGAGAGAGAGAGAGAGAGAGAGAGAGAGAGAGAGAGAGAGAGAGACAGACAGACAGACAGACAGACAGACAGACAGACAGACAGACAGACAGACAGACAGACAGACAGACAGACAGACACAGAGACACAGAGAGAGACAGAGAGAGAGAACTCGGAACTCGGAAATCTGAAAATTTTAATTGCAAAGGCCACCGACCTATCTGCAATGAGGTCAAGAAACAAAAATGAAATCACACACACTGACGCTGTAACATTTCTACTGATCGCGATCATTTACAAAACTTGCTCACACCAACTGTATAATCGTAAACTGAGTATACCGAAAGATACATACAAAATCACACCCATATGTAGCACTCTCCCAGACTCGCACAGCTCGCACATACAATTTCGCTCGCACTTACAATTGCACGCGCGCAAACCACACACACACACACACACACACACACACACACACATACACACACACACACACACACACACACACACATACACACACACACACACACACACACACACACACACACACACACACACACACACATATACACATTTTTTCATCATGATCCCTAAGTATACACAAGACGTATCGACCACGAAACAAGGTAAAACAGATAAATTTATGAAAACATATGGTACTCCTAATGTTCTCTCCCCAGTAACAATTCTTCTCTTTTCTTCAAGGCATATGCATCGCAACAGAGCGAATTACGTCCCTTTTCCGTTTTGCAGCAAAAACTTCAACAATGGTCCGTGTACATTTGTTACATATTTCATGACATACTTATTTCTTAAATCTTGATATGATGGACATTCTAGCAAAAAGTGTATTTCATCTTCAGTTTTGTCACAGAAAGGGCAGCTTTTTGAGTTATTTTTGCATCTGTCGTGGACTTTTATATCACTGATTCCTAGTCGAAACCTTACAAGAGAGAGAGAGAGAGAGAGAGAGAGAGAGAGAGAGAGAGAGAGAGAGAGAGAGAGAGAGAGAGAGAGAGAGAGGTGTAATGAAAGAGGGCCGTTATTCACAACTAACATTCCCAGGATCCAGAATCTGGAAAACAAATGTATGTTTAGGTCTGTTTAATGTGGAATTATTCTTTGATACACCGAGAACACCCTTTAAAAAAAAAAGAAAGACAGTAGTAAGTTTGTCGTCAGGGAAATGATCAGAAAAGGGAACGTTTGTACTTTCACGAGAAGAGCGAACTCGGAGGTCCAGAGAACGTATCACTGCGACTTCTGTTTTGCTAGGACAACAGAAATCTTCGTGGGTTTCTTGTAAGAGAAAAACACACACACAAACAAACAAACAAACAAGCAAACAAACAATTCAACAAACAGACAAGCTAACAAACAAAGAAACAAAGAAGCCATCCTGACAACAAGGCACATTTTCCCGCCTTTCACCACCATTATTCTTCTGGCGAAATGCATTCCGTTTCCTGTCGCTGTCTCCCCAATTTATTGGCCCCCCTGTCCTTTTGTCAATCCATTCTCTCAGCCACCCGGGAATGAAATTGTCTTTCACGGCCTCCTCCCCTCGCCTCCCCTCCCTCTCCTCCCCTCTCGTCTCCGTCCTCTCCTTCTCTCGCTGACTGGATTCATCCTATGTTGGCAGACAGGAGATACCACAACAAGAGACTGTTGGGATACGTTGCCAACTGACCTGTGCGTATCCCACTGACCTGTGTGTGTCCCACTGACCTGTGTGTATCCCACTGACCTGTGTGTATCCTACTGACCTGTGTATAACCCATTGACCTGTGTGTGTCCCACTGACCTGTTTGTGTCCCACTGACCTGTTATCCCACTGACCTGTGTGTGTCCCACTGACCTGTAATCCCACTGACCACCTGTGTGTGTCCCACTGACCCGTGTGTGTCCACTGACCTGTGTGTATCCAACTGACCTGTGTGTGTCCCACTGACCTGTGTGTATCCCACTGACCTGTGTGTGTCCCACTGACCTGTATGTGTCCCACTGACCTGTGTGTATCCCACTGACCTGTGTGTGTGTCCCACTGACCTGTGTGTATCCCACTGACCTGTGTGTGTGCCACTGACCTGTGTGTCGCACTGATCTGTATGTATCCCACTGACCTGTGTGTGTTCCACTGACCTGTGTGTATCCTACTGACCTGTGTGTGTCCCACTGACCGTGTGTGTCCCATTGATCTGTGTGTATCTTACTGACCTGTGTATAGCCCACTGACCTGTGTCCCACCAGCATGTGTGTAGCCTATTGATCTATGCGTAGCCCCAATGTCCACTGAGCTAGGTATAGACCCAGCGTTTACTGTTATCTGTAACCCAAGGATCACTGAGTTATGTATTGACCCAAAGTTCACTGGGTTATGTACTGACCCAAAGTTCACTGAGTTATGTATGCACCCAAAGTTCACTGGGCTATGTACTGACCCAAAGTTCACTGAGTTATGTATTGACCCAAAGTTCACTGGGTTATGTACTGACCCAAAGTTCACTGAGTTATGTATTGACCCAAAGTTCACTGAGTTATGTACTGACCCAAAGTTCACTGAGTTATGTATTGACCCAAAGTTCACTGGGTTATGTACTGACCCAAAGTTCACTGAGATATGTATTGACCCAAAGTTCACTGAGTTATGTATTGACCCAAAGCTCACTGAGTTATGTGTTGACCCAAAGCTCACTGAGTTATGTATTGACCCAAAGTTCACTGAGTGATATTTGACCCAAAGTTCACTGAGTGATATTTGACCCAAATTTTTACTGAGTTATGTACTGACCCAAAGTTCACTGGGTTATGTACCGACCCAAAGTTCACTGAGTTATGTATTGACCCAAAGTTCACAGAGTTATGTGTTGACCCAAAGTTCACTGAGTTATGCATTGACCCAAAGTTCACTGGGTTATGTATTGACCCAAAGTTCACTGAGTTATGTACTGACCCAAAGTTCACCGAGTAATGCGTAGATCCAGTGTTCACCGATACATGTGTTGCCCCACTGTTTACTGAAGTATGTGTTACCTGAATTTCTACGTGCGGCTGTTGCTGAGATACTACAGTTATTTTGTCAATATAACTACAGTATTCCATACAGAAAGCCACCCATCACACTGTCCCTTTCCTATTCCAAACATAATCAGACATTCGTGGACACTTCCACCATTGTTTATGTGACCAGAGGTTTATTATTATTCATGCTGTGTTCACATTATAATACCCTAAAGTATTATTCATGCTGTGTTCAAGCACTAAAACAAAAACACGTTTTTCACATTCTAATACCCTAAAGCATTATCCATGCTGTGTTCAAGCACAAAGACCATCACACATGTTTTATATTTTAATACTTTGAGCCAGAGCTGGTGATCACAAACACCAACATATCTCCTATGTCCTGACAGCCATCCCTCTTTGAGCCAGAGCTGGTGATCACAAACACCAACATATCTCCTATGTCCTGACAGCCATCCCTCTTTGAGCCAGAGCTGGTGATCACAAACACCAACATATCTCCTATGTCCTGACAGCCATCCCTCTTTGAGCCAGAGCTGGTGATCACAAACACCAACATATCTCCTATGTCCTGACAGCCATCCCTCTTTGAGCCAGAGCTGGTGATCACCAACACCAACATATCTCCTATGTCCTGACAGCCACCCCTCTTTGAGCCAGAGCTGGTGATCACCAACACCAACATATCTCCTATGTCCTGACAGCCATCCCTTTGAGCCAGAGCTGGTGATCACCAACACCACATATCTCCTATGTCCTGACAGTCCACCCCTCTTTGAGCCAGAGCTGGTGATCACCAACACCAACATATCTCCTATGTCCTGACAGCCATCCCTCTTTGAGCCAGAGCTGTGATCACCAACACCAACATGTCTCCTATGTCCTGACAGCCATCCATCTTGAGCCAGAGCTGGTGATCACCAACACCAACATATCTCCTATGTCCTGACAGCCATCCCTCTTTAAGCAGAGCTGGTGATCACCAACACCAACATATCTCCTATGTCCTGACAGCCATCCGTCTTTGAGCCAGAGCTGGTGATCACCAACACCAACATATCTCCTATGTCTGACAGCCATCCCTCTTTGAGCCAGAGCTGGTGATCACCAACACCAACATATCTCCTATGTCCTGACAGCCATCCCTCTTTGAGCCAGAGCTGGTGATCACCATCACCAACATATCTCCTATGACCTGACAGCCATCCCTCTTTGAGCCAGAGCTGGTGATCACCAACACCACATATCTCCTATGTCCTGACAGCCATCCCTCTTTGAGCCAGAGCTGGTGATCACCAACACCAACATATCTCCTATGTCCTGACAGCCATCCCTCTTTGAGCCAGAGCTGGTGATCACCAAACCAACATATCTCCTATGTCCTGACATCCATCCCTCTTTGAGACCCAGAGCTGGTGATCACCAACACCAACATGTCTCCTATGTCCTGACAGCCATCCCTCTTTGAGCCAGAGCTGGTGATCACCACACCAACATTCTCCTATGTCCTGACAGCCATCCCTCTTGTGAGCCAGAGCTGGTGATCACCAACACAACATATCTATGTCCTGACAGCCATCCCTCTTGAGCCAGAGCTGGTGATCACAACACCAACATGTTCCTATGTCCTGACAGCCATCCCTCTTTGAGCCAGAGCTGGTGATCACCAACACCAACATAATCTCCTATGTCCATGACAGCCATCCCTCTTTGAGCCAGAGCTGGTGATCACCAACACCGACATGTCTCCTATGTCCTGACAGCCATCCGTCTTTGAGCCATGCTGGTGATCACAAACACCAACATATCTCCTATGTCCTGACAGCCATCCCTCATTTGAGCCAAGCTGGTGATCACCAACACCAACATATCTCCTATGTCCTGACAGCCATCCGTCTTTGAGCCAGAGCTGGTGATCACCAACACCAACATATCTCCTATGTCCTGACAGCCATCCCTCTTTGAGCCAGAGCTGGTGATCACCAACACCAACATATCTCCTATGTCCTGACAGCCATCCCTCTTTGAGCCAGAGCTGGTGATCACCAACACCAACATATCTCCTATGTCCTGACAGCCATCCCTCTTTGAGCCAGAGCTGGTGATCACCAACACCAACATGTCTCCTATGTCCTGACAGCCATCCCTCTTTGAGCCAGAGCTGGTGATCACCAACACCAACATGTCTCCTATGTCCTGACAGCCATCCGTCTTTGAGCCAGAGCTGGTGATCACCAACACCAACATATCTCCTATGTCCTGACAGCCATCCCTCTTTGAGCCAGAGCTGGTGATCACCAACACCAACATATCTCCTATGTCCTGACAGCCATCCCTCTTTGAGCCAGAGCTGGTGATCACCAACACCAACATATCTCCTATGTCCTGACAGCCATCCCTCTTTGAGCCAGAGCTGGTGATCACCAACACCAACATGTCTCCTATGTCCTGACAGCCATCCCTCTTTGAGCCAGAGCTGGTGATCACAAATACCAACATGTCTCCTATGTCCTGACAGCCATCCCTCTTTGAGCCAGAGCTGGTGATCACCAACACCAACATGTCTCCTATGTCCTGACAGCCATCCCTCTTTGAGCCAGAGCTGGTGATCACCAACACCAACATGTCTCCTATGTCCTGACAGCCATCCCTCTTTGAGCCAGAGCTGGTGATCACCAACACCAACATATCTCCTATGTCCTGACAGCCATCCCTCTTTGAGCCAGAGCTGGTGATCACCAACACCAACATATCTCCTATGTCCTGACAGCCATCCCTCTTTCATCTCCACAACCCCATCCCCACCCCCTGCCCACCCCTCCCACCTCACTCCCTGTCATAAATGTCAATGTCAGTCTGGCAGTGGCTATTCAGGTTTTGCAGCCTCTTATGCCCAGACTGGGGGTGGATGTGTTGCAGCGCTGCCCCCGGAACTATTCTCCATCTGGGAGGCCTACCCCTGGCAGTGGGGGGAGCACTTCTGCCTGTTCAAGACCTTCCTGATGGAGACCACGTCCTACGCCACCGTGCTGACCATCACAGGGTTCACCATGGAGCGCTATCTGGCCATCTGTCACCCCATCCGGGGCCAGCGGTCCAGCAGCCGGTCCCGCGCCATCAAGTGCATCGGCTCCATCTGGTTGCTGTCGGCGGCCTGCGCGCTGCCTTACCCCATCCACACCCGCCTCTTCTACTTCGTGCAGGACCCGCGGGACGGCAAGCCGGTGCCAGACTCGCTACTGTGCAGCATCCCCGTGAAGTGGCACGAGAGGATGCGCTACGTCTTCCAGGTGTCCACCTTCGTCTTCTTCGTGCTGCCCATGAGCGTCATCACCGTCATGTACGTGCTCATCGGCATGAAGCTCCGCCGCAAGGAGATGATGGCCTCCTTCGTCATGGCGCAGTCCACCTCCGCCAAGACTGCTGCTGCACGTGCACGCAGAGCCGTTCTGCGCATGCTCGGTGAGTGCCACTTTTATTCCATTGCTCAATGGATTAGATGTCTTCATTTTAGGGAATAAGCGAATTGATTTATTTCCATTGCTCTCTCTCTCTCTCTCTCTCTCTCTCTCTCTCTCTCTCTCTCTCTCTCTCTCTCTCTCTCTCTCTCTCTCATCATCATCATCATCATCATCATCAACCTTCCCCAGCGCGCGCGCGCGCGCGTGTGTGTGTGTGTGTGTGTGTGTGTGTGTGTATGTGTGTGTTGTGTGTGTGTGTGTGTGTGTGTGTGTGTGTGTGTGTGTGTGTGTGTGTGTGTGGTGCTTGCGTGCGTGCGCGTGTGAAAGAATCAATATACACACATGGAGTGTGTGTGTGTGTGTGTGTGTGTGTGTGTGTGTGTGTGTGTGTGTGTGTGTGTGGTGTGTGTGTGTGTGTGTGTGTGTGAGGGAACAGGGGAGGCTGGGGTGAGGATTATTCCTGACTGTTCTGGAGAGGAAATTAGACAATTGTCAATATTGAACGAATCGGGTTTTGGGAAATGGGGGATTAGGGTTTACACTAAAATGCAATAAAGACGTCTGTACTGGATAATTATGTCGTATCAGTCATGACTGATAATCCGCCAGCTCCTTGTTTACACTCTCTCCTATGAACTGAATACCAAACAATCCGCTATTTCAATTTTGTCAAGCTGAAGGATAATGTCAGGGGGGAACCATCCTGACTGGGGTTCTGTAGTGTGCGCGTGCGGCAAAAGAAACGCTTCAATGTTCACACCACCAAACCACACGGGGCAAGAGTGACAATACACAACTGTGCTACACCAATATACATACACTCATTCACACGATCTGGCGGGGAAGGGCCCTAAGTCAGAAGAGTGAGTATAGACTGAGAGCACAGAAGGTCAGAGTGGACAAAGAAGAAGATAGCTTGATCCAGAACTAACTGTCCAAATGGACAGAAACATAGAATATCCCTCCTGAGTGCCCAGGAACACCACTAAGTCCCAGCCCAGACCACTATTCAAAATACCATTCCCCACAGAAGAGAATTAGCAGAAGAAACACAACGGCATAGAATAACAGGGTTCTACACAACATAGAATTCGTTTGGCAGTCTTAGAAAACAAACAAACAATCAACAGAAAAACAAACAAAATTGCACCTCTTTACGTTACAAACATTCAATTAAGGCTTTCCAGCGCCTAGGCCACTTTCACCCCCACGAACCAACAGCCCCTTGAAATGTCCACAACACTACCTGCTGGAAGACTGGCTCCAGGGGTGGTCCAGAGGGTCCCACACAGGGTGGAACTATTGGACTGTCGAGTCAAGGCAGAGCAGAAGGTGCTTCACGAAACACGCCAGATGCTGGAGGCGGGGAGGGGGGGGGGGGGGGGCGGTAGGCGTAGTAGTGGAAAAGTCAGAGGGCAGAGGTAACAGTCGGTGGAGCTAGACTATCCAGTAGTCAAAAGCTTTGACAAAAAAAAAAAAAAAAAAAAAAAAAAAAAAAAAAATATATATATATATATACAGGTTCCTTAGCTACTTCTGGCATTAGAAAATGGAGCACATCCTTCTCCTTCCCCTACCCTTAACATCTCTCAACAGCAGTTAGGAGACCATCTACACTCGAGTGGCTCTATAAGGGGACATCAATTAATATTTCATTCCAATTAACATTATCCCTCTTATGAAGGAATGTTTTCCCATAGTGAAAAAAACAAGAACACTTTTCCATTCCCATACAAAGTAATATTGTAATGAACATTTTTAGTTCGAATTTTTCCTTTTTGTTTACATTGATGACAAAGGAACCAATAATTTAAATCAACATAAATGTAATAATCCTTCATTCACTCTGCTGGCACACAGACAAACAAACAAGTACGAGACGAGCGGGGCCAGGAGGTAGGGGTGCGGCAGGGACTCCTCACTCCCCAGCTGAAATATTACGTCGTACACACGCTGCCAACGTTCCGCGACTCAACTCAGTGACAGAAGACCAAATGCACGATACCGGCGGCAAAAAGGGAAACAAGTACGACCCAGTAGCCATAAACACCCCTAGTTGTCTCCATTCGAAAACTTGTCCAAAATGGCGAATTCAATCTCCGACTATCCTGTTCTCCGTTATAAGCAAAGCGGGAAACTAACCGCCCAAGGTAGCTAATAAAATATTGAACATTGATAATTTGAAAGCTCGATGGCAACAAATGAATTATTTTGCCAACAGACTGGTCACAATTTCGACATGTTCGCACCGACAACGAAACGTTTGTAACCTCAATAGCGAACACCTGTCGAAGTTCTGTTTAAATGAAATAGGACTTAGGTTTGAACCGACTGTTCAAACATGGACAGACGCGAAAATTTACAAATTCAAATCGTAACTAAAAAAAAAAAAAAAGTAGTTACCATAACGGCTTGTGGACTGGGGAAGAAAACTAGGTCACCGTTCAGGTCACCGTTCAGATCACCGTTCAGGTTACCGTTCAGGTCACCGTTCAGGTCACCGTTCAGATCACCGTTCAGGTCACCGTTCAGGTCACCGTTCCGGCCCAGCGAAGGGTGAACGCCTACGACGATTGAAGCGTCCCACAGTGAAGTGAGGACCAGGTCTGGGAGACCTAAGAGAAAATACCAGCTGGCGGAGAAAGGAGTTCTCCCCACTCGGCAGTCAAGGTTGGAGTGACCATCTCCTCTTTTCCCAGTCCCCTGCCAGGTACCACAACTCACCCATCGAAGGGTGACACATGACACTAGCCGCTGCGCCACGTGCAGAACACACCCAGTGGATCTACACGAGACGGCCTTGCTCATGGAAGGTTAAGGGAAAAGAAAAAAAAAAACCGAAAGCTTAATTTGAACTGTTGGAGGATGAGAGAAGGAAAGAGTCACGGACGACACGTGGTTCTTGTGTCCAAACAAGCTTGCAGAACTGACATGTAACCTTGGGAAAAGGGAAAATTCCATTTGCCCTCCCCCCCCTCCCCCCCCCCCCCAAAAAAAAAAAGAAGAAAAAAAAGAAGAAAAAATGATTCCGTCCGTGACATATAAACAGACTATTGTTTTGTGTCCTGAAATTGGTTTACTGATTTTCACACAGGTTTAAGTGATAATATGTTATTCATTATATAATAATGTTAACAACTTCAGAAAAACGCTACGTGAGAAGATGGTGCAATGTCTGTGGAATGTCCGTGAATGTCTGTGGAATGTCTGTGGAATGTCCGTGAATGTCTGTGAATGTCTGTGGAATGTCTGTGAATGTCTGTGGAATGTCTGTGGAATGTCTGTGAATGTCTGTGGAATGTCTGCAAATGTCTGTGAATGTCTGTGTAATGTCTGCAGAATGTCTGTGAATGTCTGTGGAACGTCTAGAATGTCTGTTGACTGTCTGTGAATGTCTGTGGAATGTCTGTGGAATGTCTGTGTAAAGTAGCACGTCACTGTCCGCCACTCAGTATCATCCAGAACTGTCCACTGTCCACTGTCCACTCAGTATCATCCAGAACTGTCCACTCAGTATCATCCAGAACTGTCCACTGTCCCTGTCACTCAGTATCATCCAGAACTGTCCACTCAGTATCATCCAGAACTGTCCACTGTCCATTGTCCACTCAGTATCACCCAGAACTGTCCACTGTCCACTCAGTATCATACAGAACTGTCCACTGTCCACTCAGTATCATCCAGAACTGTCCACTCAGTATCATCCAGAACTGTCCACTGTCCACTCAGTATCACCCAGTACTGTCCACTGTCCACTCAGTATTATCCAGAACTGTCCACTCAGTATCATCGTGAACTGTCCACTAACCACTGTCAACTCAGTATCATCCAGAACTGTCCACTGTCCATTCAGTATCATCCAGAACTGTCCACTGTCCACTCAGTATCGTCCAGAACTGTCCACTGTCCATTCAGTATCATCCAGAACTGTCCACTGTACACTCAGTATCATCCAGAACTGTCCACTCTCCATTCAGTATAATTCAGAACTGTCCACTGTCCACTCAGTATCACCCAGAACTGTCCACTGTCCACTCAGTATCACCCAGAACTGTCCATTGTCCTTTCAGTATCATCCAGAACTGTCCACTGTCCACTCAGTATCACCCAGAACTGTCCACTGTCCACTC
>CM065727.1:622500-640000 GCA_033310375.1 Conus canariensis
AAGCTCATTCCAGGGCTCAGCTGACCCCTGTGCTCTCCGTCCACCGCTCACCATGCATGCCGCACGGCTCTCCTGTGTGTGTGTGTGTGTGTGTGTGTGTGTGTGTGTGTGTGTGTGTGGTGTGTGTGTGTGTGTGTGTGTGTGTGTGTGTGTGTGTGTGGTGTGTGTGTGTGTGTGTGTGTGTGTGTGTGTGTGTGTGTAAAGTGAAGAGAATCCCGGCTGTTCACAGTGTTTGTAGCTGGCTGAGGCGCAGGAACAGACACTGTTACAGGTCTGTGAGGACGAGGGTACTCTACTAAAATCAAACATTGTGTGTGGCACTGTGAATGCCACATCTGAACAAGAAACAGCGCTTTTGAGTCCGTGAGGATCTGCTAATGTATTTAATCTGAGATCTGTCTACAGCATTTTGTGAAATCAAAGTAGAAAGAATTTGTTTGTGAATATTGTAAAAGGTTAGGTTTTCATTGAAATGAGGAACTCTATTTTGTTTTGTCTGACTGGCTGTTTGTTGACGGTACATGAGCGAGGGTCTGACAACCATCAACAACAAAACAACAGCAACAACAACATGAACAACGAAGATCAACATTCACATTCATTCTTTTTGGAGTTACCCTGCTGGTTTACTGGGTATGAGTCAAAAAGTGTAATGATAAAGCATTGCAGAGAGAGAGAGAGAGAGAGAGAGAGAGAGAGAGAGAGAGAGAGAGAGAGAGAGAGAGAGAGAGAGAGAGAGAGAGAGGCTTTCTCGAACAAAAGGAAATCGTGTGTTATGTGAAGACCATTTATGAGCATGTGTATTCAGAAGGAGATGCAGCTAATGTAGTCTTTGAGAACTATGATCAAATGTCCCACAGCTTTCTGAAGAAGAGAACACACATGTTTTAAGGACTACTGGGCATTTCCGAAGCCTGTTCAGACTCACGCAGAAATGGAAATTAATAGATGTCTCTGGTCGCCTGGATTTATGCAGAATTTTTGAAGTTTGTCTTTTTGGACACAGGTCAGGTTGTTATTCGTTATAATGAAAGACTCGAATGATATGAATTGTCAGTTTCTCAACGGTAAGGGGCTATTGTGTGCGTACAGCAACCAAAACAACACCTACAATATCGGATAACCCATTCCTTTATCAAATGTCGCGCACTGAGTTGCTTCAATCTGCATTGCACGTGGTTTACGCATGTAGTACCACAAGTGATTCTTACGAATCGAAAAGGATTCATGAAAGAGGGATTTACCAAAAACAACATTAGGAAGATACGTGATGTGCTTTTTTGAAAACAAAAACAAACAAACAAACAAACAAAAAACCCGAACAAATAAAAATGATGGCATTCCAAGAATGGTACTATTAGCAGATTTCGAGAAAGCCTCTTCTGTATCTTGGACGTTTTGACTAAAGGCGCTTCATTTATTTATTTATTTATTTATTTATTTATTTATTTTATTCATTCATTATCATTATTATCATTTTGATATCTTTGCAACGGATTAATAAGATAGGTGACAGTGTTGTATAGAAATGCCACTTCTGGTGTACAAGTACAAAGCTAATATTCAACGTTGAACAAGGAGGTAGAGCAGGAGACCCCTATTCATCTTATCTTTAAATCATAGGCGAAAAGATTTTGCCAACTGCGATTCACCAAAAGAACAAAAGTAAATAAATAAACTATGAAGAAACTCTGCTTTCATAATTTGCTGATGACACGGCTTGTTTGTTTGGTTGGCTCAGAAGAACTTTTTATATAAGTTGTTAGCATCATTACACTTTTGGGAATTTTCTTCCTTAAATATTAATTTGACATTGTGGCTTAAAAGATAGATAGTTGGCAGCCAGAAAGGGTGCTCACATGGGAAAGGAGGCCCATCGCTGTGTCGTACTGTTGACTTCAGAGGAAGGAATTCAGATAGGGGACAGAATTCTGAGAGGCTGGCCCTGCCTCCTCCTCATACTCTTTGCCTGAAGGGCACTCTCTGTTCACCCCCAAAGTCTGGGTGCTCCCATGGAGCAAGTGTCTTTAGCAGGTACTGTCAAGGACAGGAGGTTCACAGCTGACTGTTTTCATGTCCCAGGTCTTGAGGCTGGTCTTCAGGGTGTCATTGCACCCCATGGGGTCCAGCATCACCACGCCGCCTATGCTTCAGCGGGACGTTCTGGGTCATTTTGGGACAGGAGCATTTGGGCACAGGAGCATTTGGGGACAGGAGCATTTGGGAACAGAGGCAGTTGGGAACAGGAGCATTTGGGGACAGGAGCATTTGGGAACAGAGGCATTTGGGAACAGAGACATTCGTGGACAGGAGCATTCGGGGACTCTGCTGTTCTCCATGTACATGCCTATCCTGCTGATGGCCGCTGACTGTTGATGGTGACAGGCTGCTGGATCCCATCCAGTGGAGGGACTGGCCGTGGGTGGTGCAGGTGTTTCAGCATCACAACAGAGCACTGAGTATCACAACAGAGCACTGAGTATCACAACAGAGCACTGAGTATCACAACAGAGCACTGAGTATCTCAACAGAGCACTGAGTATCTCAACAGAGCACTGAGTATCACAACAGAGCACGGAGTATCACAACAGGGCACTGAGTATCTCAACAGAGCACTGAATATCTCTGGTCTGCGCACAGCAGTTTGGGTGGAGGGTTTGAGGCCGTGGTCTTCTCACAGCTTCTTTGTAATCCTGCAGAGGGCAGCACTGGCCTCCGCCATTCTCAGAGTCCACAGGTCCTTCGCCGTTCAGAATTCATCCAGCATGGAGGAAGGGGTCCACGGCTCTGATGTCTCTGTGTTGCTCAGTACACCAGGTGGTGCAGGCGCAGTGCTGACAGCCTGCGATGTCAGGATTGCTCCATGGCCTGGGTCTGCCCAGTGCTGACTGCAGGCGCAGTGCTGACAGCCTGCGATGTCAGGATTGCTCCATGGCTTGGGTCTGCCCAATGCTGACTGCAGGCGCAGTGCTGACAGCCTGCGATGTCAGGATTGCTCCATGGCCTGGGTCTGTCCCATGCTGACTGCAGAGTCCACTCGTCTGCAGAGTGTTGCCAAGAGGCCCGTCATGCCCTGGATGGCCTTGTAGGAGTGCACGGCTGATGGACAGTCCTCTGCAGCCAGCAGCTCACACAGAATTTGCTTTGACCATCGTCCATGTCAGACTAACGGCATCGCATTCAATTTGACCATTGTCCATCATAGTGAATGGCTAAAGAGGTTGTACTGCTTGAAAGCGGCACATTGTTTTCGTTCACCACATCCTCTCTCTCTCTCTCTGTCTCTCTCTCTCTGTCTCTCTCTCGGTCTTTCGGTCTCGCTCCCCCCCCCCTCTCTCTCTCTCTCTCTCGGTCTCTCTCTCGGTCTCTCTCTCTCTCGGTCTCTCTCTCTCTCTCTCTCGGTCTCTCTCTCTCTCTCTCTCTCTCTCTCTCTCTCTCTCTCTCTCTCTCTCTCTCTCTCTCTCTCTCGGCAATGACGTGTGCCTTACTGACGGCGAATTCCGCTCTTAGCTCAGCCCTTCAGGAAGCTAGACAGCCGTTAAAACACAGAGATTCCCTGACAGAGATTCCCTGACAGAGATTCCCTGACAGAGATTCCCTCACAGAGATTCCCCACAGAGATTCCTCACAGAGATTCCCTCACAGAGACCCCCCTACAGAGATTTCCTCACAGAGATTCCCTGACAGAGGTTCCCTGACAGAGATTCCCTGACAGAGATTCCCTGACAGAGATTCCCCCACAGAGATTCCCTGACAGAGATTCCCTCACACAGATTCCCTCACAGAGATTCCCTCACAGAGATTCCTTCACACAGACTCCCTAACAGAGATTCCCTCATAACACTGCTAATCTTCTTAAGGTGAATCAATCGCACACAAACCACCCACCTCCCGCCAAACCTGGCCAAAGCACAAAAGCAAACGGCACTTTTTTGAAAATCCTCCTCCCTGTAATCCCCGTTCTTTTTATTCCTTCAGCATCCTCCCCTTTCGGCCCCCCCTCCTCCTCCTCCCTCGCCTGAATCTTCGTCCTTCCAGCCCTCTCCCAAATCCACGTTTCCGCTGTTCCAAAATCTCTTTCCTTTCCCACGTTCCATGCAAGTCCATGTGGGTTTACTTTCATTAGGAAAGATTCAAAGAACGATGCTGATCTATCTACATAGTATTCTTCTGAGATTATTGGTTTAGTATTGATGGGATGGGATCATTTGTATTTTGTATCAATAATTTTGTTTTGTGTTGTTTCTTTTCAATTCTAAAATTTGTCTTTAATGTTTACAGAGAGCCAGGATCAAATGTTACATTTTTGATTGGTATCTTTTACAATACGTCTGTTAACAATAAAGTGACAAACTTCTCAATTGTTATCTTAAATATTGTCTGTTCACAAATACAACACACTTGGGATTGTTATCTCTATATACATGTCTGTTAACAAATACAACAACACACTTGTGATTGTTATCTCTAAATACATGTCTGTTAACAAATACAACAACACACTTGTGATTGTTATCTCTAAATGCATGTCTGTTAACAAATACAACAACACACTTGTGATTGTTATCTCTAAATGCATGTCTGTTAACAAATACAACAACACACTTGTGATTGTTATCTCTAAATGCATGTCTGTTAACAAATACAACAACACACTTGTGATTGTCATCTCTAAATGCATGTCTGTTAACAAATACAACAACACACTTGTGATTGTCATCTTTAAATGCATGTCTGTTAACAAATACAACAACACACTTGTGATTGTCATCTCTAAATACATGTCTGTTAAAAAATACAACAACACACTTGTGATTGGTATCTCTAAATACATGTCTGTTAACAAATACAGCAACACACTTGTGATTGTTATCTAAATACATGTCTGTTGATAAATACAACAACACACTTGTGATTGTTATCTAAATACATGTCTGTTAACAAATACAGCAACACACTTGTGATTGTTATCTAAATACATGTCTGTTAACAAATACAACAACACACTTGTGATTGTTATCTAAATACATGTCTGTTGATAAATACAACAACACACTTGTGATTGTTATCTAAATACATGTCTGTTAACAAATACAGCAACACACTTGTGATTGTTATCTAAATACATGTCTGTTAACAAATACAACACACTTGTGATTGTTATCTAAATACATGTCTGTTAACAAATACAACAACACACTTGTGATTGTTATCTAAATACATGTCTGTTAACAAATACAACAACACACTTGTGATTGTTATCTCTAAATGCATGTCTGTTAACAAATACAACAACACACTTGTGATTGTTATCTAAATACATGTCTGTTGATAAATGTGGTCAGTGTCATCTCGGTATTTTAGGCGTTGTCTGTTCCCAGGGACCGGGCAGGATGAATGAAAGAAAGCTTATACTGCATATCACTTACCCCTGGACAGACACAAGTCCTCCTCCTTCTCCTCCTCCTCCTCATCTCTCTCTCTCTCTCCCTCCCTCTCTCTCTCTCTCTCTCTCTCTCTCTCTCTCTCTGCCTGCCTGCCTGCCTGCCTGCCTGCCTGTCTGTCTGTCTGTCTGTCTGTCTGTCTCTCCTTTGTATGAAGTGTACAAATAGATAGAGCCAATTCAGGCTCTAGAAGTATGATACCCTATTTTCTATGATGTTACAACATTCATGCTCCACTCCAAACTAAAACAGTCAAATTTTGGATAAAACCTCCTCGGCTGACGAATGAGCTACAGAACGCTATATATCGAAGCAAATGCCTTTTAAAACTGGCCCTCTAGATGAATTTTAAAAAGCTAAGAAATAAAGTAAGCTCTCTCAAAAGAGCAGAGAAAGGATTTTCGAGACTCAATCAATGAAAAGAAAGGCAGTGAATCTGTATGAAAAAAATCATTGATAGATTAACAAATAAAACTATTTCCTCTATTTCATCTATAACGAATGATGCATCTGCTGGTATGCTGAATCGCCATTTTTTCATCAGAAGCAGACCAAATAATACGAGATGATAAATCGATTGACAACGACCTGGGAGAATTACAGAAATACTGGAAGGGAAAGAATATCCATTAATATTTAGATATCAGCCCTTTAGATCATCATTGTGTTTTTACGTCACATAGGCGATTGAAACAGATATCCACTCCTGGAATTGATGGCTTAGACGGTCAAATTGTAAAACTCTCTGCACCTGTTATCGCAGAAACATTTACTACATGTATAACCTGATGGCTTAGATGGTCAAATTGTAAAACTCTCTGCACCTGTTATCGCAGAAACATTTACTACATGTATAACCTGATGGCTTAGATGGTCACATTGTAAAACTCTCTGCACCTGTTATCGCAGAAACATTTACTACATGTATAACCTGATGGCTTAGATGGTCAAATTGTAAAACTCTCTGCACCTGTTATCGCAGAAACATTTACTACATGTATAACCTGATGGCTTAGACGGTCACATTGTAAAACTCTCTGCACCTGTTATCGCAGAAACATTTACTACATGTATAACCTGATGGCTTAGACGGTCACATTGTAAAACTCTCTGCACCTGTTATCGCAGAAACATTTACTACATGTATAACCTGATGGCTTAGACGGTCAAATTGTAAAACTCTCTGCACCTGTTATCGCAGAAACATTTACTACATGTATAACCTGATGGCTTAGACGGTCAAATTGTAAAACTCCCTGCACCTGTTATCGCAGAAACATTTACTACATGTATAACCTGATGGCTTAGATGGTCACATTGTAAAACTCGCTGCACCTGTTATCGCAGAAACATTTACTACATGTATAACCTGATGGCTTAGACGGTCAAATTGTAAAACTCTCTGCACCTGTTATCGCAGAAACATTTACTACATGTATAACCTGATGGCTTAGACGGTCAAATTGTAAAACTCTCTGCACCTGTTATCGCAGAAACATTTACTACATGTATAACCTGATGGCTTAGACGGTCAAATTGTAAAACTCTCTGCACCTGTTATCGCAGAAACATTTACTACATGTATAACCTGATGGCTTAGATGGTCACATTGTAAAACTCTCTGCACCTGTTATCGCAGAAACATTTACTACATGTATAACCTCTCTACAGATAAACAATCTTTCCTAGATACCTTAAACAGCAAAGCCTCTACCAATCTTAAAATGAGGAAACGCTGATTACAGGCCTATTTAGACTTGTCTGTTCTTCCGAAGCCACTGGCTCTCTGCATCAAGAAGTTTCTCTTCTGTTCAATAAAATATCATTCCATTCATCTAAATCAATCGGGATTCAGAGGAAATCATTCGTGCTAGACAGTACTTTTTTAACTAAAAGATGAATGGCTCCTAAACATGAGTGACAAACATTTCTTTTTGGAGATTTGGCTAAAGTTTCGACGTCATACAACATGAACTTTCCCTCAGAATGCCAGCGATTCATATACTATTTTTTTTTTGCAAACTCTGCATTGATTTCATCTCTTTCTTTCAATAGACGACTAATTGTAAACACATGCACAACTGATTTTCTTCTCAACAAGTTTGGGGTTGCCTAATGTTCCGTATTAGATCCCCTGCTGTGTTCATTTTACATGAATGATCTGCCCTTGCTCTTGAACATTACAGCGAAACGTTCGCTGATGACACTATTAGATCCTCTGCTGTGTTGATTTTACATGAATGATCTGCCCTTATTCTTGAACATTACAGCGAAATGTTCGCTGATGACACTACTGTAGATAGGAATAATTCTTACGCCCAACGGCTTAGCAACGACATCCAAGAAAACATTTATCTCCTGGTTAATGGACACACTGCCATCACATGGCTCTCCATCCTCAAACATTACGTTCATGATGATTACTAAG
Source organism: Conus canariensis (assembly GCA_033310375.1). Lineage (NCBI taxonomy): Eukaryota > Metazoa > Mollusca > Gastropoda > Neogastropoda > Conidae > Conus > Conus canariensis. The sequence continues at coordinate 630,373 of CM065727.1, forward strand.
CGACAGAGACGTCAACACTCCAGCCAGAATCTACCAGCACTTTGAAAATTTCTAAGACCAAATCGAAAATATGTCCAGTCATGAAGTCTTAGTAATGACAGTACGAAAATCATTCTCGATCAAAACACTTGGAACAAATTTTTTCTAGAAATGTTGCAAGAAAACAATATATATTTTAAAACAAACAAACAAACAAAAAAAAACGTTATTGAACTTGCATGCACAATTTCTTTTCACGCTTATATTCAGTCAGTTAATAATGTCTCACCACGTTAGGACTCAGCCACCGATATTTACTTAGATCGCTGATCAGCATTTGCGAAAGAGTGGTCAATGTAAAAATAGGTAAAACATCCTCTCTCGTAGAATCAGACCACAAGCACGTAAGCATCCTCTCACCTAAATCCAAACTTCTGTACGATAAAGGATTCTTTATGCATTAGACACTCCACGACAATGCTCAATTTCTTTTAATGAATATGTTAATTTTAACGACCATCGAAATTATTCTAAAATGAAACTAATTTTCCATTTCGCAATGATTATTTTATCAAATCTTAAATAAATGTTAGCGAACCGCCCAGAGAACGTGGACAAACGAGTCACAAGACGAAACACAACGCGTTTCGACCTCTTAGGTCTTCACCGTTGTTTTATTCGTTTATGTCTCACCCGATGAAGACCTAAGAGGTCGAAACGTGTTGTGTTTCGTCTTGTGACTCGTTTGTCCACGTTCTCTGGGCGGTTCGCTAACATTTATTTAAGATTTGTTTAGATTTCCGCCTGCAGTCGTCTCGCTTTGCAGCTAGATTATTTTATGTAGATCTACTCTGGCATATTCTGGAGGTTGGGTGTGGAATCAAATTTATCAAGAACTTCAAAAAAAATGTGTGTGTGTGTGTGTGTGTGTGTGTGTGTGTGTGTGTGTGTGTGTGTGTGTGTGTGTGTGTGTGTGTGTGTGTGTGTGCAGTGGCGGTGGTGGTGGCTTTCTTTCTCTGTTGGGCACCCTACCATGCCCAGCGCCTGATGACGCTCTATATCCAGCCCCACCAGTGGACCGCCGAGCTGCTCACCGTCCAGAGCCATCTCTTCTACGTCTCTGGTGAGTAGATGCGCTTCTTCCATCTCTTCCACGTCTCTCCCATCTTTTCTAAGTCTCTGGTGAGTGGCTAATCTCTCTTTCATCTCTTCTACGTCTCTGATGAGTGCCTTACGTCTCTGCCATCTCTTCTATGTCCCTGTCATCTCTCCTACGTCTCTGCCATCTCTCTTACGTCTCTGAGAATGGCTTACGTCTCTGCCATCTCATCTACGTCTTTGTGAGTGGCTTACGTCTCTGCCATCTCTTCAACGTCTCTGTGAGTGACTTACGTCTCTGCCATCTCTTCTACGTCTCTGTGAGTGGCTTACATCTCTGCAATCTCTTCTACGTCTCTGCCATCTCTCCTACGTCTCTGCAATATCTTCTACGTCCCTGTCATCTCTCCAACGTCTCTGTCAGTGGCTTACGTCTCTACCATCTCTTCTACGTCTCTGCCATCTCTTCTACGTCTCTGCCATCTCTTCTACGTCTCTGTGAGTGGCTTGCGTTTCTGCCATCACTTCAGCGTCTCTGATGAGTGTCTCATCTTTATCATCTCTTCCAGGTCTTTGGCGAGTGAGTCACCTCTCTCCCATCTCTTGTACATTTCTGGTGAGTGCCTCATCTTCCTCATTTCTTTTCTATTTTCGATGACTTTTTCATAGAACCCTCTTGACGTTTGTAGTGAGTTGCTTTCTTCTCTCTAGTCCCTTTTTGTCTTTGGTCAGTTGCTCGTCTCTTTTCCATCTATTGTGTGTTTGTAATGTATTGCTCGCCTCTCAATCATTTCTTCCACATTGCTTCTGAGTTGTTCTGTCTCTCTCTTTGTCGTCATCATGACCATTACCATCATTATGATCATCATCATCGTCGTCGTCGTCGTCATCATCATTATCATAATTATCGTCGTCGTCGTCGTCATCGTCGTCGTCGTCGTCATCATCATCATCATCATCATCATCCTTACCTTCTTCTTCTTCTTCTTCTTCTTCTTCTTCTTCTTCTTCTTCGTCGTCGTCGTCGTCGTCGTCGTCGTCGTCATCGTCGTCATCATCATAATCATTGTCATCATTACCAGTGGTGCTAGGCTACTGACCTGTGTGTGTGTGTGTGTGTGTGTGTGTGTGTGTGTGTGTGTGTGTGTGTGTGTCTGTCTGTCTGTCTGTCTGTCTGTCTGTCTGTCAGGCGTGCTGTATTTCCTGAGCTCCACCGTCAACCCCATCCTGTACCACGTGCTGTCCCGAAAGTTCCGCCAGGCCTTCAAACGCACGCTGTGCCGCTGCTGCCTGGGGCTTCACGTGCTGCCCCCCTTCTACAAGCTGCAGGCCAAGCTGGTGGGCCGGGAGGGAGGGCAGCATGCACGGCGGCCCAGTCCGCACCAACACCAGCACCCTATGAAGAGTCTGCGGGTCTCGCAGTACTCCGCCTCCCTCAGGGAGGAGGCACGGGCCCTGGTGAGAGGCGGGAGGCGCCCCCTGGTAGGCGGGGGAGGAGGCCGCTGCTGGGTCAACCCTCCACCATGGAGTCCGAGGTCAGGATGTCCGCCCTCCACCACCCCTTTCTTTCCTCCTCCTCCTCCTCCTTCTCCAGCGCCACGCATGCGCACTCGGACGGTCGTTTGCTGGCGTTATGTCGGCACCGGAACTGTTCGTGTCGGCGGGCCGGGGTGGCGGACAGGCGGAGGGCGGGGGAGGGGCCATGTGACATCACTGAAGAAAACAGGAGGGTGATCATGTCCTACCCTGACGTCATCCCTCACAGACACCGGCGGAACTTCAGGGGCTACTGTCATGACGTCAACCCTCACGATCCCATGGAAGGCTACGAGGAAGGTGTCAGAGAGGTGTGTATTTTGTGACCGCGCTGATTTTCTCGCACATTGTGACGTCTTGCTTCTGTGATGAAACCGGTGCGATGACGTCATCTGCAATGGGGCAAGGTACTCTGACAGTTTATGATGTAAGATGTAATGGCGTCATCTGCAATGGGGCAAGGTACTCTGACAGTTTATGATGTAAGATGCAATGGTGTCATCTGCAATGGGGCAAGATACTCTGACAGTTTATAATGTAAGATGATGCTGACACAAGAGCACCGTGAAATGTTTCTTACTCCAGTCACGTGGTCGGTCATGTGACGGTTTCAGCTCTGTGATAATAGTGACATGAATTCCATCATGACGTCTGAATTCTGAATTATGGACAAATGGGTTTCCGGTTTGATTGAAACTTCCGTCTGGTAAGAAACTGAAAGATTCATTGTCCAAATCCCAAATTCAGTGATGAGATTTGGTGCTTACAACATAGTTGTGCTTTCTCTTTGTTAATAGCATGACGTCATCATACTTTAGAGTCTGCGATATTTGTACATAGCGAATACATCACGCCGATCTAGCATCGTGTGATGTATAGTTCGTTCACTTCATGTCATTACATACCGTTCTAATTTACGGGGCAAAGTAACATGACCAGGACAACATGATTTGTTTCATATCTGTGATGACGTGACCAGGATATCGTGACGTTTAGGTTTAGTGACGTGATCAGGAACGTCACAAAAAGACAAGCTGTGGTGTCATCGGTCATTATTTGAACTATCAAAGCCAACCGAGAGTGCCATCTGTAAACTGCAAGTTCTCAAATGACCGAAGAGTTTCCGTCTTGTATACTAGACAACGTATTCGTGTAGTAATGGGGACAGAAACCGAACAAATAAGTACATTGCAACAAAATGTTCGTTTTGCAATGGAAAGAGATACTAAACAAATTGTGTAACATGTCATTTGTGTTGCAATGCAAATAGAGACTGAAAAAAACCCACATTGTATAACAAATCGTTTGTGTTGCAATGAAGATAGTGACTAAACATAGAACTAACTTGTGTAGCAAAGTATTTGTGTTACAATGGAGACGGAGACTGAACACATAACTGTATTGTGTACTAAAGAATGCTGCAATGAATATAGAGACTGATGATATTGTACATGGTTGAAAAAAGAGTGCATTGCATTGGATAAAGACCGGAGAAAGAGAACACTTTAACAAAGTGTTTGTATTGCTGTAGATATAAGTACTGAATATAGTAATACATTTTCAACAGTGTTTGTTTTGCAAGGGAGATAGTAACTGAAGAAATAGGGCATTCTGTAACAAAGTGTTTCTGTGGCAATGGAGAAAAAGACTGAACAGACAAATCGTATATGTTACCATGAAGATAATGACCGACCCTACATTACACTGTGCAACAGATGTTTGTGATGCACTGAAGACAGACTAGGGACGCAGTCAGTGCAGTCTGTATCAACCAGGACAATGAGTAGGGACCAAGTAAGTACCATGGGAAGTTCAAAGACCATGAAGAGTTCGTGGTGAGGCAACGACAGAGAATGTTGTTGTAAAACGGTTAAATGTACTGGTATCCATTTCAGCACCAACCATTGCTGTTCTGCCATGTTGGCACACTCCGCAGGGTTCATGCAATGAAATTCATCCTACGTGAAAATGTCAGAGAACAATGATCGACGCATTGGTGTTGAGATGAGACCCAGCATGTTGTACGTAATACGTCACTACAAGGTATGAGACAGTCTGTGAGTCTAGGTCTAGGAGCCAAGCAGTGTGGACAGAGACAACAGCTGGCTTGTGACGTCATAAGTCAACGAAGTACTCAGCAGAGCGCTTGTAAGAGGCAGAGACCACGAATGTCGTGACGTCATAATGGTCAACGAGCAGTCCAAGTAGGTTGTGAAGACAGCTGGTCCCCAGTGACTGGGAACACAAGAGCACACTGCAGGACTGTGCGTTGGTGATGACAGAGAGGATACTGTGCTGGTGTGATGACAGAGTGAAATGGACGATGCTAGTGTGGTATGACAGAGATGGAGGACGTGCGTGTGGTAACAGAGAGCATTAGGACGTAGTGTGGTGAGACAGAGATGTATGAGACGTTCTGTGTGGTAATCGACAGACATGACATGGAGGACTGTGCTGTGTGGTGATTGCAGAAATGTATTGAGACTGTGCTGTGTGGTGATGACAGAGATGAATGGGAACTGTGCTGTGTGGTGATGGCAGAGATGAATGAAGGACTGTGTTGTGTGGTGATGACAGAGTAATGAAGGACCGTGCTGTGTGGTGATGACAGAGATGAATGAGGACTGTGCTGTGTGGTGATGACAGAATGAATGGAGACTGTGCTGTGTGTGATGACAGAGATGAAGGACTCGTGCTGTGTGGTGATGACAGAGATGAATGAAGGACTGTGCTGTGTGGTGATGACAGAGATGAATGGGGACTGTGCTGTGTGGTGATGACAGAGGTGAATGAAGGACTGTGCTGTGTGGTGATGACAGAGATGAATGGGGACTGTGCTGTGTGGTGATGATAGAGACGAATGAAAGACTGTAACTGTGTGTGATGACAGAGATGAATGGACTGTGCTGTAGGTGATGACAGAGAGGAGGACTGTGCTGTGTGGTGATGACAGAGATGAAAGGACTGTGCTGTGTGGTGATGACAGAGATGAATGAGGACTGTGCTGTGTGGTGATGACAGAGATGAATGGAGGACTGTGCTGTGTGGTGATGACAGAGATGAATGAAGGACTGTGCTGTGTGGTGATGACAGAGATGAATGGGGGACTGTGCTGTGTGGTGATGACAGAGATGAATGAAGACTGTACTGTGTGGTGATGACAGAGAGAATGAGATGAATGGAGGACTGTACTGTGTGGCGATGACAGAGATGAATGGACTGTGCTGTATGGTGATGACAGAGATGAATGGAGGACTGTACTGTGTGGCGATGACAGATGAGTGTAGGACTGTGCTGTGTGGTGATGACAGGGATGAATGGGGGACTGTGCTGTGTGGTAATGACAGAGATGAATGGGGACTGTGCTGTGTGGTGATGACAGAGATGAATGAAGGACTGTGCTGTGTGATTATGACAGAGATGAATGGAGGACTGTACTGTGTGGTGATGACAGAGATGAATGGAGGACTGTGCTGTGTGGTGATGACAGAAATGAATGGAGGACTGTGCTGTGTGGTGATGACAGAGATGAAGGACCGTGCTGTGTGGTGATGACAGAGATGAATGAAGGACTGTGCTGTGTGGTGATGACAGAGATGAATGGGGGACTGTGCTGTGTGGTGATGACAGAGATGAATGGACTGTGCTGTATGGTGATGACAGAGATGAATGGAGGACTGTACTGTGTGGCGATGACAGATGAGTGTAGGACTGTGCTGTGTGGTGATGACAGGGATGAATGGGGACTGTGCTGTGTGGTGATGATAGAGATGAATGGGGGACTGTGCTGTGTGGCGATGACAGAGATGAATGAAGGACTGTGCTGTATGGTGATGACAGAGATGAATGGAGGACTGTACTGTGTGGCGATGACAGAGATGAATGGACTGTGCTGTATGGTGATGACAGAGATGAATGGAGGACTGTACTGTGTGGCGATGACAGATGAGTGTAGGACTGTGCTGTGTGGTGATGACAGGGATGAATGGGGGACTGTGCTGTGTGGTAATGACAGGGATGAATGGGGGACTGTGCTGTGTGGTAATGACAGAGTAGAATGAAGGACTGTGTTGTGTGGTGATGACAGAGATGAATGAAGGAATGTGCTGTGTGGTTATGACAGAGATGAATGGAGGACTGTACTGTGTGGTGATGACAGAGATGAATGAAGGACTGCGCTGTGTGGTGATGGCAGAGATGAATGGAGGACTGTGCTGTGTGGTGATGACAGAGATGTATTGAGGACAGTACTGTGTGGTAATGACAGATATGTATTTAGGACTGTACTGTGTGGTGATGACAAAGATGTATTGAGGACTGTACTGCGTGTCATGTGATAGCAGAGCTATTGAAAACTGTGCTGTGTGGTGATGACAGAGGGGTATTGAGTACTGTACTGTGTAGTGATGACAGAGATGTACTGAGGACTGTACTGTGTGTTATGTGATGGCAAAAATGTATTGAGGACTGTGCTGTGTGGTGATGACAGAGATGTATTGAGGAATGAACTGTGTGGCATGTGATGACAGAGATGTATTGGGGACTGTACTGTGTGGTGATGACAGAGATGTATTGAGGAATGAAGTGTGTCTCATGTGATGACTGAGATGTATTGAGGAATGAACTGTGTCATGTGATGACAGAGATGGATTGAGGACTGTACTGTATGTCATGTGATGACAGAGATGTATAGAGGACTGTACTGTGTGCCATGTGATGACAGAGATGGATTGAGGACTGTACTGTATGTCATGTGATGACAGAGATGTATAGAGGACTGTACTGTGTGCCATGTGATGACAGAGATGGATTGAGGACTGTATTGTATGTCATGTGATGACAGAGACGTATAAAGGACTGTACTGTATGTCATGTGATGACAGAGATGTATAGAGGACTGTACTGTGTGCCATGTGATGACAGAGATGGATTGAGGACTGTACTGTATGTCATGTGATGACAGAGATGTATAGAGGACTGTACTGTGTGTCATGTGATGACAGAGAAGGATTGAGGACTATACTGTATGTCATGTGATAAGAGAGATGGATTGAGGACTGTACTGTATGTCATGTGATGCCAGAGATGTATAAAGGACTGTACTGTGTGTCATGGGATGACAGAGATGTCTGGAGGACTGTACAATGTGTCATGTGATGACAGAGATGGATTGAGGACTGTACTATATGTCATGTGATGACAGAGATGTACTGAGGACTGTACTGTGTGCCATGTGATGACAGAGATGGATTGAGGACTGTACTGTGTGTCATGTGATGACAGAGATGTATTGAGGACTGTACTGTGTTTCATGTGCTGACAGAGATGGATTGAGGAGTTTACTGTGTTTCATGTGATGACAGAGATGGATTGAGGACTGTACTGTGTGTCATGTTATGACAGAGATGGATTGAGTACTGTATTGTATGGTGATGACAGAGATGTATTGTGAATTGTACTGTGTGGTGATGACATAGATGTATTGTGAATTGTACTGTGTGCTGATGACAGAGATTATTGAGGACTGTACTGTGTGGTGATGACAGAGATGTATTGTGAGTTGTACTGTGTGCTGATGACTGAGATTATTTAGGACTGTACTGTGTGGTGATGACAGAAATGTATTGAGGACTTGCTGTGTGGTGATGACAGAGATGTATTGAGGACTGTACTGTGTGTTGATATCAGAGATGTATTGAGGACCGTACTGTGTAGTGATGACAGAGATGTATTGAGGACTGTACTGTGTGTTGATATCAGAGATGTATTGAGGGCTGTACTGTGTGGTGATGACAGAGATGTATTGAGGACTGTACTGTGTGTTGATATCAGAGATGTATTGAGGACTGTACTGTGTGTGATGACAGAGATGTATTGAGGACTGTACTGTGTGTTAATGGCAGAGATGTATTGAGAACTGTACTGTGCGGTGATGACAGAGATTTATTGAGGACTGTACTGTGTGGTGATGACAGAGATGTAATTGAGGACAGTACTGTGTGTGTGATGACAGAGATGAATGGAGGACTGTACTGTGTGCTGATGACAGAGATGTACTGATAACTGTACTGTGTGTTGAGGACAGAGATGTATTGAGGCCTGTACTGTTCGATGATGACAGAGATATAATTGAGGACTGTATTGTACGTCATGTGATGAGAGAGTGTATTGAGAACTGTACAGTGTGTCATTGACGACAGAGATGTATTGAGGACTGTTCTCTGTGTTATTGATGGCAGAGATGTATTGAGGACTGTAGGTGTTGTATTGAAGACTGTACTGTGTGGTGATGTTAGAGATGTATTTAGGACTGTACTGTGTGTCATGTGATGACAGAGATGTCTGGAGGACTGTCCTGTGTGTCATGTGATGACAGAGATGTATTGAGGACTGTACTGTGTGTCATGTGATGACAGAGATGTATCGAGGACTGTACTGTGTGTCATGTGATGACAGAGATGTCTGGAGGACTGTACTGTGTGCCATGTGATGACAGAGATGTATTGAGGACTGTAGGGTGTGTATTGAAGACTGTACTGTGTGGTGATGTGAGATGTATCTAGGACTGTACTGTGTGTCATGTGATGACAGAGATGTCTGGAGGACTGTACTGTGTGTCATGTGCTGACAGAGATGTATTGAGGACTGTACTGTGTGTCATGTGATGACAGAGATATATTGAGGACTGTACTGTTTGTCATGTGATGACAGAGATGTCTGGAGGACTGTCCTGTGTGTCATGTGATGACAGAGATGTATTGAGGACTGTACTGTGTGTCATGTGATGACAGAGATATATTGAGGACTGTACTGTTTGTCATGTGATGACAGAGATGTCTGGAGGACTGTCCTGTGTGTCATGTGATGACAGAGATATATTGAGGACTGTACTGTGTGTCATGTGATGACAGAGATGTATTGAGGACTGTACTGTATGTCACGTGATGACAGAGATGTCTGGAGGACTGTACTCTGTGCCATGTGCTCACAGAGATGTATTGATGACTTTGCTGTA
>CM065727.1:645000-665000 GCA_033310375.1 Conus canariensis
GCCCTCAAGCTTTAGTTGTTCTTCATTGAGGGTTTTTAAGAGTGTTCCAACTTCATTTGCATCTAGTGGAGTAGTACTGAATACCTTTGTTTAAACAAAAGTGAGAAGCGTCTCGGTACAGTGTGTTTTATCACACTTGTTTGAGAGGGGACCGCTGTATTGACTACTGAGGGAAAATGGTTATTGAAATAGTCTGCTTTGAGACTGCTTTTTTCCGGGGAGCCGGAATAGCTCAGTTGGTAAAGCGCCGGACTCGTAATCTTGGTGATCCTGGGGTTGCGGGTTCGAACCTCCGCCGGGGCGTTTCGGTACAGGGGGATTTTTCCCTCGGAGTTAACATTGGTTCTGACTCCATTTCCCATACAGTCCTTCGAATGAGACTATAAACCGAGGTTCCGTGTGTGAACGCACGCATAACATCTTGCACACACGTAAAATCCCATCACCAACTTTCGGAAGAGTAGGCCAGTTTGGCCGTTGGTATGGATGACACGTTACACATAGCATGCACCCTGCGTGAGAAATGGAAAGAATGAAGGAAGTAAGGAAAATGAGTGATCGATATCAAACGATACTGACTGGATGACACGGGAAACGACTGAATGAAGCGCCAGCTGGCAGCTCTTCAGTCGGCACTACCCAGATAGGCAGCCCGTTGTGTAAACGAGTGTTGATTGTAAAGCGCTTAGAGCTTAGTCTCTAGTCGAGAATAGGCGCTATATAAGTATTCATTATTATTATTATTATGGATAAACGTTTGTTGGAACCTCTAGTTACAGTGTTGATGGCTCGCCATATGGTACACACACCCCAGTTGTTATCAATAAGCGTATCAAAAGTCTTTTTTCCTAAAGATCTTTGTATCAAACGTTTTAGATGATTACACTGAGCTCTGACTTCGTCACAACGTTTCTCCTGTTTCAGTCAGTCTTGTTCATTTGTAGCTGTATCCACCTGACTTGTATACCAAGGTGGTATAACAGAGCACTTCACCCTCTTTTGTCGTATGGGTGTATGTTTTTCAAGTATCTGACAAAAAGAAACTGGAAGACAATGTTAGGATCGCTAGTGTAATATGTGAAGTACGAAGAAGCAATGGTGAGATCCACGAGAAAGGCGGCGTGATTAAAGTGTTTGTGAGACCTGTACCCTGTACCCATCGTCAACACAGCGCAGGCCTCCAAGGGTGGTACAGGACTGCTCTAAAGGCAGGTGAAGGCAGTGCTTCTCTGGGTCCTCCCCAGCACCTTCGGGTGTTTCTTTTTCTTCTGTGAGACCTACACAGTATGCAGGTGTGTCCCTTCTTTTTCAGTTTAGGTATTTCAGACTTCCATGTACAATGAGTGGCATAATAATCACTGATTGTCAGTTTCGCAACATTAGTATCTTCGACTGTGTTAGGGTTATTTGAGTAGATATGATCAATAATGGTGGCAAAGCCGTCACCCTAGCTGGAGTTGACACGAATGGTGTTAATCCTAGTGACATTATAGTGGAGTTCTAGGCATGGCGCTGTTTAAACATATTATTGTTAAAGTCCCCAAGTAAAAGGATGTCGTGTTTATTGATACCTATGTGGTGAATCATACACGAGAATTTGTCATACTACTCAAAAGTGAATGCAGGATTGCTGTATAAAACACTATGTTATGGGACTGTTTTCTTGTGTATGAGCGATGAAGTTGCTTTCTTGCGTCTTCTTCCAGTCCATACGCACTCCACTTTAATTCTTAATCTACACGTCTTTGAATTAGATGGAACAATAGATATAAAGTGAAGTGCTAGTTTCTTCAGGATACTTCCTGGTGACGGAATAATTTGGGAGTGCTGTCTTTTCATCACTGATATGAGAACTTAGGCGTGTTTCAATTATACCAAAAATTGAAACGGTAGGTGGCATTTATAAAAATTAACTTCATTCACGGAACGGCTACAGCCTCAGCTATGTCTGTTAGTTTCTGAGAATCTTGCTCACGAGGATGAATTAACACATGTTGGGGGCAAGCATCGATAAACTTCTATCAGAAGAAAAGGCTAGACAATCCCTCAAAGTCTTCAGCAGTACCCAAGAGTTGCATCCAGAGTTTGAGGTAAGCTTCAAGTCTGGGGATGAATTGCTTGGGCTCTCTCCAGCCAAAAACGGCGACGATAACCTTCATCAAAGTCCTGTCTTCTCAGCAAAGTCATGTCTTCTCAGCAAAGCCATGTCTTCTCAGCAAAACTTTCCTCAGTGGTGTATAGTCCGCAGCCTGTTCACCTGAAAGATGACTATCATACATCATACATCGAGTGCCCCCCTGAAAAAATAAACTTAAATAAAAGAAGAAGACATGGCTTTGCTGAGAAGATGACTTTGCTGAGAAGACATGACTTTGCTGAGAAAATACGACTTTGCTGAGAGGACATGACTTTGCTGAGAAGACATGACTTTGCTGAAAAAAACTGACTTTGTGCGCTGTGCTACGGGAGCTGGGGACTCCAGTTTATTGAACAGTAGTTGTGGAGGTCATCTTTCCCATCATCGAATGCCGGCAGTTTGGGTGCCCTCGACATCCGCCATCATTGCTTGTTCTTCGGGCAGGAACCACAAGCTCCAGCTGAGGTCTGCCATCATTGCCTATTCTTTGGGCAGGAACCACAAGCTCCAGCTGAGGTCTGCCATCATTGCCTATTCTTTGGGCAGGAACAACACGCTCCAGCTGAGGTCTGCCATCATTGCTTATTCTCCGGGCAGGAACAACAAGCTCCAGCTCAGGTCTTCTCACTTTTAGGTCTTGATATCTTTTTTTAATTTTGTTTTAGGTCTTGATATCTTTGTGCTCATTTCCTTACTTCCCTTTCCAGTCTGCTTGGTTCTTATTCTTTCTCCGTCTCTTCTTTCTGTCTCTCCTTCCCTGTCCACAGTAATGACAACATTACAACCAGAGAACAGAAAATGTGTAATTAATTAGCATGAGACACTGCATGCATACGCAAAAGTTACTATGAATATCTGCAAGAAAAGAAAACATCCGTCGGTGATATTTCAGATAAAGTTGATGCCTTTCTCATGAATCACTGGGTTCCTAAATGTAAAAAAAAAACAAAGGGAGGATGAGACGTTGGCACTAAAAAAAAAGGTGAATGCCAAAGCTAATGTAATTAGGGAACGGCAAAAAATTGAATTCAGTGTTTCTTGGTAAAATTATGTGTTCTCATAGTAGATTACTTTTTGCAGTAGGCTTTCAGCTGGCATTTGAATATGCTCTTTAGAAACAGAATTTGGGAAACAATGTGAAATTGGACAGGCACTTCAGATAGCACAGACCACTGTCCCAATTATAATCCATATCCCAGCAACTCTAACACGTTTGTAGATATAATCACGCGGATACAATTTCTTTTCTTTAAGAAATCTTCCAATACTTCTTGACAAAATTTGTTAAAAAGCCAAAAGTGTCCAGTTTTGCCTTCTTAATGAAAGTGAAAACGAATACCTGGAAATGCCTTTTCCTCAAGATCTTTGTCCAAAGTGAATGTCTTTGTCCTTTGTCCAAACTGATCTGTGGGTAATGTTGCTGACAGGCAGACGGCCCAACAGTCCAGGGTGAAAACAAATTATCCCAGCAAGCATTGTGATGATTAAGTGTCCTGAAGACTGTGCTCCGACAGGCAAGGATTTTCACATACAGCTTAGTGTTTTTAAGGATCTCCTTTTAGCTCGGCATTTCCAGTATTAGTCATTCTAGTTAGGAGTAACGAAAACATCAAAGGATTAAAAACAAGAGAGTGATGTGTGTGCATGACCCACATTCGAGATGGGAGTTTCGAAAACAACAAAGGTGTAGTAACAAGAAAGGTAACTTGTCTGTTTAACTCTCATTCGGGTCAGAAATGACGACAACATCAAAGGGATACAAACAAGAGAAGAGTTTGCATGTTTGACTCAAGGTCTAATCAGGAGTGAGGATAAAATGAAAGGAATAAAAACAAGAGCAGTCTTTTGCTTGTTTGACACACATGGTGGTCAGGACTGGCCAAAACGTAGGAATCAAAACAAGGGAGGCAATGTAGCTGTCGGACTCACTTCTAGTCAGGAGGGACACAAACACCAAAGCAATCAAAACAAGGGATGTTATCTATCTGTTTGACTCTTATTTTGGTTAGCTGTGGCAAAAACATTGTCAAAAAAAGAAATGAAACAGGAACAACAGTTTGTCTGTTTGACTGGCATTCTAGTCAGGAGCCATGAAAACATCAAAAGCAATCAAATCAATTGTAGAGAATAAACAAGAACATAATGCTCTCTTTGCGCAAGCTTTCGATTTATTGCAAATCTTTATCAAGCGGCTTACAGGCACAGACTAACTTTAACAAGGCAAATTATCAAGCATAAAATAAATAATCTTGAGTACAGCTCATTCATGAACGTAACTAGCCAGCAAAAAGCTGAACCTAGGTAGAACAAACAAAAAAGCATGTAAAACAAAAAAAAGTACTCACTCCCCCTTCCTCTTCTCTCTCTCTCTCTGTCTCTTATTTCTCTTAACCTTTTCTTCTCTCTCTCTCTCTCTCCTCTCTCTCTCTCTCTCTCTCTCTCTCTCTCTCTCTCTCTCTCCTCTCCCCTTCTCCCACCCTCTCTCTCTCTCAAAGCAATCAAGCAATCAAATCAAGAGAGGCAATTGGCATGTTTTATTCCTATGTGAGAAATGCATGAATTAGCCACACGAAGGGCAGGGTGTGTGTGGAGGAGCAGAGGATTGTGTCCATACAGTTTCAACAGCAATGCCTGATGAAATACACAGAGAGTGTAGGTGGAAGTCAGAGGATTGTGTCCATACAGTTTCAACAGCAATGCCTGATGAAATACACAGAGAGTGTAGGTGGAAGTCAGAGGATTGTGTCCATACAGTTTCAACAGCAATGCCTGATGAAATACACAGAGAGTGTAGGTGGAAGTCAGAGGACTGTGTCCATACAGTTTCAACAACAATGCCTGATGAAATACACAGAGAGTGTAGGTGGAAGTCAGAGGATTGTGTCCATACAGTTTCAACAACAATGCCTGATGAAATGCACAGAGAGTGTAGGTGGAAGTCAGAGGATTGTGTCCATACAGTTTCAACAACAATGCCTGATGAAATACACAGAGAGTGTAGGTGGAAGTCAGAGGACTGTGTCCATACTGTTTCAACAGCAATGCCTGATGAAATACACAGAGAGTGTAGGTGGAAGTCAGAGGATTGTGTCCATACAGTTTCAACAATGCCTGATGAAATACACAGAGAGTGTAGGTGGAAGTCAGAGGATTGTGTCCATACAGTTTCAACAACAATGCCTGATGAAATACACAGAGAGAGAGTGTAGGTGGAGGTCAGAGGATTGTGTCCATACAGTTTCAACAACAATGCCTGATGAAATACACAGAGAGTGTAGGTGGAAGTCAGAGGATTGTGTCCATACAGTTTCAACAGCAATGCCTGACGAAATACACAGAGAGTGTAGGTGGAAGTCAGAGGATTGTGTCCATACAGTTTCAACAGCAATGCCTGATGAAATACACAGAGAGTGTAGGTGGAAGTCAGAGGACTGTGTCCATACAGTTTCAACGGCAATGCCTGATGAAATACACAGAGAGTGTAGGTGGAAGTCAGAGGATTGTGTCCATACAGTTTCAACAATGCCTGATGAAATACACAGAGAGTGTAGGTGGAAGTCAGAGGATTGTGTCCATACAGTTTCAACAATGCCTGATGAAATACACAGAGAGTGTAGGTGGAAGTCAGAGGATTGTGTCCATACAGTTTCAACAACAATGCCTGATGAAATACACAGAGAGTGTAGGTGGAAGTCAGAGGATTGTGTCCATACAGTTTCAACAACAATGCCTGATGAAATACACAGAGAGTGTAGGTGGAAGTCAGAGGATTGTGTCCATACAGTTTCAACAACAATGCCTGATGAAATACACAGAGAGTGTAGGTGGAAGTCAGAGGATTGTGTCCATACAGTTTCAACAGCAATGCCTGATGAAATACACAGAGAGTGTAGGTGGAAGTCAGAGGATTGTGTCCATACAGTTTGGAAGTCAGAGGATTGTGTCCATACAGTTTCAACAGCAATGCCTGATGAAATACACAGAGAGTGTAGGTGGAAGTCAGAGGATTGTGTCCATACAGTTTCAACAACAATGCCTGATGAAATACACAGAGAGTGTAGGTGGAAGTCAGAGGATTGTGTCCATACAGTTTCAATAGCAATGCCTGATGAAATACACAGAGAGTGTAGGTGGAAGTCAGAGGATTGTGTCCATACAGTTTCAACAACAATTCCTGATGAAATACACAGAGAGTGTAGGTGGAAGTCAGAGGATTGTGTCCATACAGTTTCAACAACAATGCCTGATGAAATACACAGAGAGTGTAGGTGGAAGTCAGAGGATTGTGTCCATACAGTTTCAATAGCAATGCCTGATGACAGGCACAGAGAGTGTAGGTGGAAGTCAGAGGACTGTGTCCATACAGTTTCAACAGCAATGGCTGATGAAATACACAGAGTGTAGGTGGACGTCAGAGGATTGTGTCCATACAGTTTCAACAATGGCTGATGACAGACACAGAGAGTGTAGGTGGAAGTCAGAGGATTGTGTCCATACAGTTTCACCAATGGCTGATGACAGTCACAGAGAGTGTAGGTGGAAGTCAGAGGATTGTGTCCAGAGTTCAGGTGGAAGTCAGAGGATTGTGTCCATACAGTTTCAACAACAATGCCTGAGACAGGCACAGCGAGTGCAGGTGGAAGTCAGCACTAATTGCAGCAGAAGATTTAGCAAGTTCGCACTTCTCCGTAGGCATTGACTTGTTATTTTCACTCAGTGCGATATGACGTGACCACGTCAATATTCCCCTTTGCTTACACCCCACCCCCCTGCCTCGCGTGTCACATCACTCCATTTTCACTGTCCCTTCTCCATTCCCATCCCATTCCCTTCCCCACCTCCTGTCCCATTCCTTCATCGACTGTTTCTGTGTTTGCCCTCACAGCAGTGGTCTGCAAGGTCCTGACCTTCATTGTCACAGCCCTCTCTGCCAGTTCTGGAATGACCCTGTCTGGGTGAACAGTTCACCGCAGGGATCTAATTCTATCAGTTTGTACTCCGTTACGTTGCCCACAGGCCGCTTCCGTAGACAACGTGTACTTCACCATCAACAGACAACGTGTACTTCACCATCAACAGACAATGTGTACTTCATCAACAGACAACGTGTACTTCCCCATCAACAGACAATGTGTACTTCACCAACAGACAACGTGTACTTCACCATCAACAGACAACGTGTACTTCACCATCAACAGACAACGTGTACTTCACCATCAACAGACAACGTGTACTTCACCATCAACCTTGATAGTCTGATGCAGCATGCATTGCACTACTTCACCATCAACTTGATAGTATGATGCATGGCACTACTTCACCATCAACCTTGATAGTCTGATGCATAGCACTACTTCACCATCAACCTTGATAGTCTGATACAGTATCCATGGCACTACTTCACCATCAGCCTTGATAGTCTGATGCAGCGTGCATGGCACTACTTCACCATCAGTGAGTACAAGTTTGTGAATCTGGAAATAAAATGATCGCCCGACTGATTTTTGTAAATGTCTCGCATCTGAAAACAGGCACACAACAAACAAACGAGTGAGCGTTTCTTTTTTTTTCTTTATTGTAATCAAGGGGAAACGGAAACCACAAAGGTTTTGTTTTACATCTTGTTTCAAAACAAAAATTATTTTAAAAGTATATTACGTCAAAAACATGTAAACATTAAACAAATATTTTAAACAATAACTCCGATTTTATGACAAAACAAATAATACAAACAATTTCAAAACGTGAATGAAGAAAATCTAAATAAATACGACCGGGTGACTATACAGAGACCAAGACAAGCGATTTGCCTCCTATTGTTGACTCATATAATGGAAACACACCTCAGAATAATAAAGGGCAAATGGTTGGTGAGTGGGACAAACTGGAACGGAGAAAGGCATGCAGACTTTCTGTTATAGCGCACGGGAGGCATTTTAACAGCCAGACAGCACGGCTTCTGTGAAATGCCGAAGGCCACATCTACAGTTAAGGAGTCGGGAAAGAGGCGGAGGGTGGGGATGAGGGAGTGGCGAGTGGAGGGATAGAGATGGACAGATAGGAAAGGGATGTCTACGGCGTGAAGGCAGCAGTGTGAGGGGGTGAAAAGGGCATGTGTGCTGCCAGTAAACCACTTCTAACCGATGCTTTTCTCTTACTGTTACCGTTCCCTTTCCTTGACTGGCTCGTCATCAGCCAATGTTGGTGAAACAAGATATAACATTTAGCTGGAATTATAAGCCAGAATTGTCAGACGCAAGTATGCATGGCCATTTACATCTATATGTGCTCTCGCTTGCTTCTGTTTCTAGTAATATATGTATTGGTATCTGCACACACACACACACACACACACACACACACACACACACACACACACACACACACCCACACACGCCCCCCCCCCCCCCCACAACCACACACACACAAACATCGTATCACATCACACTTGCAACTAGTCGTACACATGGCTTCTTGATGACATTACTACACTTACAGCCGTCTGTGAAGGAAGCTTTCAGTGATATCATCACTCTTCCAGGAACCCATCTACACGGCCTCTAAACGACGTCAACAACGGTTACGCCACATGCGCACACGGCTTGTAGAGGACGTCATCACACTTCCTGTTCTCTGGGCGCAGGCTCGGATTGAGGAAACTATTACACAGTCGACCATGGAGGAGTACTGCTGTACAATCAGACTCCTGGGAGCACTCTAGAACAGTCCGTTATTGAGGAGTACCATGCATAGTCACTAAGGAACAAGCGTCTAAACAAAGGTACGTTGTGCACTGGATCACAAAAAGTATGTAAAGAAAGGAAACCACACAATGGGCATAAACAGGATCCATCAGACAGAAATCCCCCGGTGTTTCGAGCCATTAGCTCACACACGAATACTTTCACAGACGTAGAGCCACATCCACGCATTCACTATCACACATTGATGTGTGGTCATATACACATGTACATAAACCACACGCGCATCATAAACTCTTCCTCTTCTCTTCTCTTCTCTTCTCCTCTCTCTCTCTCTCTCTCTCTCTCTCTCTCTCTCTCTCTCTCTCTGTATGTCCATCTCTATGTCTGTCTGTCTCTGTATCTGTATCTGTCTCTATCTGTCTGTCTCTTTGTCTGTCTGTCTGTCTGTCTCCACACACACACACACACACACACACACACACACACACGCGCGCGCGCGCGCGCGCGCGCACACACACACACACACACACACACACACACACACACACAGAGTTAATCCACTTCGCTCCCCCCACTCCTCCCCCCTTCCCGCCCAACCCAATTTTGCAACGTCCCTATTTTTTACCTATTGACTATGTTTAACTCAACCTCTTTTCACTTGTAATCCCAAGCCTGCCCCTTCCTCAATTTGTGTACACTCTTACCCTGTTAAAACTCCCGTTTTTTTTTTCTTCTGCACCGCTGACAAGGAGCTTATGACTCGAGAGGTCGGGAGATTTCATTCTCTCGGCTGATGCTATTATGTCTACCGTGTGTTTTCTTTTCTTTGTAAACCAAGGAGTACTGTTGTACAGTTAGTGACAGCGCTATGGCACCAATGTCGGCAGTACCATTCTACGGTCACATCAGTGTACAACCATACACTTAGAAATATTACTGTTAAGTCACAGAGGGAAAACAAAAGTAAGCAAAGCAAATAAAACCATTGTACAATTGCTGAGAAGTCCTATTGTACAGTCATCGACGAGAAGTATCTTACAATTACTGAGATGTACTGTTATACAGTAACTATTGCAGTAACTACAGTCTGTAAAGAATGCCACTGTACAGCTACCCCCAAAGCACTATTGTACAGTCACAGAGGGGTACCACAGAGCAGTCAAGGAGAGGTACTATTGTACAGATGTCGAGCAGTATTAATAAGGAGTAATATTGTACATTCACTGATTAGTATTGTTGTGCACAATCACTGGCAAGTACTTTTGATAATCACGGACGAGTACTATCGTACATTCATGAATGGATACTATTGTACAGTCACTTAGAGTACTACTGAACACTCGCTGGGGAGTGCTATTGAACAGTCACTAAGTAACACAGTGGCGCAGTCACTAAGGAGTTCTGTAGCAATGTTATTGAAGAGTACCGTTACATATTCCATTAGTGAAATGTCCTTTTGTACAATCACTTAGCAGTATTACTTTGCAGTCAGGAGTACTACTGTACGATAATTGAGGAGTACTATGGTAAAGTCACTGAGAGGTATAATTGTACGATTACTGAGGTATACCACTGTACAGTCACCGGAAGTACTAATGTACATTTACTGAGGAGTACAGTTGCTTGTCCGGTTATTATCAAGTACTATTTTACAGACACAGTGGATTACGAGTGTACTTTGGCATTTCTATTGTACAATAACTGAGGAGTTCATTTGTATGGTCACTGAGCAGTGCCATTGTAAAATCACAGGGGCGTACCATTGTTGTACTATTGTAAAGTCATCATTGTACATTCACTGAAAAAGTGCTATGGTGCAGTACATGTGGAGAACTTGTGTTCAGCCACTGTAAAGAATTATTGTACAGTCACTGTGGGGAACTATTGTTCAGTAAGTGTGAGTACTATTGTATAATCACTTAGGAGTACTATTCTACAGTGACTGAGGAATACTATGATAGAGTCACTGAGGAGTACTATTATACTATCTCTGAGTACGCGGAAATTTAAACAACATTCAGCGCATCCAATTCGATGAGATAAGTAGTTGTTCCTTCTTCGTGTTCATTGTCTTGAATGTTGTTTGTCTTGCCTGGAGAAGACCAAAGAGGTCGAAACGCGCTGTGTTTGTCTTGTAATTTTGTTTTCGTTCGGCGGCATAGCATTTTTTCCCTTGAAATGTATTACTGAGTAGTACTACTGTAACGGTCAGGGGGAAGCGCTGTTGTAGTGTCCTCATGAGTATTATTCTGTACTAATAGAGGATTGCTGTTGTACACTGATTGAGGTATGATATTTTACAGTCACGGTGAACTCGTACACAGTCACAGTGATGTACTGTTGTAAATTGTTATACAGTCAGTGTTGTGCACTATTGTTATTTACTGGTAAGTACCTTTGTACAGTCACATTGGATAATTTTGTACAGTTACAGTAGAGTGTTATTGTACAATCAGGTGGGAGTACTATTGTACAGTCACTGAAGAGCCAGTATTGTATTGCTGTTGTGAAATTATCGTGGAATACTATCGTGCAACCATTTAGCAGTCACCGTGAGCTCCATTGAGCAGTCACTGTGGAACGCTTTTGTGCAGCCATTGAGGAGTACTATAGTACAGTAATAGTCGAACGTTATTGTACAGTCACTATGGTGTATTATTTTACACTCATCGGGGAGTACTATTTCATATTCAGTAAACGATTCTGTTGTATAGTCACTGAGGAGTATTATTGTACAGTTAGTCGTACATTTGCAGAGTCATTGATGAGTTCTGTTGTACCGTTACTAAAGAGTATAATTGCATAGTCACAGAGCAAAGTAAGGAGTATAATTGCATAGTCACAGAGCAAAGTAAGGAGTATAATTGCATAGTCATTGAGCAAAGTAAGGAGTATAATTGCATAGTCATTGAGCAAAGTAAGGAGTATAATTGCATAGTCATTGAGCAAAGTAAGGAGTATAATTGCATAGTCATTGAGCAAAGTAAGGAGTATAATTGCATAGTCATTGAGCAAAGTAAGGAGTATAATTGCATAGGCACTGAGCACTGTTATTGTAAGGTAAGTAAAGAGTATACCTGCACAGTCACAGGGCAGTACTTTTGTAAGGTAAGCAAGGAGTACAAGTGTATATTCATAGAGAAGTACTTCTGTAAGGTGAATGAGGAGTACAATTGCATAGTCAGTGAGGATCACTATTGTACATTCCCTGAGATGTTCTATTGTAAGTTACTGAAGATGACTATCGTACAGTCATTGAATAGCACTAATGTGCAGCTACCAAAGAATACTATGAAGGAGCTCAAGGAACGTGGTTAAGGCAGTTCAACATCCAGGCCACAGCAGGAGGAAATGACGGGTTACAGTGACCTCAGACAATGACTGCAGTCAACAATAGTCAGCACAATGACCAGTACGGTCCAAGCGGCCAACGACGGTTAAGTATAATACAGACAATATAAGTATGATATATACAATCTGCGCTATGCATGATAGAGACCATCTGTGCTGGGCATGGTACAGACACTTTGTGCTGAGCAGGATACTGACAATCTTTGATGAGCATAATACAATCTGTTCTTAGCATAACACAATCTGTTCTTAGCATATTACAATCTGTTCTTAGCATAATGCAATATGTTCTTAGCATATTACAGTCTGTTCTTTGCATAATACAATCTATTGTTAACATAATGCAATTTGTGCTTTGCATAATACGGTCCGTGCTTACCATAATAGAGACCATCTCTGATGAGCCTGATACGGAAAATCTATGCTGAGCACATTATAGACAATCTGTGCTGCGAATAATAAGACAATCTGTGCTGGGCATAATAAGACAGTCTGTGCTGCGAATAATAAGACAATCTGCTCTGGGCATAGTAAGACAACCTATGCTAGGCATAATAAGACAGTCTGTGCTGCGAATAATAAGACAATCTGTGCTGGGCATAATCAGACAGTCTGTGCTGGACATAATAAGACAACCTATGCTGGGCATAATAAGACAATCTGTACTGGGCATAATAAGACAATCTGTGTTGGGCATAATAAGACAGTCTATGCTGGGCATAATAAGACAATCTGTACTGAGCATAATAAGACAGTCTGTGTTGGGCAGAATAAGACAATCTGTGCTGGACATAATAAGGCAATCTGTGCTGGGCATAATAAGACAATCTATGCTGGATATAATAAGACAATCTGTGCTGGACATAATAAGACAACCTATACTGGGCATAATAAGACAATCTGTGCTGGACATAATAAGACAATCTGTGTTGGGCATAATAAGACAGTCTATGCTGGACATAATTAGACAATCTGTGCTGGGCATAATAAGACAAGCTGTGTTGGGCATAATAAGACAATCTGTGCTGGACATAATAAGACAATCTGTGTTGGGCATAATAAGACAGTCTATGCTGGACATAATTAGACAATCTGTGCTGGGCATAATAAGACAAGCTGTGTTGGGCATAATAAGACAATCTGTGCTGGACATAATAAGACAATCTATGCTGGACATAATAAGACAACCTATACTGGGCATAATAAGACAATCTGTGCTGGATATAATAAGACAATCTGTGCTGGGCATAATAAGACAAGCTGTGTTGGGCATAATAAGGCAATCTGTGCTGGACATAATAAGACAGTCTATGCTGGACATAATAAGACAATCTGTGCTGGGCATAATAAGACAATCTATACTGGGCATAATAAGACAATCTACGCTGGACATTATAAGACAATCTACGCTGGGCATAATAAGACAATCTACGCTGGGCATTATAAGACAATCTGTGTGGGACGCGGTACAGACAATCTGTGCTGAGCATGATACTGAGAATGTGCTTTGTGCATGATACAGACAATGTGTTTTGAGCATGATACAGACAATGTGCTTTGCGCATGATACAGACAATGTGTTCTGAACATGATACAGACAATGTGTTCTGAGCATGATACAGACAATGTGTTCTGAACATGATACAGACAATGTGTTTTGAGCATGATACAGACAATGTGTTCTGAACATGATACAGACAATGTACTCTGAGCATGATACAGACAATGTGTTCTGAACATGATACAGACAATGTGCTTTGAGCATGATACAGACAATGTGTTCTGAACATGATACAGACAATGTGTTCCGAACATGACACAGACAATCTATGCTGGGCATGATACAATCTGTGCTGAGCATAACACAAATTATTCTGGGCATGATACAGTGTATGTTGAGTATGACAGACAATCTGTGTTGAATTTAAAACAAATTGTGCTGCGCATGATACCATCTATTCTGGGCAGGATAAAATCTGTGCTATGACCCAATATGTGCTGAGCATGATACAGACAATTTACGCTGAGTATGATACAGACAATCTGTGCTGAGCATGATACAATCTTTGCTGGACATAATACAATATAAGCTGAGCCTGGTACAGACAATCTGTGCTGAGCATGATAAAATCTTTGCTGGACATAATACAATATGTGCTGAGCCTGGTACAGACAGTCTGTGCTGAGCATGATAAAATCTTTGCTGGACATAATAAAATATGTGCTGAGCATGATACAATCTTTGCTGGACATAATACAATATGTGCTGAGCATGTACACACTATTTGTGCTGAGCATGGTATACGACAATGTGTGTTGAGCATTTCTCAGACCCTCTGTTTTGAGCATGATACAAAGCAGTTGAGCTCCGTAGCAAACTATTTGGTTTCTCCAGGGCGAATAGTGACCAAGAAGGCACAGCCATTTACCATCAGCTTTCTGATAGGTATAGCATATTGCATCCACCGTTTTAGGCCTGCATTGTGTGAAGGTTGGGCTGGTTCCCCCGTGTCACCACAGTACAGCATAACAAGTGTTTTCCCTTCTTCCCCTCTGTTTTGATCCCGTGGTTTGTATGTAGTGTGAGGGTTAAGTGAAATCTATACACAGAGCTACATCATCTCTTCCGAAAGACCGGGATTCTGTCCACCACTTCAGGCTGTGTGGAGAGGTGGGGAAATAGGCTGCCCTGGGCGTGACTCCATTCACTGAACGAGCAACCCCCCCCACCCACCCCCGTGAGTGCGTCATCCATTCGCCCACTACTGACCAATGCTGACCTGTCCCCGTGTCATTGTCCGTTACATAGTGTACCCACAGTGAGTCACTCTTCTGTTCATCACTGACCAGTGCTGACGTGTCATTGTCCGTTACTCAGTGTACCGACAGTGCGCCATCCACCTGTCCACCACTGACCAATGCTGACATATCTTCATGTCACTGTCCGCTATTCAGGTATGCCCACAGTCCCATCATTATGCAGTAAGCTATATAAACTTCACACTTAGTACAGCTGGCTTTCAGCTCGTTTCGCACACAGCATTTTGACAGAGAAGCAGAGGAAGCATTCAGAAATGTGTTCATCTGATGAAGATCAACACTCAGTACAGCTGGCTTTCAGCTCGCTTCGCACACAGCATTTTGATAGAGAAGCAGAGGAAGCATTCAGAAATGTGTTCATCTGATGAAGATCAACACTCAGTACAGCTGGCTTTCAGCTCGTTTCGCACACAGCATTTTGACAGAGAAGCAGAGGAAGCATTCAGAAATGTGTTCATCTGATGAAGATCAACACTCAGTACAGCTGGCTTTCAGCTCACTTCGCACACAGCATTTTGACAGAGAAGCAGAGGAAGCATTCAGAAATGTGTTCATCTGATGAAGATCAACACTCAGTACAGCTGGCTTTCAGCTCACTTCGCACACAGCATTTTGATAGAGAAGCAGAGGAAGCATTCAGAAATGTGTTCATCGGATGAAGATCAACACTCAGTACAGCTGGCTTTCAGCTCGCTTCGTACACAGCATTTTGACAGAGAAGCAGAGGAAGCATTCAGAAATGTGTTCATCTGTTGAAGATCAACTGCTCCACTAATGAACCATTAAAATGTTCACATACGCTGTGAAGTAGTGACTGGCCGAAGTAGGGTACTGGCGGAGTTGAGAAGTCCAAGGCTGGTCACTACATCCCTAACCTTTTTTCAGGGGGAGGGGGATGATGAGGGGGACGTGGGGGTCCGCACATGTGTTCAGTAGGCTGTGGAACGGATAATGTGTTCCACTTTATTTACACATCACTGTGAACTCTGAATACTGAACAAACAAAACCCAGTTTCAATTCTCAAATTGAGCATTCAAGCGAAGTAAAGACATGCTGGTTACTCCATTATTTCTTTTCCACGGGAAAATCTTCCTCTCTCTTCTCCAGAGAATCATTAAGAATCATTGAGGCATCCCACTAAAGAACATTTCACGAGTTCGTTATAGAGCATCCACCTTTTCATGACGTCTTCTTCCTGTGTGAGACAGAGACAGCTTCACACAGGAGCAGTTCAGACAGAGACAGCTTCACACAGGAACAGTTCAGACAGAGACAGCTTCACACAGGAACAGTTCAGAGAAGCCTGGTTTTCTGAGCAAGTCCAGTTCGGCCTCCTCCAGACAAACCTAGATTCTCTGGCGTACTTATAGTCATGAACTAAAATTCCTGCAGTGAGGCTTTGCTCACTTAATACAAATATTTCTGGAGTTTATTGATATCTCCGAATATAAATACACTGAGGAGGTGAACACACAGTTTCCGCGCTAAAGATCAGCCTGTTCAGATGCTGGAATACTGTGTCCTGCATCTCGGCACATCTGTCACCTAAGGTGTCTGACACACGACACAGCCAGACCTTCCTACCTGCGCTGGCCTGTGTTCCCCATCCACAGGCAGCTGCAGTCAAGGCTGGTTGATCATGCTTCCAGCACTAGTGCCTGGTTGATCATGCTTCCAGCACTAGTGCCATTCATGTCTCTCTAAAGGCTTCTAGAACGACACAGGGAAAACTGGCTCCATAAATCTACCAAGACCTGCAAACAGACTTGAACACGCTGCCTTTTGGGTGCATGAAAATCGAAGTGCTTGCAGATTTACACACACTGGCCAGTGCATGTAAATATTTGACATACATTCACACTAAACCCACTCTGTCTTCTTGCTGTTTTGACATTCATACAGACTTAAACACGATGCTGTTTACACAAACAAACAAACCACACACACACACGTGTCTTTCGGATTTTTGAAGAGCATGAGATTTTAATACATTTGTAAAACTATTTTTGAAGTAAAACCACTATGAACAAACATGTTACATGTTTTCAGACTGTTTCAGCGATCCGGGAAGACGAAAGACCAAATGAAATCTACTGCACTTGCTCCCTGCTCCCTGAGGAATGTTGTTTTATCCGAAATATTGGAAGAAGTAAAGCTGTTGACATGCAGTTTCGCTGTTTTAGTTTTATTAGAGTGACAGACAGACAGACAAACAGTACAGCCAGAAAGACAGATGGTCAGAAAGACAGACAGACTGGCAGACGGACAGGTGGACAACTAGCTAGCTAGCTAGCAAGATAGATAGATACAGAGACAGACAGACAGACAGCTAGCTAGCTAGCAAACTAGATAAATAAATAGATAGAAAGAGAAATAGATAGACAGAAAGACAGACAGATAGATAGTGCTTGTCTAACTAACAGGTCCATGCAGAGTTCTGTTCAATGGTCTCCCGAAGTTTCTGCCTGCATACACCACTCATCACATCATCTCCCAGCCCGTTATCTCTCTGTGTCTACATATATACAGTCAGCACACCGCCGTAGGGATGCCCTGAACGTCCTACGTGTCCCTGCAGTGTCCTCAGAAGGGAGGGGCCCTGGGCTCTAGGCGTGGTTGAGGGTCAGTATGTCGTTCTGACCTTTGTCCGGCTGTTGGATGGACAGCAGCCTCTGCCCATTGACTGCCTTGTCCGATAACGTGGGGGTCAGCTCCTCTCCCTCCTCTTCATCCTCTTCCTTGTCCACACTGGTGTCTGCAGTGGTTTCTGGGTCGTCTCTGCCTTTAGGTCCACGCCTGTTCAATACAGATGCCTTGCTATAACTGTAGTGCCTTCCCTGTTAAATACAGATGCCATGCTATAACTGTAGTGCCTTCCCTGTTAAACACAGATGCCTTGCTATAACTGCAGTGCCTTCCCTGTTCAATACAGATGCCTTGCTATAACTGTAGTGCCTTCTCTGTTATATACAGATGCCATGCTATAACTGTAGTGCCTTCCCTGTTAAATACAGGTGCCATGCTATAACTGTAGTGCCTTCCCTGTTAAATAAAGATGCCTTGCTATAACTGTAGTGCCTTCCCTGTTAAACACAGATGCTTTGCTATAACTGAAGTGCCTTCCCTGTGAAACACAGATGCTTTGCTATAACTGTAGTGCCTTCCCTGTGAAACACAGATGCTTTGCTATAACTGTAGTGCCTTCTGCTTACCCTCACCTTCCCCATGCACACAGTCACACGGTCATTATTCCTGGTGCTGTCTGTTATGTCTCTCCCTGCGGTTGCACTCACTAATACATTGTCATTCTCCCTAGCGCTGTCCATATGTCCCTCCCTGCTGTCACATTCACTAATACATTGTCATTACCCCTGCTATCACATTCACTAGTACATTGTCATTGTCTCTAACGCTGTCTATATGTCCCTTCGTGATGTCACACTCACTAACACATTGCCATTGTCTCTAGCGCTGTCTGTATGTCCCTCCGTGATGTCACACTCACTAACACATTGTCATCGTGTCTAGCGCTGTCTGTATGTACCTCTGTGATGTCACACTCACTAATACATTGTCATTGTCTCTAACGCTGTCTGTATGTCCCTCTGAGATGTCACACTCACTAACACATTGCCATTGTCTCTAGCGCTGTCTGTATGTCCCTCCGTGATGTCACACTCACTAACACATTGTCACTGTCTCTAGCGCTGTCTATATGTCCCTCCGTGACGTCACACTCACTAACACATAGTCACTGTCTCTAGTGCGGTCTGTATGTCCCTCCGTGATGTCACACTCGCTAACACATTGTCATCGTGTCTAGCGCTGTCTGTACGTCCCTCTGTGATGTCACACTCACTAATACATTGCCATTGTCTCTAACGCTGTCTGTATGCCCCTCCGTGATGTCACACTCACTAACACATTGCCATTGTCTCTAGCGCTGTCTGTATGTCTCTCCGTGATGTCACACTCAATAATACATTGCCATTGTCTCTAGAGCTGTCTGTATGTCCCTCCGTGATGTCACACTCACTAACACATTGTCATTGTCTCTAACGCTGTCTGTATGCCCCCCGTGATGTCACACTCACTAATACATTGCCATTGTCTCTAGCGCTGTCTGTATGTCCCTCCGTGATGTCACACTCACTAATACATTGCCATTGTCTCTAACGCTGTCTGTATGTCCCTCTGTGATGTCACACTCACTAACACATTGCCATTGTCTCTAGCGCTGTCTGTATGTCTCTCCGTGATGTCACACTCACTAATACATTGTCACTGTCTCTAGAGCTGTCTGTATGTCCCTCCGTGATGTCACACTCACTAATACATTGTCACTGTCTCTAGTGCTGTCTATATGTCCCTCCGTGATGTCACACTCACTAACACATTGCCATTGTCTCTAGTGCGGTCTGTATGTCCCTCCGTGATGTCACACTCACTAACACATTGCCATTGTCTCTAGCGCCGTCTGTATGTCCCTCTGTGATGTCACACTCACTAACACATTGTCATCATGTCTAGCGCTGTGTGTATGTCGCTCCGTGATGTCACACTCACTAACACATTGTCATTGTCTCTAACGCTATCTGTATGTCCCTCTGTGATGTCACACTCACTAATACATTGCCATTGTCTCTAACGCTGTCTGTATGTCCCTCTGTGATGTCACACTCACTAATACATTGCCATTGTCTCTTGCGCTGTCTGTATATCCCTCTGTGATGTCACACTCACTAACACATTGCCATTGTCTCTTGCGCTGTCTGTATGTCCCTCCGTGATGTCACACTCACTAACACATTGCCGCTGTCTCTAGCGCTGTCTGTATGTCCCTCTGTGATGTCACACTCACTAACACATTGCCATTGTCTCTAGCGCTGTCTGTATGTCCCTCCGTGATGTCACACTCACTAACACATTGTCATTGTCTCTAGCGCTGTCTGTATGTCCCTCTGTGATGTCACACTCACTAACACAT
>CM065727.1:672500-712500 GCA_033310375.1 Conus canariensis
TCCACAATAAGCATCTGCAGAGAAGAAATATTCAGTGTAACAGAGGCTCATGTCGGGTCATTTTTATAGTACGAGAAGTTCATTTCATGCAACCTTCATTGTAAAAGAACATTGATAACCTCGAAAAGATTCAGAAGACAGCAGCACGGTTCGTAACAGGGAACCATATGAGAGAGAAAGGGAATACTAGGAAGAACATGAGGAAATTAGAATGGAAACCCTTAGAAGAGAGAAGAGCCTTGTATTAAACTTAATACCTTCTTCAAAGGCAGAGCTAAACTAATTGATATCCCAATGGAACAACTAGTATTTAATAAAAGTAGCACCAGGAGTGGCGGTCAATCTTATGCCATACCTGTATCAACTATTGACAGCCATTTACATTCGTTTTATCCTAGTTCTGTAAGGCTGTGGAACTCACTGCTGGGTGCCATCAAGATTGCCACAAATGCAGTCTCTTTTAAAAATCAAATTGATAAGACAATCTTGAGATCTGCATATTGATTGACTTTTCTATTTTAACTTCACCATATATTTTATGGTTACCTAGGCCTTAACCTGGCCATTGTTTTTAACCTTTCAAATATCATGTGCGACCCCTTGTTGCCAAATTTTGCTCCAGGGGCCAACAGGCTGAGTCGCATTCTCTTTTTTTTTTAACATGCGCGCTGGTGACCTACTCATTTTTGAGTGCACCAGCTTTTAAGGAAGAAGAAAAGAAGTTTTCCCTTGTGCGAACCGTCCTCAGACCAGCACTGATTTGCATGCGTTCAGAACATGTCTTTCTTTGTATAAGCAGAGAGGGCGCGTACTGGAGACCAGGTGGCCATACATACATCTGATGATGAGACAGATCTTGAGTGGAGACATATGCAGTATTTCATTGCAGTTGAGAATTCTTTGGTGCTCATTTTCTCACGTGTCCCCTGACTCTGTCAGTCTTGCTGGATTGTGTCTGCTTTCCTCTGGCATCCTCTTCTCTTTATTGGATGTCTTGTGGTTCCATACCTCTCTTGGCTTGCCACTTTACCTTTCATTACCATTTCATTGCTGTTGATGCCAGTCCCCGCTGATTGGTTTATGTATGTCCTGTTAAATCCCTGATCTCAAGGCTTTCCTATGTCACCAACACTGTCATCTGATCTTTCTATTTTCTTTCCATTGCCATCAACACTGCCTCCTGAACTTTCCATTATCTTTCCTTTGCCACCAACACTGTCTTCTGAACTTTCCATGTTCTTTCCTTTGCCACCACCACTGTCTTCTGAACTTTCCATGTTCTTTCCTTTGCCACCAACACTGTCTTCTGAACTTTCCATGTTCTTTCCTTTGCCACCAACACTGTCTTCTGAACTTTCCATTTTCTTTCCTTTGCCACCACCACTGTCTTCTGAACTTTCATGTTCTTTCCTTTGCCACCAACACTGTCTTCTGAACTTTCCATGTTCTTTCCTTTGCCACCGACACTGTCTTCTGAACCTTTCAGTTTCTTTCTGTGTTTGACTCGGGATGCACTGCTCTCACAACTTAGTCTCTCAAGTTTTCAAGCATGGGTAATGTTGTCCTTGGTTTTCCTGCTTTGAATGTCACGACAGTGGATTTCGGGGGTAGCTTTAGGTTTGTTTGGCGACGGTGGAGCTAGTGAAACTAAACAGAACACAAATTCATGTTCTTGTCTGATTGTGCATTTTGGTGTCCATCGACTCCACTGTACTAGTGATGATACCGTGCATCAGAATAGGCCGGAGGAATTTTGGCATCAAAATGGAGAGGCACCAAACTTTGCACTGGCCGGGAAAGCCACACTCTTCACACACCTGTGGAGTTTCTACTGTATCCCTTACCCTCTTTGTGTCCTTTTAGAAGTCGTCTTACGACCTTTTCACGCTTTCATTTTGTTTGTCTCACACTGCTGGCAGACATGCTGGCCACAGTGAGCGGAACTGTTGAAGTTGCCTTTCCTTTGAGAGATGACAGGCTTCGAGATATCTCCTGTTTGAAGTTGATCCTCGCTGAAGTGCTTCACTGCTTTAATCAAATGGTTCTTCCTTGTGAAGGACGTTACAAAAAAAATTATAATAGGGAAATTACAAGAAGAACGTGATTTCAGCTGAAAATGCCAAAAGAGAACCGTATAAACCACCACCAGGATTTCATCAGCTGAAGATTACGATAACGAAGAACTAGAACAACGACTGTCATGGCGTTATGGCAAGCTGAAGACAACGATGAACTGGATAAACTGCTGACAGTACTTTCTTACAGGCTGAAGACGAACATGAACTAACTGAACTACTGACAGAACGTTCTCACCAGCTGAAGACGACGATGAAGAATCGAACGCACAGCCTTGGGTGGCGGAAGACCACCAGGGGGCTGACGGCGGCTTGCTGGTGGTGACGAAGGTTGCCCTGCTCCAGATCCTCCGCCATGGTGGGGGGACACGTCTTCCCGTTGGTCTCCGCCACTCGCTGAACCGTCCTCATGGCTTCAGGGATCCGACCCTTCGACACCAGCCAGCGGGGGGACTCCGGGATCAACCTGTCGACAGCATGGAATAGGGCTGTGACGGAAGGTATTATTGGGAATTAAACTGCCAACAACATGAAATAGGCACTGTTGGAAGGCATTATTGGGAATGAAACTGTTACAGCATGAAATAGGGCACTGTTGGAAGGTATTATTGGGAATGAAACTGTTACAGAATGAAATAGGGCCATATTAGAAGGTATCACTGGGAATTAAGCCGCCAGTAACATGGAAAAGGGCCCATTGGAAAGTATCATTAGGAATTAAACTGGTAACAACATGAAACAGGGCCCTGTTTGATGGTATCACTGGGAATTAACTTGTCAACAACATGGAACAGAGCCCTACTGGGAGTATCATTAGGAATTAACTTGTCAACAACATGGAACAGAGGCCTACTGGGGGTATCATTAGGAATTATCTTGTCAACAACATGGAACAGAGGCCTACTGGGGGTATCACTGGGAATTAACTTGTCAACAACATGGAACAGAGGCCTACTGGGGGTATTACTGGGAATTAACTTGTCAACAACATGGAACAGAGTCCTACTGGGGTATCACTGGGAATTAACTTGTCAACAACATGGAACAGAGCCCTACTGGGGGTATCACTGGGAATTAACTTGTCAACAACATGGAACAGAGGCCTTCCAGCCTCTGTAGCGAAGTGGTTAGCATCACGGATTCCAGCTGGGAGATCGGGGTTTTGAATTCCATCAGAGCTATTTATTCGTGGAATTTTTGTGCCCCAAACGGCAACTGTCTTATTTCACGTACCTACAGTCATTCCTGTTCACGTTTTCATTGAAAGCTGTTGGATGAGAGATAAGAAAGTTTTAAATGAAGACAGCTCTGCTGTATACCACTGGATGAGAGAGAAGAAAGTTTTAAATGAAGACAGCTCTGCTGTATACCACTACAGGTACTGACGAATTCCGATAATCAATCAATGACGATGGAGACCCCTATGGAAAGACTGATTACAGGAATCTGAACAACCCACAAGAAGAGTGAACAAATCGGCATAACATTAAACAAACCATCTGTAATGACTAGGTGAACAACTTTCGTGAGGTAAATCAAATCAACACTCGATGGTTTTAGTCTCTGCAGTTCTTGGAAGCTAATCAAGTAGGAAGAAAGAGACCTACGTTTGGAACCAAAGTTCAAAATCTGGGAACCGATTTCATTACAACCAGTTAAAAGGGTTCAGGACAAAAATATATTTGGCTGTAGTATGTGATGACAGTTGTAGAAACTGTTTCTCCGTCACAGATAACAAACATGCAGGAAGCAAAGTACAAAGAAAAAAAGGGGATGTCAAGAAGAAGAAGAAGAAGAAAAATGATGATGAGAAGAAGAAGAAAGAAGAAGAAGAAGAAGAAGAAGAAGAAGAACAAGAACAAGAACAAGAACACAAGAACAAAAAAAAGAAAAAAGAAGAAAAAGAAGAAGATGAAGAAAAGAAGAAGAAGAACAAGAACAAGAAGAAGACAAGAACAAGAACAAGAAGACGAAGAAGAAGAAGAAGAAGACTGCAAAGCTGGAACCGAGCTCTGACCAGAAGTAGACGAGGAAGATGGCGGGCGGCACGGATCCAAGCAGTTGCAGCTGCTGCCAGTCAGTGAGGCCGAAGCTGAGGGCTGCCAGCACAAAGGGCCCCACCAGCCACACGATCTGCCACGCCGCCCCCAGCTTGGTCCGCATCGGGCCCCCGATGACCTCCACAACTGGGCACACCACGTCACGCCATAGGGTCACACATCACATCACCACACAGTGTCACACACCACGTCACGCCATAGGGTCACACAACCACATCACCACACAGTGTCACACACCACGTCACGCCATAGGGTCACTCACCACATCACCACACAATGTCACACACCACGTCACGCCATAGGGTCACTCACCACATCACCACACAATGTCACACACCACGTCACGCCATAGGGTCACACACCACATCACCATACAGTGTCACACACCACGTCACGCCATAGTGTCACACACCACACATCACCATACAGTGTCACACACACCAGTCACACCCATATGTGTCACACACCACATCACCATACAGTGCACATACATACCACGTCACGCATAGTGTCACAACCACATCACCATACAGTGTCACACACCACGTCACGCCATAGTGTCACACACCACATCACCATACAGTGTCACATACCACGTCACGCCATAGTGTAACACACCACATCACCATACAGTGTCACATACCACGTGTCACGCCATAGTGTAACACATCACATCACCATACAGTGTCACATACCACTGTCACGGCGTAGTGTAAACACACCACATCACCATACAGTGTCACGTACCACGTCACGCCATAGTGTAAACACATCACATCACCATACAGTGTCACACCACGTCACGCCATAGTGTAACACATCACATCACCATACAGTGTCACACACCACGTCACGCCATAGTGTCACACACCACATCACCATACAGTGTCCACAACCACGTCACGCCATAGTGTAACACACCACATCACCATACAGTGTCACACACACCACATGTCACACACGCACGATAGTGTAACACCACCACACGTTCACACAACATCACGCAGTGTCACACACACCACGTCACGGCGAGTGTAACACACACGTCACGGCACGAGGTCACACACCACGTCACGAACGACAGCGTCACACACACACGTCACACAAGCGCCACACACTACAACAGTGTCACACGCACACGTCACCACACAGTGTCACACACCACGTCACGATACAGTGTCACACACCACGTCACCACACAGCGTCACACACCACGTCACACACAGTGTCACACACCACGTCACCACACAGTGTCACACACACCACACACAGTCAACACACGTCACACGTCACGCAAGTGTCACACACCACGTCCAACACAGTGTCACACACCACGCCACGACACAGTGTCACACACCACGTAACGACACAGTGTCACACACCACGCCATGACACAGTGTCACACATCACGTCACACACACCGTCACACCACGACGTCACGACACAGTGTCACACACGACGTCACGACTCAGTGTCACACACCACGTCACAACACAGTGTCACACACCACGTCACGACATAGCGCGCGTCACACACCACGTCACCACACAGCGTCGCACACGTCACGACACAGCGTCACACACCACGTCACGACACAGCGTCACACAACCACGTCACCACACAACGTCACACACCACGTCACCACACAGCGTCACACACCACGTCACCACACAGTGTCACATACCACGTCACCACAATGTGTCACACACCACGTCACCACACAGCATCACACACCACGTCACCACACAATGTCACACACGTCACGACACAGCGTCACACACCACGTCACCACACAGCGTCGCACACCACGTCACCACACAGCGTCGCACACCACGTCACCACACAGTGTCACACACCACGTCACCACAAATGTCACACACGTCACGACACAGTGCACATGTCACCACACAGTGTCGCACACGTCACGACACAGCGTCACACACCACGTCACCACACAGCGTCACACACCACGTCACGACACAGTGTCACCACCACGTCACCACACAGCGTCACACACCACGTCACCACACAGTGTCACGCACCACGTCACCACACAGTGTCACACACCACGTCACCACACAGTGTCACGCACCACGTCACACACAGCGTCGCACACCACGTCACGACACAGTGTCACACACCACGTCACCACACAATGTCACACACGTCACGACACAGTGCACACGTCACGACACAGCGTCGCACACGTCACGACACAGCGTCACACACCACGTCACGACACAGTGTCACACACCACGTCACGACACAGTGTCACACACCACGTCACCACACAGTGTCACACACCACGTCACCACACAGTGTCACACCACGTCATGGCACAGAGCCATACACCACGTCATGACAAGACAATGCAGCATGACGTCACGAAACAATTCAGCGTCATACGATACGTCACTCCAGGCACAACACGACACTCATCAACACATGTCATGTGGGAACGCACGGCACAGAATTTCATCACAATGTATGTGTCGTTTAGCACGATTCACGAACATGTCAGTATTGTTACAGCATTAAGTGAGTCAGGTCGGTATGTCTGTTCGTGAGCATTGGGCACAGTGATGCCGTAGAGGTGATCAATCGTCCATCACTTTCTCTGCTCTTGAAATAAGTAGCAATTCGTGTCATCATCATCATCATCATCATCATCATCATCATCATCATCATCATCATCACCGTCGTCGTCGTCGTCGTCATCATCATCATCATCAGTTCCACTGACCCAGCGCAAATCCTGACACCATCACTCCCGTTGTCATCATCATCATCATCATCATCATCATCATCATCATCTCATCATCATCATCATCATCATCATCATCAGTTCCACTGACCCAGCGCAAATCCTGACACCATCACTCCCGTTATCATCATCATCATCATCATCATCATCATCATCATCATCATCATCATCATCATCATCATCGGTTCCACTGACCCAGCACAAATCCTGACACCATCACTCTACTCGTTATTCATATCATCATCATCATCATCATCATCATCATCATCATCAGTTCCACTGACCCAGCACAAATCCTGACACCATCACTCTCGTTATCATCATCATCATCATCATCATCATCATCATCATCATCATCATCATCATCATCATCATCATCATCGGTTCCACTGACCCAGCACAAATCCTGACACCATCACTCTCGTTATCATCATCATCATCATCATCATCATCATCATCATCATCATCATCATCATCATCATCATCGGTTCCACTGACCCAGCACAAATCCTGACACCATCACTCTCGTTATCATCATCTATCATCATCATCATCATCATCATCATCATCATCATCATCATCATCATCATTATCATCGGTTCCACTGACCCAGCACAAATCCTGACACCATCACTCTCGTTATCATCATCATCATCATCATCATCATCATCATCATCATCATCATCATCATCATCATCATCATCGTCATCATCATCATCATCATCATCATCATCATCATCATCATCGGTTCCACTGACCCAGCACAAATCCTGACACCATCACTCTTATCATCATCATCATCATCATCATCATCATCATCATCATCATCATCATCATCATCATCTCGGTTCCACTGACCCAGCACAAATCCTGACACCATCACTCCCATCAACCCGGTGCCGGACAGGACCCGAAACGCCATCAGCATTTCCGGGGAGGTGGGGAAGGCGGAGGCGATGCCGAAGGCTGTCATGAAGACCAGACAGCAGCAGTAGATGATTTTCCTGCCCAGCCTGCCAAACACCAGACACACAGGCACCCTACAGTCACAGCCGATTAGTCCTGCTAGACGTCTTTCTTATACAGCCCATGAAACGTGAAGTATTTAGGTGATAGGTGGACCTGTCAGCGACGTATCTTGCAGCACAACTGGCAACCATCGGCCAAAAGGACTGTGAAGCCAAGATTGGTAACCCAAAGGAGAGATCTTTAAGATAAGAACATCTAATTTAAAAAAAAAAAAAGAACATCTGTTGGGAGAAGGTCGGTAACTCAAAAGATACATTTTAAGTGGAACTTCTGCTGGAATAAAGTCGAAACCCAAAGGATAAAAAAAAAAAACCTGTTCAGTTACTGTCATCTTAAAATCCTCGGCATAGATACCTGTTTTCATTGATATGGAAACAACATGGCCACAGCAGTTTTGGATACGAAAGACAAGAGATTAGCCAAATGTAATGGGAAGGGTGAAGCAGGCAGACAGCTCCTTGTAGAACATGGGTCACAGTAACTGAAAACAAATACTAAATCTAAGCTTGGATACAATTTCATCCTACTGCCTAATCCATCAAATATTTGTCGATATCGGCTTGGTAGATTACTTTCAATGGACCATGGCAAGACAACCAAGATCCACACACAGTTCTTTGTTAAACATAGGATGAAGAAGGGATAGATATCTTATCTGTAAATGCATTCCTTGCGTTAATGGAGCTGATGCACTTGTGTCAAAATTACCCGAATCGAACCGGTATGGCTCCTTTACTGGTCACAGTGTACCCAGAACAAAATTCACTACGATTTCATGGGGGTGAACAAACAAACATAAAGAGCAAGGGTAGACAAACCCAACTTAGAAGATGGTACTGACACATGGTTAAAACAAAAGGAAGTCGGATATGAATAAACTCTATTCAAAATGCATAAATGCAGGAAAGAAATGTATGTACAAAAACGACCACAAATCAGTAAACAAATAATCCTGTTGGCTATTGTACTGTGCACATTTCGAATTCTAAAACAAACCATTCCTTTGTCAAAACAAATGTCTTGCCATTTGACGGAATTATTTCTCCGATGAGAAATGTAAGAAAACCAATGGAATCTCCTCGTGTGTTCCAGAGCCAGGGCGTTTAATACAAAACTGAGGGCAGGCAAGGCAGGAGTGGCCTTCGTCATGCCAAAGAACAGCAGAGCCTCTGGGGAAATTAACGCAGCCACAACACTGTGAACCTTCCATTTGAGCATCAAACCAATCGTCCTGGATAGCTGTGAGGTGTGGAAGAAAAGCAAAGTGCTGCATTAGATTAGAAGATACAGACGTTCATTGCCGCTTGTCTTTGGCGCCATTTTCACGTCTGGTAGCCAGGCAGAGTCAGCGCTAAGGAGATGTGGGTAAAACCGTGAGAAGAGCAAGTGACCACACCGCCACAGAGAAGGATGTGGATGTGGGTAGAACACCGCCGTAGAGAAGGATGTGGATGTGGGTAGAACACAGTCACCGAGAAGGATGTGGATGTGGGTAGAACACAGTCACAGAGAAGGATGTGGATGTGGGTAGAACATAGTCACAGAGAAAGATGTGGATGTGGATAGAACACAGTCACAGAGAAGGATGTGGATGTGGGTAGAACACAGTCACAGAGGAGGATGTGGATGTGGGTAGAACACAGTCATAGAGAAGGATGTGGATGTGGGTAGAACACAGTCACAGAGGAGGATGTGGATGTGGGTAGAACACGGCCACAGAGAATGATGTGGATCTGTGTAGTACACGGCCACAGAGAATGATGTGGATCAGGGTAGAACACAGTCACAGAGAAGGATGTGGATGTGGGTAGAACACAGTCACAGAGAAGGATGTGGATGTGGGTAGAACACGGCCACAGAGAAGGATGTGGATGTGGGTAGAACACGGCCACAGAGAAGGATGTGGATGTGGGTAGAACACAGTCACAGAGGAGGATGTGGGTAGAACACGGCCACAGAGAAGGATGTGGATGTGGGTAGAACACGGCCACAGAGAAGGATGTGGATGTGGGTAGAACACGGCCACAGAGAAGGATGTGGATGTGGGTAGAACACAGTCACAGAGGAGGATGTGGTAGAACACGGCCACAGAGAATGATGTGGATGTGGGTAGAACACGGCCACAGAGAAGGATGTGGATGTGGATAGAACACGGCCACAGAGAAGGATGTGGATGTGGGTAGAACACGGCCACAGAGAAGGATGTGGATGTGGGTAGAACACGGCCACAGAGAAGGATGTGGATGTGGGTAGAACACGGCCACAGAGAAGGATGTGGATGTGGGTATAACAGTCTTCCAAAGTTAATGTCCAGCACCACCCCTTAGGCTGTGACCCGGACACGGGAAAGAGAAAAGGAAGAGGGGATAACTCCAAACAGCTGAAAGAAGGGGACATTACTCCAAATCAGCTGGACAGGAAACACTGAGGCAGAGAGGCAAGGCCACAGGGAAGCAGCTGGACAGGGGCAGGGGGGACAGCACAGAGCCCAGTTCACTGCAGTGTCCTCGTTGGTGTGATAAGTCTCCGGGAGACTAGGGACCAGAGCAATGTGACAAAGGATTAAAGGAAGTAACAAGGCAATGACAACGATGAAAACATATCGAATAATTTGCAAACTGAGATCAGAAAGTAGAATGAACCCGAAATTAAATTGGATAGTTTGTTTCTTATTTTGCATTTGTTTCATTTTTTCCCCTTTTAATTAGAGGAATATAGGAAAACTACAGTTGATATGCACGTTCACTGGTCACAGCTTTGGAAATTACATTGTATAATACAAACATGCACGTTGGATCTAGTCGCAAAGTGAGACGACTGCAGGCGGAAATCTAAACAAATCTTAAATAAATGTTAGCGAACCGACAAGAGAAACGTGGACAAACGAGTCACAAGACAAAACACGACGCGTTTCGACCTCTTAGGTCTTCTTCATGAAAATGAACGAGCAGTCACCGCCTACCTTGCGCTGAAGTGATCAAATGCTCCCAGGTAAAGACAAACCTCTTGCTTTCATTTTCAATGCTCCCAGGTAAAGATAAAAACCTTCCTTTCATTTTCAATGCTGCCAGGTAAAGACAAACCTCTTGCTTTCATTTTTAATGCTCCCAGGTAAAGATAAAAACCCTTGCTTTCATTTTTAATGCTACCAGGTAAAGATAAAAACCCTTGCTTTCATTGTTAAGCTCCAGTAAAGATAAAAACCCTTGCTTTCATTTTAAATGCTCCCAGGAAAGAAAAAACCCTTGCTTTCATTTTTAATGCTCCCAGGTAAAAGTAAAACCTTGCTTTCATTGTTAATGCTCCCAGGTAAAGACAAACCACTTGCTTTCATTTTTAATGCTCCCAGGTAAAGATAAAAACCCTTCTTTCATTGTTAATGCTCCAGATAAAGTCAAACCATTGCTTTCATTGTTAATGCTCCCAGGTAAAGATAAAAACCTTCCTTTCATTGTTTAATGCTCCCAGAAAAGTCAAAACCATTGCTTTCATTGTTAATGCTCCCAGGTAAAGATAAAAACCTTCCTTTCATTGTTAATGCTCCCAGATAAAGACAAACCATTTGCTTTCATTGCTAATGCTCCCAGGTAAAGACAAAACCTTGCTTTCATTTTAATTCTCCCAGTAAAAGTCAAACCTTGCTTTCATTGTTAATGCTCCCAGGTAAAGATAAAAACCTTGTTTCATTGTTAATGCTCCCAGTAAAGATCAAAACCCCTTGCTTTCATTGTTAATGCTCCCAGGTAAAGATAAAACCCTTGCTTTCATTGTTAATGCTCCCAAGTAAGATAAAAACCCTTGCTTTCATTGTTAATGCTCCCAGGTAAAGATAAAAACCTTGCTTTCATTGTTAATGCTCCCAGGTAAAGATAAAACCCCTTGCTTTCATTTTAATGCTCCCAGGTAAAGATAAAAACCCTTGCTTTCATTTTCAATGCTTCCAGGTAAAGATAAAACCCTTGCTTTCATTGTTAATGCTCCCAGGTAAAGATAAAAACCCTTGCTTTCATTTTTAATGCTTCCAGGTAAAGATAAAAACCCTTGCTTTCATTTTTAACGCTTCCAGGTAAAGATTAAAAACCCTTCATTTCTAATGTTCCCAACTAAGGTAGCAAAAATGATCTGATATCTCATGTTCTCCGGTAAAAGTTGAAAGAATTCCTGTTTTCATTCTCAATGTTCCCTGGTATAGACACACACAAAAACCTTTTTTCATTCCTTATATTGCTTGGTAAAGGGGAAAATATGCTTTTATTCATAGCATCTCTTGAAAAAAAATTGCTTTCATACTTAATGTTATTTAGTAAATTTTAAATGTAATTAATAGCGAACCGCCAAGAAAACGTACCAAACAAATCTTGTGATTCGTTTTTCTTGGCGGTTCGCTATTAATTACATTTAAAATTTGTTTAGATTTCTGCCTGCAGTCGCCTCACTTTTCAACTAGATCTATTCGTTATTTAGTTTAAAAAAAAATTTAATGCTT
The DNA here is from genome assembly GCA_033310375.1 of Conus canariensis. NCBI lineage: Eukaryota > Metazoa > Mollusca > Gastropoda > Neogastropoda > Conidae > Conus > Conus canariensis. The sequence continues at coordinate 684,915 of CM065727.1, forward strand.
TCATTCCTAATGTTCCCTGTCAACATAAATAAAATCCTTGCTTTTGTTCCTCATTTCTTCTAATAAAAAAAACTTCCTCCCCCTCTCCCCCTTCCCCCGTGCGCTTGCTTTTTTATTTGTAATGTTCCCTGATTTAAAACAAAAACTTTAATTCCTGGTTTTCTCTGCTGGGAAAGAAAAAACCTTTCGCCTTCATCGGAAATGAAATGAGGCAGGGAAAGTAAACGATAAACAGTAAACAAGTTGAGTATTTTTTGCTCCCATAAGAAAACCTAACACAGAGTAACTTTTATTCAAGACTGGCACAGCCTTTTAACTTGAATAAAGTTAGACAAATACATAGACGAACAATCTAATAGTGGGGGAAAAGACAAGCGCAGGCCAACAACTGAACTATCTTCATAGTAATGACTTGGCAAAGATTTGGACCCAAGGGGAGGGGGGGGGGGTGTTTGAAGATGGAGAAACTGGGAACATGAAATTAAGAAAATATGTTACAGATATGAAAACTCTTCACTAGCTGCATAAGGGAACCATCGCAATCCCTTTTGAAGGCAGATATATTTGTATTGCCTGCTCCGAGGCCTTTCGTCCGCTGGGTCGGACTCATCAGGGAGACACGGCTGGTTGTGTCTGCGCTCCTGGCGTCAAATAGAGACACACCACAGTCCATAATACTGTGGTGTTCTCACCACCAAGGGTGCAAAAAAGAATCCAATAGCACCCCCCAAAGCTTCTGCCTTCAAAAGGGATTGCGATGGTTCCCTTATGCAGCTAGTGAAGAGTTTTCATATCTGTAACATATTTTCTTAATTTCATGTTCCCAGTTTCTCCATCTTCAAATCCCCCCCCCCCTCCCCTTGGGTCCAAATCTTTGCCAAGTCATTACTATGAAGATAGTTCAGTTGTTGGCCTGCGTTTGTCTTTTCCCCCACTATTACATTGTTCGTCTATGTATTTGTCTGACTTTATTCAAGTTTAAAAGGCTGTGCCAGTCTTGAATAAAAGTTACTCTGTGTTAGGTTTTCTTATGGGAGCAAAAAATACTCAACTTGTTTACTGTCTTTCGCCTTCATTTCTGATGTTTACAGGTGAATGGGAAAAATAGCTGCTTTCATTCGTAACATACCCTCATAAATGTGGATATCGTATTTTCATCATCAGTGTTCGCTGGTGAGATAAAAAAAAAAACCAACAACTTTGCTTTGCTTTTTGATGTTCGCTGGTAAAGAAAAAAAATCGCTTTCACTTCTAATATTCCATAATAAAGGTCAACAAAAATGCTTGCATTCATGGCGTTCTGTCATAAACACACACACACACACACACACACACACACACACCACACACACACACACACACACACACACACACATACACACACGCTTTCATTCCTGCTATTGTGAGATTCTACACTGATCGGTGGTGGTAGGAGGGCTTCAGCAAATCGTTATCCTCTGGCCTGAGAAATCCCCCTGTCCACATCGTGTGGTGTGATCCCTCCACCACACTCCCTGTTCTGTCCTGTATCCGTCCCCCCCCCCTCTCTCTCTCTCTCTGTCTCTTCTCTCTCTCCCTCCCTCTCTCCCTCGCTCCCCCCTCACTCTCTCCTCTCTGTCTTTTTTCTCTTTCTCCCTCCTTCCCTCTCTCTCTTCTCTCTCTATCTCTCTCTCGCTCGCTCCCTCTCTCTCTTTCTCTCTCACTCGCTCGCTCCCTCTCTCTCTCTTTCTCTCTCACTCGCTCGCTCCCTCTCTCTCTCTTTCTTTCTCTCTCTCTCTCTCTCAGCTTTCTGAACTCTCTGTCTCTCTCTGTCCCCCTCCTCTCTCCCTCTCCCCCCCCCAACTCTCTCTCTCTCTGTCCTCCTCTTCTGTCTGTCTGTCTGTCTGTCTGTCTGTCTGTCTCTCTCTCTCTCCTCTCTCTCTCTCTCTCTCTCTCTCTCTCTCTCTCTCTCTCTCTCTCTCCGTGTATTAATCAGCTGTCACTTTGAAGCTAACACCGCTCCGATCACCCCCCACCCCTACCACCACTCCCACCCCCTCGCTCTGCCCCTCACCCAGTCCTCTCGTTCTTTCCTCCACCCGCTGTCACGAGCAATTGACAATCACTGGACAGGGTCATTTTGAGGTCTATCCACCCCCCAGCCCTTCTCCCCCCTCCCCCCTCCTCCCACTGTCCCCCGGGCCGTCACATGATGCTGTGTATGTGCCGCTGTCGGCTCTGTGGTCAAGGCATCACCGACCTCTGCAGCAGGACATCACTGGCTTCATAGCGTGGATGACGTCACCAGTTACTGGCCAATCATCAGTGTTTATTAGGGCTGTTATGACCAGCTGCATCATCATTATCATCATCATCGTCATCATCATCATCATCATCATCATCATCATCATCATCATCATCATCGTCGTCGTCGTCGTCATCGTCGTCGTCGTCGTCATCATCATCATCATCATTATCACCGACGTCGTCTCGTCGTCGTCATCATCATCATCATCATCATCATCATCATAATCATCCTCATCGCCGTCGCCGTCGTAATCGTTGTTGTCAACATCTCCATCGTCGTCATCGTCGTCGTCGTTGTCGCCATCATCATCCTCGTCATCGTGGTCATCGTCGTTATCGTTGTCATCGTCATCGTCGTTGTCGTCGGGCCTACTTGATGCCGGGATGCATTATGAGAGTAAGCGTTGAGTAGAGTCCTGTCATGGTCTCTGATTGGAACACAATGGAAGTCCACAGCACCATGTACACGATTCTCATCCTGATCGATCAGATTTAAGTCCCAAACTCTGTGGCCTTTCATACTATGTCTTGATGCTGACCTGTTTCCAATTCATCTTTGTTGTTGTTGTTGTTGAGACTGTCCGTTCAGGTTCCATTGAACTTATCTGCAATGTTTTCTATTCGCCTGACAAAAAAAACAACTATAAAAATACTATGCGCTGAAAACTTAAAAGTGCGACTGCTGTGATATTGCTTCCATTCGCATCCTATGAAAAATTCATCCACATGCAACACCACCTCCCACCCCCAGCCCACATCTCTCCCTCCTTCCCTATGCTAAACTGTCTCCTGAATCAATGTAATCAGAACACATCTGTCACCTGTGATACCGCAGAGAGAGAGAGAGAGAAGAGAGAGAGAGAGAGAGAGGAGAGAGAGAGAGAGAGAGAGAGAGAGAGAGAGAGAGAGAACAGACTTCAGATTTTTTATTCAGTAAGGCCATCGGCCCATTTGATCAGATCAGAGAGAGAGAGAGAGAGAGAGAGAGAGAGAGTCCTGCTTATATCACTGCGTGGGTTTCTTAGGTCAGGGATGGAGGGATGTGGGCCGGGGGGTGGGGGGTGGGGGGTGTTGCATCCAAGAGAACTTCCCCATTGGATACAAATGGTTACAAGGACGCCGTGCTTCCATTTTTTTTTTACTTCTAAATCCACAACTAGTTTGTTTTGTTTTTTTTATCCCCCGTAAGCGCGTCATTTTTCTGTCAAACGAATTAATTGTAGAATATTGGTTGGTGTATAAGGCAACGGAACCCCAAAGTGCAGATTCTTTTTTCTTTCTCTTTTTCTTTCTTTCCCCTCCTTCACTCCTCCTCCCCCCCCCTTTTTTTTTTCTTTTTTTCTTTTCTTTCTTTTTTTTTTTTTTTTTTTTTTTTGGGGGGGGGTCTGTCTGTTTCCAATTGCTCTTCATGTCTATGCCTTGGGGAGTTAGTGTTGTGAGGTCGCCGGTATTGGCTTGGGAGGGGGGGGGGGGGGTCTGTTTCCAATTCTTCTTCATGTCTATGCCTTGGGAGTTGGTGCTCTTCATGTCTATGCTTTGGGAGGTAGTGTTTCTCTTCATGTCTATGCCTTGGGGAGTTACTGTCCTCTTCATGTCTATGCCTTGGGGAGTTAGTGTCCTCTTCATGTCTATGCCTTGGGGGGTTAGTGTTCCTCTTCATGTCTATGCCTTGGGGAGTTAGTGTCCTCTTCATGTCTATGCCTTGGGGAGTTAGTGTCCTCTTCATGTCTATGCCTTGGGGAGTTAGTGTTCCTCTTCATGTCTATGCCTTGGGGAGTTAGTGCTCTTCATGTCTATGCCTTGGGGAGTTAGTGTCCCCTTCATGTCTATGCCTTGGGGAGTTAGTGTCCTCTTCATGTCTATGCTTTGGGGAGTTAGTGTCCTCTTCCTGTCTATGCTTTGGGGAGTTAGTGTCCTCTTCATGTCTATGCCTTAGGGAGTTAGTGTCCTCTTCATGTCTATGCCTTGGGGAGTTAGTGTCCTCTTCATGTCTATGCTTTGGGGAGCTAGTGTTCTTCATGTCTATGCTTTGGGAGTTAGTGTCCTCTTCATGTCTATGCCTTAGGGAGTTAGTGTCCTCTTCATGTCTATGCCTTAGGGATTAGTGTCCTCTTCATGTCTATGCTTTGGGGAGTTAGTGTCCTCTTCATGTCTATACTTTAGGGAGTTAGTGTTCTTCATGTCTATGCTTTGGGGAGTTAGTGTCCTCTTCATGTCTATGCCTTGGGGAGTTAGTGTCCTCTTCATGTCTATGCCTTAGGGAGTTAGTGTTCTCTTCATGTCTATGCCTTGGGGAGTTAGTGTCCTCTTCATGTCTATGCCTTGGGGAGTTAGTGTCCTCTTCATGTCTATGCCTTGGGGAGTTAGTGTCCCCTTCATGTCTATGCCTTGGGGAGTTAGTGTTCCTCTTCCTGTCTATGCTTTGGGGAGTTAGTGTTCTTCATGTCTATGCCTTGGGGAGTTAGTGTTCTTCATGTCTATGCCTTGGGGAGGTAGTGCCCTCTTCTTGTCTATGCCTTGGGGAGTTAGTGCTATTCATGTCTATGCCTTGGGGAGTTAGTGTCCCCTTCATGTCTATGCCTTGGGAGTTAGTGTTCCTCTTCCTGTCTATGCCTTGGGGAGTTAGTGCTCCTCTTCATGTCTATGCCTTAGGGAGTTAGTGTCCTCTTCATGTCTATGCCTTGGGGAGTTAGTGCTATTCATGCCTATGCCTTGGGGAGTTAGTGCTCTTCATGTCTATGCCTTGGGGAGTTAGTGTTCTTCATGTCTATGCCTTGGGGAGGTAGTGTCTCTCTTCATGTCTATGCCTTGGGGAGTTAGTGCTATTCATGTCTATGCCTTGGGGAGTTAGTGTCCTCTTCATGTCTATGCCTTGGGGAGTTAGTGTCCTCTTCATGTCTATGCCTTGGGGAGTTAGTGTCCTCTTCATGTCTATGCCTTGGGGAGTTAGTGTTCCTCTTCATGTCTATGCCTTGGGGAGTTAGTGCTCTTCATGTCTATGCCTTGGGGAGTTAGTGTCCCCTTCATGTCTATGCCTTGGGGAGTTAGTGTCCTCTTCATGTCTATGCTTTGGGGAGTTAGTGTCCTCTTCTGTCTATGCTTTGGGGAGTTAGTGTCCTCTTCATGTCTATGCCTTAGGGAGTTAGTGTCCTCTTCATGTCTATGCCTTGGGGAGTTAGTGTCCTCTTCATGTCTATGCTTTGGGGAGCTAGTGTTCTTCATGTCTATGCTTTGGGGAGTTAGTGTCCTCTTCATGTCTATGCCTTAGGGAGTTAGTGTCCTTTCTTCTTGGAGTAGTTCTCCATGCCGTATTTAGGGAGTTAGTGTCCTCTTCATGTCTATGCTTTGGGGAGTTAGTGTCCTCTTCATGTCTATACTTTAGGGAGTTAGTGTCTCTTCATGTCTATGCTTTGGGGAGTTAGTGTCCTCTTCATGTCTATGCTTTAGGGAGTTAGTGTCCTCTTCATGTCTATGCTTGGGGAGTTAGTGTATTCATGTCTATGCTTGGGGAGTTAGTGTCTTCATGTCTATGCTTGGGGAGTTAGTGTCTCTTCATGTCTATGCCTTGGGGAGTTAGTGTCCTCTTCATGTCTATGCCTTGGGAGTTAGTGCTCTTCATGTCTATGCCTTGGGAGTTAGTGTCCTCTTCATGTCTATGCCTTGGGGAGTTAGTGTCCTCTTCATGTCTATGCCTTGGGGAGTTAGTGTCCCTTCATGTCTATGCCTTGGGGAGTTAGTGTCCTCTTCATGTCTATGCTTGGGGAGTTTAGTGTTCTTCATGTCTATGCCTTGGGGATTTAGTGTCTTCATGTCTATGCCTTGGGGAGTATGCCTCTTCATGTCATGCCTGGGATTAGGCTATTCATGTGCATGCCTTGGGGATTAGTGTCGCTCCTTCATGTCTAGCTGGCTTGGGGAGTTAGTGTCTCTTCCTGTCTATGCTTGGGGAGTTAGTGTCCTCTTCATGTCTATGCTTAGGGAGTTGGAGTGTCCTTCAGTCTAGCTTGGGGAGTTAGTGATTCATGCTATGCCTTGGGGAGTTAGTGCTTGTCATGTCTATGCCTTGGGGAGTTAGTTAGTTCTTCATGTCTATGCCTTGGGGAGGTAGTGTCCTCTTCATGTCTTTTGCCTTGGGGAGTTAGTGTCCCTTCATGTCTATGCTTGGGGAGTTAGTGTCCTCTTCATGTCTATGCCTTGGGGAGTTAGTGTCCTCTTCATGTCTATGCCTTGGGGAGTTAGTGCTCTTCATGTCTATGCTTGGGGAGTTAGTGTTGAGGTCGGCGGTATTGGCCACTTCATGGGCACTATCCTTGGACGTAGATGGTGGCGTCCTTACAGGAGACACTCACTCACGCTGGGTCTGCGGCTATGCAGGTGTGTGACAGTGGGGACCGTTGGATCAGAACAGGCACCACGGAACACTACCTAAGTGACTCGGCAGTTGTGCAATCTCTCTGCAGTCTGCCTCCTGACGACTTGACATTGACTGCTCCTTGTGGATTGCTGGTGCTGGGGCTATGGCGGGAAGGGTGTGGATATGGATGTGGAGAGAGAGAGAGAGAGAGAGAGAGAGAGGAGAGAGAGAGAGAGAGAGAGAGAGAGGAGGAAGGAGGAGAGAGAAAACGTTAGGAGAGGCGTGAGAGTAACTGCACTGAAATGGCACGTGAGATGACACAAAAGACAAGCGATCAGCCGTCATCTTGATCATCAACAGATGAAGGTTCAGAGACCGCACATAAGTTTCCGTCAGCTACAGGCAAGAACAGGTCAATCCATTTCATCATTCGTCATCACAGGATAAGAAAAATTCAGGTACCAATGACCAACGTGAAATCATCAATCACCAGCACACACATTGATAAGACCGGTTCAGTTTAAAGTGAGCCTCATGTCATCATATTTTCACACTGAAAAGTTTATACCAGTTGATCCTCACACACCATTTTTTGGTGACATTATGAAACCACGATTGAATAGACCCAGTCTTCATCGTAAAAAAAAAATAAAATAAAATAAAAGGCAGACAAATAGACAAACAGATGGACGGGCGGACGTAACGGATATGTAGGCGTACAAACAGATACGAACAAAAGTAGACCATACATAGGATAAACAGTCGCACAGACAGACAGATAGACAAAGAGACGGACAGACATGTGGAAAGGCAGGCAGACAGGTAAGCAGAAAACATACAGATAGACAGACTGAGGACAGACAGCAAAAAAACAGACAGACTGACTGACAAAGGTCGGACAGAAGATGAACAGATCGGCAGACAGATACAGCAACAGACAGACAGGACAACTGAAGACAGACAGACGAACAGACAGACAGACAGAGTGACTGATGACAAGAGGCGGATAGACAGACAGGCAAGAGACAGGGAGAAAGATAAGCAGACAAAAAGACAGACAGACAGACTGATAGACAAAGACATGCAGACTGACCAGTCACAGAGAAGGGAAGCGACAGAAGAGCCGGCCAGAAAGCCCGCCATCATCATCATGTTGGAGTGCGCCCTGTACCCCTTCCTCTCACACACCAGGTCAAACTGCAACATCATCATCATCATCATCATCATCATCATCATCATCATCATCATATCATGTTGGAGTGCGCCCTGTACCCCTTCCTCTCACACACCAGGTCAAAACTGCATACATCATCCATCTATCATCATCATCATCATCATCATCATCATCATCATCATCATCAATCATCATCATGATGTTGGAGTGCGCCCTGTACCCCTTCCTCTCACACACTAGGTCAAACTGCAACATCACCACCACCACCACCATCACATCATCATCATCATCATCATCATCATCACATCATCATCATCATCAACATCAACATCATCATCATCATTGTTGGAGTGCGCCCTGTACCCCTTCCACTCACACACCAGGTCAAACTGCAACATCACCATCCTCCTCCTCCTCCTCCTCCTCCTCCTCCTCCTATCATCATCATCATCATCATCATCATCATCATCATGTTGGAGTGCGCCCTGTACCCCTTCCTCTCACACACCAGGTCAAACTGCATCATCATCATCATCATCATCATCATCATCATCATCATTCATCATGTTGGAGTGCGCCCTGTACCCCTTCCTCTCACACACCAGGTCAAACTGCAACATCACCATCATCATCATCATCATCATCGTCATCATCATCATCATCATCATCATCATCATCATCATTCATGTTGGAGTGCGCCAAGTACCCCTTCCTTCTCACACACCAGGTCAAACTGCAACAGCAACAACAACAACATCACTCCCACCACCATCATCATCATCATCATCATCACCATCATCATCATCATCATCATCATCATCATGCTGGAGTGCGCCCTGTACCCCTTCCTCTCACACACCAGGTCAAACTGCAACAGCAACAACAACAATAACATCACCCACCACCACCACACACCACCACCACCATCCATCATCATCATCATCATCATCATCATCATCATCATCTCTTCCCTTTCATGTTCAGCCCAAACCTCACCGTCTTTCCCTGTACCTGTGTTGATGTTCCATTCAAAACCTGCACCTTACCACATTCGCCAGTCTGATACAACAGGACGTACAATTCCTACAACATCCTGTCTGCAGTGGGAGACAAACTTCAGTGACTGTGGAATGTTCTCTCAACGCTGTATTGTGAATTTAGTGATCGGTTGATGGCGTGCTGTGCGGAGTTTGGTCATTGTGGAATGGCGTGCAGTTGGCCCCGAGATGTTGTAGGCCAGGGACAGAGGTCAGTGTTGCTGGGTGTCGGGGGAAAAGCCTGCTTCTTGATGGCTCACAATCCAATCATTGTGCCGGCAATGGGAGCGATCATACATGCGCAGGGAATACACTGCCCGCTGCATGATGCGATAATGCACGGAAAACGTCAGAGAGAGAGAGAGAGAGAGAGAGAGAGAGAGAGAGAAGAGAGAGAGAGAGAGAGAGATTCAGATTCAGATTCAGATGTTTTATTCTTATAGGCCTTGGCCCCTCAGAAGGGGATATACATGAAACACAATAAAGCCGCATCACCAGATTCAGTATAATAATTACATTACATAAACGCTTCGCCTTTTGAAAGCTTTATACAGACACACAGCAAACTGTTTTACAATGCTTTCATTCTTAGATGACATTAACAAGACAAGCCTGAACAGACAAGGTCTTGTATAAAATTTCCGTGGAATGAATTTTCCTCTTAAATCTTGTAATTCTGGACAAGTTAATGCAAAATGTACTTCATCTTCTCTTGACTGTCGACATAATGGACATAGCAGATCAGAATTATTGATTTGTTTATAACGATAATGATGAACAAAAATATCAGACACTCCAGTTCTAAACTTAGTCATTATAAACTTTAAGTGCCTGTCCATACGCATTGACATGTACATTGGGAGAGAATGAAGATCATTAAATGTTCAATAAAAACTAAACCTGTTACTATTTTGAACATGGAAATTCCAGTCTTGCCATCTACATACGATAAGTCTTTCTTTAAACGTACGGACAAAGTTGTTCATATTTCCGACACCTTGGTTAAGCCACACATACCCAAAACCATATTCGTATAATTTCATTCTAACATGCGACACCCAGTTCATCTTGCCTCTGTTATCTAGTTCTAACAGCATTTTATACGCTTTATAAGGCAATCTATGTTCAGCCATCTGAGTTAGTTTTAGCCAGTACTTTACACATTTAACAGTGGAGTGCAAAGATATGGGGTATCTGTCAGTCTCACCATACACAAGATCATTTGGTGTTTGTGGTGAGACACCCAAAAACTTTTTTAAAGCAAATAAATGAACCTTTTCGCATTGTGCAGCTCCAGCATCAAGACCCCACAGTTCAGCCCCATATTGTAACATAGGCAGGATTTTAGCATCAAACAATTTCAAAACAAGGCAAGAGATTCATTGTTAAGCATCGACAATTTCTTCATAATACATAGCAATGCGTTTTTGGCTCTGCAAGCAATATCTTTACATGCAAAAGTGAAACTTAATCTTGTAGAGAAATATATCCCTAAGTACTTATATACATTTACAACAGGCATATGTATTGCATTATATGTCCATTTTTCTCTAGCAGCGAGATAACCGCCTTTTCTGAAAACAATTATGTTACTCTTACTCATATTTACTTTCAACTGTTTGTGAATCAGCTGCCCTTTGCAAACTATTCAACTGAGTTTGGAGGCCTATTACAGTCTCTGATATCAATGCAACGTCATCAGCAAGAAGTAAAATAAATATTTCAAGAACATCATTTACAAAATGGGCACCATGTTTTCCAGAGCTTATGACTTTGGAAGTCAACTCATTAATAAATAAAGAAAACAAAACTGGGCTGCAAACATCACCCTGCTTAACACCAGATGTACAGTTGATATAATCTGTTAAAGCAGCACCACATCGCACCCTTGCCTTTACATGGTCATACATACTCATAATACATTTATACATCTTTCCATGAATTCCGTTTTTCAACAAAATAGGCCAAAGTATAGTTCTGTTAACAGAATCAAAGGCTTTCTCAAAATCGATGAAAGCAACATACAATTTACGATTCAGACAAAACTGTTTTTGAACGAAAGCTAATAATGTGAATATATGGTCTATTGTGGAATGATTTTGTTTAAATCCAGCTTGAAACTCACCTGTAATGTTATTATCCTCAACCCAAACTTGAAGTCTTTTATTAATAATTGTACTATACAATTTACTACATACATTACACAGCGAAATTCCTCTGTAGTTATTTGGATTCATAACATCACCCTTTTTATATAATGGTAAAGCAATTGATTCACACCAGCTTTCAGGGTATATGCCTCTATTAAACAGGGAATTGAAAAAGTTAACAAAAAATTCCATTACTAAGTTTGATTTGGAAGCATTTTTGATAAATTCCCCTATAATTTATCAGGTCCAGCCGCCTTGCGATTTTTCAGTGTCATTAAAGCGCTCAAAATTTCTTCTGCTGAGATAGGCTGATTCAAATCACTTTCGCTATCACTATCGTCGGATTCATCACCATCGTCATCACAACAATCGTCACTGTTTATAGCACTATATCGATTTCCAAAAGCACGTTGGTTACTAATATCTTCTCCCTGAATCAGATCATTATCAAATTTGTCTTTTCTTTCTAACAATTCTTTAAAATGTACATACCAATCGTTTATGCTAATATCATTCAAAGGCTGCCTTCTTGTCTTGGAAATTTTACGCACAGATTTCCAGAATTCCTGTTGGCTATTTACCGAAGTTAATAAATTATTGAGCAAAGTGTCATTGAACTGCTTCTCTTTTCTCTTTAACAAATGTTTATATTCACGCCTTGCTATACATAAAGAAGTGCGATCGGGTGGAGACAATGTACGCTTAAATTTGTTCACCAAATTGCGTACAGTTCTTTTGGCCACACGACATTCATCATCATACCAGTCGTCCTCTTTCGCGCCCTTACCAATGTGTACCTGTTTCTTCATAAAGTCTGCAGCACTTTTTATACAATGATTAAAAAGCTCAAGTGCCTCGTTAATATTTTCATCAATCAAAGTGATCGCCATTTCAAACTGAATTTGCATTTCATTTGAACAGATGTTGTCTATGAACATACTGCTGTGGGCTTCGTCCCATATAAACTTTTCCAAAACCTGAACATTACCATTATCTTTTGAACATATCTTATTATTTCTTAGGGAAATGAATACATAACTCCAAAGGCAAATGATCAGATTCGATCCTGTCAGACACATTCATTCTACTGCTATCAGAAATTATTGAGAACAGATCATTCGACAGTAAAAAATAATCATCTACACTGCTACCATTATCCGATATGTACGTGTAATGACCTTGAAGGTCACCCTGACACATACCATTCAAAATACACAGGTTTAAAACAGTGCACATGTTGAGTAACATTTTGCCATAGTTATTAAGCACATGGTCTTCAGAATTTCTGTTCAAGTTCAAAGGACCACTCAAATGTTGATTTTCATAATTACACTCATTAGTTACAAAATCACTAGAAATGTTTGAAGTTCTACTATTTAAGTCTCCATTTATTACTATATAAGCATCATGTTCTTCATTACACAGCAAACAGTCACATAAAAAATCTTCTAATAAAGCGACACCATTTTCACAGTCAAAATGCACATAATAGGGTGAGTTTTCTGGTGGTATGTAAGCACAAACATACATAATGTGAGAGAGAGAGAGAGAGAGAGAGAGAGAGAGAGAGAGAGAGAGAGAGAGAGAGAGAGAGAGAGAGAGAGGGACCAACGTGAAGAGTATGGACGGGTCAGCGAAGAAAACGAGAGGTCACAGACAGTGAACTTATTTCCCCCGTGATGACCAACCCATTCTTTTACCATCGTCATGATCATCATGATCATCATGATCATTATCATCATCATCATCATCACCATCGTCATCATCATCCACCTCATCACCATCATCGTCGTCGTCGTCGTAGTCATCGTCAACACCATCACTATCACCGCCACCACCATCACCATCACAATCATCGTCATCATCATCATCGTCGTGATCGTCGTAGTCGTGGTCGTGGTCGTGGTCGTCGTTGTCATCATCATCATCATCATCATCATCATCATCATCATCATCATCATCATCATCATCATCACACCACCACCACCACCACCACCACAATCACCACCACCACCGTCATCACCATTACAATCATCGTCATCATCATCCAACAGCAGCAGCAACAACAGAAGCACCAGGTGGTATACAACTAGTGGTATGTCCTCTCTTTATGACTGCAATTCACCAGCTGCTATATAAATGACCTGTTATTTCTTTTTGACAGCACTTAGCTGCTGGTATGTATGTAAATGGTGGTCTGTAATCTCTTTATGACTTGATTCACCAACTGGAACATAAGTGATGATCCGTGATCTGTCTATACTGTATTCATCAACTGATACATACATGGCGATCTGTCATCTCTTTGGACTGATGTTCACCAGCTGGTATACAGATGATGATTCATCAGTTAGTCCATGCTGACGACAGACTGGTCACGCTGCGGCCATGACAACCAGATCGCATGTAAACAAACTTAGCAATGAGGGTGGCTGTGAATAGCGTGAAGGTCAAGGGCATACACTGACCTTGGGGATGAGGGTGGCTGTGAGGGGGGTGAAGGTCAAGGAGACACTGACCTTGGTGATGATGTTGGCTGTAAGGAGATTAGTGAAGGTCAAGGGCACACGATGATCTTGGTGATGAAGGTGAGGGTCAAGGACACACATTGACCTTGGTGATGAGGGCATCTGTGAGGGGTGGGGTGAAGGTCAAGGGCACATACTGACCTAGGTGATGAGGGTGGCTGTGAGGGGGAGAGTGAAGGTCAAGGACACACACTGACCTTGGTGATGAGGGTGGCGGTGAACTCGGACTGGTCGTAGACCCAGCGACTGCATTTCTCCTGGCCCTCTCCCCCCTCCTCCTTCCCCATCCACACCCCCATGACGTTGGTGGAGTTGTTGCTGTATGCTTCAAGCCAAGCATCGGAGACGTTGTAGCGGGTGGCGGTGGAGATGTTGAAGCGGCTGTAGATGAGGCAGGAATGGAAGGTGAGCTGACCGTCAGGGTCCAGTGAGGAGGGAATGGCCTGAAGCGCCATCTGGCGGTGCTCTTCACTTTGGAAATGATAGGTGTCATTGACCAGGCCGGGAATGGCACATCTGTGAACACACACACACACACACACACACACACACACACACACACACACACACACACACACACGCACACGCGCACACACACACACACACACACACACACACACGCGCGCGCACACACACACACACACACACACACACACACACACACACACACACACACACGCACACACACACAACACAACACACCTGTACTTACTCTAACAGACAGAGACGGACGGATAGACAGGCAGACAGACACACATACATGCACGCACGCGCGCGCGCGCGCGCGCACACACACACACACACACACACACACACACACACACACACACACACACACACACACACACACACACACACACACACACCACACACACATGCTCGCGCGACAACAGAGAGAGAGAGAGAGAGAGAGAGAGAGAGAGAGAGAGAGAGAGAGAGAGGATTGTTCATTACATAATGGTATTATGTCCGAAGTCTTCAATCTTGGGCGGCCGGTTTGATCGTTTGCCATCAACAAATACCAAATGAACTTACAGGACAATCAGAGGAGGACATGCCATGGACCCTAAAGACCAATACTTTACATCATCAGTAACTACCACGTGAACTTACAGGACAATTAGAGGAGAACATGCCATGGACCCTAAAGACCAATACTTTATATCTGGGGGCATATCTGTTGTTACAATTCGAGGAGAACATGCAATGGACCATAAAGACCAATACTTTATATCTGGGGGCAGATCTGTTGTTACAATTCGAGGAGAACATGCTATGGACCATAAAGACCAATACTTTATATCTGGGGGCAGATCTGTTGTTACAATTCGAGGAGAACATGCTATGGATCATAAAGACCAATACTTTATATCTGGGGGCAGATCTCTTGTGGTGGATCCAAAACAACAGGAGGGACCCGCATCCCTGTCACTTGGGCTGAGGTCTGCGATTTCCCAAGTGACCTAGTTTGTTCTCTCTCTCTCTCTCTCTCTCTCTCTCTCTCTCTCTCTCTCTGTGTATTTCTCTCTCTCTCTTTCACTCTGTTTATCTGTCTTTCTCTCTCTCTGTCTCTCTCTCTCTCCCTCCCTTCCCCTCTGTCTGTCTGTCTGTCTGTCTGTCTTGTGTCTGTCTCTGTCTCGCTGTCTCTCTGTCTCTGTCTCTCTGTCTCTCTGTCTGTCTGTCTGTCTGTCTGTCTGTCTGTCTGTCTCTCTCTCTCTCTCTCTCTCTCTCTCTCTCTCTCTCTCTCTCTCTCTCGTGTTGGCCGAGTTATTTGATGACGCTGTGTTGAAGTGTCCCACAGGAATGGCGATTTAATTAGGTCCATCTCCGCTATAAACAGATTACTGTGTTCACCCGGCTCTCTGCGTTTGTTTGTTGGTCTGTCTGTCTGTCCGTCAACTCGTCAGCGCAAAAACCACTGATTGCTGAGAAGATGGAACACAGGCCTAATTTGATGCAGGTCGGAATCAAACGAGGGATTATTTTCTGCTTTCTTAAATATTGCCAGATTGGACATTTTTGCCAATTGAACCCCCCCCCCCCTCCCCCCCCGGCCCACCTTGATGACCCAGATAAACGCTGTCCCCAGGGGCCGAGTCTCCGTCGATGTGTTGGTGCTGCATACTGCTTTGTGCTCGCAGACTGCTTTGTGCTGCAGACTGCTTTGTGCTGCAGACTGCTTTGTGCTGCATATTGCTTTAAGCTGCATACTGCTTTGTGCTGCAGACTGCTTTGTGCTGCAGACTGCTTTGTGCTGCAGACTGCTTTGTGTTGCTTTGTGCTGCATACTGCTTTGTGCTGCATACTGCTTTGTGTTGCATACTGCTTTGTGCTGCATATTGCTTTGTGCTGCAGACTGATTTGTGCTGCAGACTGCCTTGTGCTGCAGACTGCTCTGTGTTGCTTTGTGCTGCATACTGCTTTGTGTTGCTTTGTGCTGCATACTGCCTTGTGCTGCATACTACTTTGTGTCGAATACTGCTTTGTGCTGCATACTGCTTTGTGCTTCACACTGCTTTGTGCTGCACACTGCTTTGTGCTGCACACTGCTTTGTGCTGCACACTGCCTTGTGCTGCGCACTGCCTTGTGCTGAATATTGCTTTGTGCTGCACACTGCTTTGTGCTACACACTGCTTTGTGCTGCCTACCGCTTTGTGCTGCACAGTGCTTTGTGCTGCCTACTGCTTTGTGCTGCATACTGCTTTGTGCTGAATACTGCTTGTGCTGCAAATTGCTTCGTGCTGCAGCTTGCTTTGTGCTGTACACTGCTTTGTGCTGCACACTGCTGTGTGCTGCACGCTGCCTTGTGCTGAATATTGCTTTGTGCTGCACACTGCATTGTGCTGCATACTGCTTTGTGCTGAATACTGCTTGTGCTGCAAATTGCTTCGTGCTGCAGCTTACTTTGTGCTGTACTCTGCTTTGTGCTGCAGATTGCTTTGTGTTGCATGCTGCGTGTGCTGCAAATTGCTTTGTGCTGCAGACTGCTTTGTGCTGCACACTACTTTGTGCTGCAGACTGCTTTGTGCTGCAGATCGCTTTGTGTAGGATCAAGCTCTGTGCTATGGACTGCTGAAACTAATTAAGGTGATTGCAAATTTCTTACATTTCATGATATTTTATGTCACTATATATCAATGCAAATTTCTTACATTTCATGATATTTTATGTCACTATATATCAATGCATGATTTACTCCCAAAATGAGGTTCACGACATTCTGAGCGCGCCCCCGCACGCGTGTGTGGTTTTATGTGACAATATTAATACAGTAGAGGCCGAACATTAGTTGAAAAAAAATCAGTAACCAAAAGTAATGTAACAAATGTATAGTCAGCGTAACAAATCATCGTCAGCTCGTTATGCTGTCGACACTAAAATGACTGTCATCTTACGTATTGTTGTAACTGTCGCCTTTTTTTCTTGCTTCTTCTGCTGGAAAACGGAAGTAAAACTTTTTTTCCTTTGGAGAAAAAAAAGCAGGCTTCAGAGCCCAAATGTAGATTCCAGACACTTGGTACAGTGGCGCAGTGTCGCTGATTCCCGGCTGGCAGATAGTAGGTTCGATTCCCAAGAAAACTTGTAGGATTTTTCTGCCTCGACCAGCTCCTACCCAATGATGAGCTTGCTGTGGAAAAACTGGAATCACACTGCTGAGTTTCATCCACTTAATGAATGCGTCTCTGAGAGTGTTGCTCTAATTTCCTGACCAACCTTACAGGTGTCTGTATCTCTCAGGCCTGGTTGACGCCGGGATTTATCATGCGAGTGAGCGTAGAGTACAGCAGTCTCAGGCTTGCGTTTTCATCATCCTCAGCCACATCGATCAGCGTGAAGAAGAAATAAGTAAATTGTGGCCCTTCATACCATCATTCATGGGGGTCTGTCATTATTTCCCATGCATATGCCCTGGCTGAGTTCGAGTCGAGGTGGTCAGTATCTGCAAACTGATTGGGACATTCGAGCGACGGTCGAGGTGGCGTCCTCACTCACACGAACTCCGCGACTGGACAATTCTAGTCGTCGGAACGGGGCTCAGTAGCTGGTGTCCGGAGTTTGTCGGAAAAAAAGCACTACTGAAGTGACTCGGCAGCATTGCAGCGTCTCCTGTTGTGGGCCACCTCTGACAACTTGACCTGGACTACTTCCCGTGGATTGCTGGTGCCGGGACTGCAGCGGAACATAGCAGGGCAACCAGGGCACGGCAGTGCAGCGACAGGTGGAATGAGCGGGGTGAGGGGATGCTGCTAGCATGGAATAGCATATGAGACAGTAAGGGGATGCTGCTAGCATGGAACAGCATGTGAGACAGTGAGGTGATGCCGCTGGCATGGTACAGCATGTGAGACAGTGAGGGGATGCTGCTAGCATGGAACAGCATGTGAGACAGTGAGGTGATGCCGCTGGCATGGTACAGCATGTGAGACAGTGAGGTGATGCCGCTGGCATGGTACAGCATGTGAGACAGTGAGGGGATGCTGCTAGCATGGAACAGTATATGAGACAGTGAGGGGATGCTGCTAGCATGGAACAGCATGTGAGACAGTGAGGGGATGCTGCTAGCATGGAACAGCATGTGAGACAGTGAGGGGATGCCGCTGGCATGGTACAGCATGTGAGACAGTGAGGGGATGCTGCTAGCATGGAACAGCATATGAGACAGTGAGGGGATGCTGCTGGCATGGTACAGCATGTGAGACAGTGAGGGGATGCCGCTGGCATGGTACAGCATGTGAGACAGTGAGGGGATGCCGCTGGCATGGTACAGCATGTGAGACAGTGAGGGGATGCCGCTGGCATGGTACAGCATGTGAGACAGTGAGGGGATGCCGCTGGCATGGTACAGCATGTGAGACAGTGAGGGGATGCCGCTGGCATGGTACAGCATGTGAGACAGTGAGGGGATGCCGCTGGCATGGTACAGCATATAGACAGTAAGGGGATGCCGCTGGCATGGTACAGCATGAGAGACAGTGAGGGGATGCCGCTGGCATGGTACAGCATATAGACAGTGAGGTGATGCTGCTGGCATGGTACAGCATGTGAGACAGTGAGGTGATGCTGCTGGCATGGTACAGCATGTGAGACAGTGAGGGGATGACAGTGAGGTGGTGCTGCTGGTATGGTACAGCATGTGAGACAGTGAGGGGATGCCGCTGGCATGGTACAGCATGTGAGACAGTGAGGTGGTGCTGCTGGCATGGTACAGCATGTGAGACAGTGAGGGGATGACAGTGAGGTGATGCTGCTGGTATGGTACAGCATGTGAGACAGTGAGGGGATGACAGTGAGGTGGTGCTGCTGGCATGGTACAGCATGTGAGACAGTGAGGGGATGACAGTGAGGTGGTGCTGCTGGCATGGTACAGCATGTGAGACAGTGAGGGGATGACAGTGAGGGGATGCCGCTGGCATAGTACATCATATGAGACAGTGAGGTGATGACAGTGAGGTGGTGCTGCTGGCATGGTACAGCATGTGAGACAGTGTGGACATTTACTTGTTGTGTCTGACCATGGGAAAGTGAAGTAAGGATTTAATAGGAAGGGAAAAACCAAAAGATACAACAATAACAATTACTACTACTACTACAAATAAAAATGAATAAATGATTATGATTATGATGATGATGATAACGGCAACAACAACAACGGTAATAATAGTAACAATAATAATCATAAAAAATACAATAATGATGACGCCGATGATTACAACACCAACAACAGTAATAACAATAACAAAAATGATAAGGAGGATGATGATCATGATGATGATACTACTACTACTAGTTATAACAATAATGGTGGTGTTGTTGATTAAGATGATGATGATGACGATGATGCTGATGCTGATGTTAATAATAATAATAATGTGATAATGATAATAATAATAATAATAATAATAATAATAATAATAACAACAACAACAACAACAATTATATTAATAACATAATAATAGTAGTAGTAGTAATAATAATAATAATAATAATGATAAAAACGTTAAAATGTTATTGTTTAGTAAAGGCCCACCAAAAGACAACTTTGCAAGATGTGTGTCATATGTCTGGAAGAGCCGTTCTGAAAGTTTTGAAATGGTTCCGCCCAACTGAATCCGTGGAAAGCCAGCGGAAACTCCCAGACTGACCTTCTGCAGTTCTGGGTCAAAATTATGCGCACAAAATGGCGGCCTTGAAGCTCTGCCACACGTCTGTGTAATATTTTGAGAAAAAGGTTATGAAAGGGAGACCACCTCGCTCATTAAAAAGACAAAGTTTAAAAGTTAATCACTGTTTTTAATGTTTTGAATGTCTGTCAAAAACCTGTGAACATCAAAATGAGGATCATGCCAAAAACCTGTGAATATTAAAAAATAAGGACACAATCTAAAGCTACAGGAAAGCATAAACAGCTGCCCAATGACAGAGAAGGTGTCAGAAAAAGATCGATTCACGCTTGTCACATTTCCGAAACCAAAACAAAATCAACAAAAACAACAGAAAATCCGCGGAAAATGGACGGAGTCCGAGGTTGATTGACTGAGGGAAAAAACAAAGGTTGATTCTGATTGCGAAAAAGAATGGTAGAAAATCTGTTTAAAGAACCCTGAATCAAGTTTCATGAGCTGAATTGTGTGGAATTATTTTAATCAACAGTGAATGGCATCCTATGAAATTTCGGCACCAAACAAGAGTTATGATGGGAAAAAATGCTACCTCAAAGGCTGACACGATAGCAAGCGAACTTTTCTGAACGAAAATCAATGCTATGTATTGAATATTGTGCGCATTTCTTCTCGGTGTGATTGGCCACCATGTGCGTGTCATCGGTGGAATTCTACAATGTATTTCATAGCATGTGGATTATTATTCCTGGATATGATTTTGAAGTGTTTTGCACTGATGTCGAATATTCATGAAGTGGTGTTATGCATGATTGATAATGTTGACATTGTTTGTTTATCATGTAATTCCCTTAGTGAAAACTGCTTGGCGCAGTATTGATTTGTTTACCCTAACACAATTGTTGAAGATTTCTCTGTCACTCTTCCTTAGAAAGACATTTTTGGAGAAAACTCTTACAATTCTTTTCAGGGGAAGGGGGTTGTCAGGAACTGTGCCCATATTCCTGCTGGTTTCATGTTTGTTTGTTTATGAGAAAAGTATGTCGACGGTAAACATGCATCGACTGTGCAGACTATAGACAAAAGGAAAGATGTTAAGGTGTTGTGCCTAGGCTCACCTGGTCATGTAAACCAGCATGCATGGTGAAATGTACACAGACAGACAGGGGGATTGGTTTGTCAGCTGTAGGATGTGTAAACCATGCAGCATGGTGAAATGTAGGATGACATGGTGAAATGTACACAGACAGACAGGGGGATTGGTTTGTCAGCTGTAGGATGACATGGTGTAATGTAGTACACAGACAGACAGGGGGATTGGTTTGTGTGTGTGTGTGTGTGTGTGTGTGTGTGTGTGTGTGTTGTGTGTGCGAGAGGTCGCAGAGACTGGACGTTAGGAACGAATCTGTTATAGGTCAGTGAGGACCATGACACTGTAATGATCCAGCAATGGGTGTCTGTAATGATCCAACAATGGGTGTCTGTAATGATCCAACAATGGGTGTCTGTAATGATCCAACAATGGGTGTCTGTAATGATCCAACAATGGGTGTCTGTAATGATCCAACAATGGGTGTCTGTAATGATCCAACAATGGGTGTCTGTAATGATCCAACAATGGGTGTCTGTAATGATCCAACAATGGGTGTGGCACAGTCGTTGCGAGCTTTGAAGGAAAAGGTTTTTTCCGTCAAAATTGATCTATATAATGTTGTGAAACAAAGTAGCCAGCATTAATCTTTTAAAATCTGTTTTATTTTGTCCGACTTGTTGTTTGTCGACGTTGTGTGAGCGGCAGACTGACAAGGACGCACTGAACAGCATGCCTCTTCCCGACACAACAAAACTGCTAGCTCCGAATCTATGTGTTCCGGGAATGAGGACTGAGGACCAACACTGCTGGCTTCAACCAACAGTAATCACTCAACTTAAAGATGTCGGCATTTATGTAGGCAGCAATTCCTGGCCTTCCGATTCTTTGGCACTTGGACCGAATTAATCATACTGTGAGAAAACATCCCCATGCAAGAATCGCACTGAGTGCCATCCTGTCTGCCAGAGAAAAACACCATGTCAACAATACCATTCTTCCCTCAAACCGCAACTTGCAGACACTCTGTTAAACATCTTAACATATCTTTCATTGATCATTCTCATAGCTCCATGCCAAATACAAGTCTGTATACCAACATGAATTATTCTAATTTTAGGGGCACAGCACGTCTGTGTGAAAGAGATTTGTGGCGAGCTTGCTTTCATGGACAGTGTCAGCACCAAAAACAAGAACAAAGCCGAGAACAAAGAGGAGACGAAATTTTCACCTCCACAAAATAAAAGAAAGAAAAAAATCCGCCAAAGTTAGTATCTAGAGCCAGATTCTCACAACGTTCCCCAAACCGTAAAGGCAGATGCTCCCATCTGAAATTAACAATCACGCAGACTACCATCTCCACCCCTACATTCGTGTTATCATTATTCGACTCCTCGCCAAGAAAGATTTTCAGAGTCACCGACTTTCTGAGGACCCAATTCAACAGCGTGACACAATCCCTGGCTCACAACGCAAGCGTAATTATATTACGAACAAAAGTACGTCCGGTGCCTCTCACGACAGTCCCCTCCCCCACCACCCGCCCCAAGGCAGGGAACTCAGGGATGAACAATCTACCCTCCCCCACCTCCCGCCCCAAGGCAGGGAACTCAGGGATGAACAATCTACCCTCCCCCACCACCCGCCCCAAGGCAGGGAACTGAGGGATGAACCATCTGTCATCATGTTCATGTGCCGCTCACAACAGTCCCCTCCCCCACCACCCGCCCCAAGGCAGGGAACTGAGAGTTGAACTATCTCTCATCACGTTCATCCCAGCACAGATCAGTCACTACACATGGCATCCCAGTTATCACAGCAGCATTTTCCCTCCCCTACCCAGTCTGTAATGTCTGTCAATTCGTGGATGAATTATCACAGCTCTGTAATGTCTGTCAATTCATGGATGAATTATCACAACAGTATTTTCCCTCCCCTACCCAGCTCTGTAATGTCTGTCAGTTCATTGCGGATTTCTTTTCACTGGTGATTAGTTTGATGACATTATCCCTCCTTCTTTGCTGACCTTTCTCCCTTGCCCTTCTTCCCTCCTCGCATTTCTTATTACATTTCTTTACCAGCGTCGTCCTGTTCTCTCTTCTAATCTAACCATGTCATGCAGTGTTCTATTTACAGTGTCCCCGTCACGCCTAGAAAGCATGCCTGTTAAGCAGACAAACACAAAACGTTCGGTGCTTTGTATGCATGTTGGACTTCACCTTGCCGGTGTCCGCGATCTCTGTGCCATTGGACACTGATGTGTGACAAAGCTGACAACACTAACGTGGAGATATTCATTAATTGTACATGTGCTGGACAAAACTTATTGATATGCATTACTGACTGAAGACATTGCTTGATGTTTGTTAGTGTATACTGGGTTGGATTGTTTACATCACTGGCCTTTCCATTTTCTTTTTTCTTTGGGGCGCACTATTTGAATAACGTCGTCGTTCTCTCTTGAAAGTTCTTCTCTGTCTGATCACTTATGTTTCAAACTTGTGAGAAATGGCCTTTAAAAGGATAGCGAGTTGGTTATTTGAAAATCAATCGTGAACACAACACATTAAACAACGTGGCGGGTAATTTCAGACAATGTTGGTAGCGATGTTCATATGTTCTGAGTATGTGGATCATGATTGCAAGAACAAATCCCGTGATTCCGACTCTTAATTCCTGGCCTGCGACCTTAACGGAACCATGTTTGCTGTGGTATTAGTCACAGTCAGTGATGTTCAAACAATTTACAAAGTAGACCAATATGACGCCGAAACACTGTGGGTAGAAATGAACTTGAAACCATTAGCGGTTGGGTTTGTTTACAGAAATCCTGCTGAAAGAATGTAATGGTTACATAACTTAAATTTAATGACGGACGCAACTGTGCTAAAAGACAATGAAATAATTCGAGTAAGTGACTTAAACATCGACTGGCTGAAACTATCAAACATCAAGCGCAATGTGTATAACTTTAGAAGTCGTATACATTAAATCAACCAATAGACCACCCAACACTTGTAACAGACAACTCAAGTACCCTCAGTGATGAAATTACATCAACCAATAGACTTCTCAACACTCGTAACAGATAACTCAAGTACCCTCAGTGATGAAATCAAATCAACCAATAGACCACCTAACAATGTGACAGACAATTCAAGTAGCCTCAGTGATCAAATTAATTCAACCAATAGACCACCTAACAATGTGACAGACAATTCAAGTAGCCTCAGTGATCAAATTAATTCAACCAATAGACCACCTAACAATGTGACAGACAATTCAAGTAGCCTCAGTGATCAAATTAATTCAACCAATAGACCACCTAACAATGTGACAGACAATTCAAGTAGCCTCAGTGATCAAATTAATTCAACCAATAGACCACCTAACAATGTGACAGACAATTCAAGTAGCCTCAGTGATCAAATTAATTCAACCAATAGACCACCTAACAATGTGACAGACAATTCAAGTAGCCTCAGTGATCATGTCTCTGTTTCATCCACACTCAACATGGTGAATGTGTTCACCAGTGTCTGGTTGTAACGACCATATTCCCGTTTGTCTAACGCGGGCACAAAAGGGTGTTAAAAAGCCCCAAACAGGTCACAAAACAATACATTACAAATGTTTCAAACATTTTGACAAAGACAGATTATCTCTGAACTGTTAGATTTCGATTTGTCACAGGTTTATCAATTCTCCACTCCTGATGAAGCATTTGACTTTTGGATACTAACTTTCTGCTATATCTATAACAAACATGAACTTATCAAAATAAAACATGTGCACACCAAGCCGAGCCCCAAACATACCTACCGCACCACTCCTCCAAAGCTAGTGGTAATACAAATTTTTATAAGCAAAGAAACCTTTAGACATGCATGAAGCGTTCCGCTGGGCAAAAGTACTTTCGGGATATTTATCTGACAGTGAAATCTCCGACCAAATATGAAACGCTATCAACACATTGAAAAAAAAGGAAAATACCGGATAGATGAAAGTGCTATTTCTCACACCACACTGAACAGGCACTTTGTATGAATAGTATACAACTTAATCAAAAAGACCTTCTAAGTGTTGGTCAGGATGTGTGGTCAGTAGTTTCAGCGATGTTTACACGCACACACACACAGAGTGGATGAGACTCGATTGTTCGAAAGACCTCCACGGTAATGAAAAGTAAAGGTCAACATGTTGAAACATGTAATGCACACACACACACACACACACACACACACACACACACACACACACACACACACACACACACACACACACACATAAGCCAACTTGTTCTTTTTGTGCGTTGTTCTCTCTCTCTCTCTCTCTCTCTCTCTCTCTCTCTCTCTCTTCTCTCTCTATATATATATATATATATATATATAGATAGATAGATAGATGAGCGAGCGAACGACCGAGCGAGCGAGCGAGAGAGAGAGAGAGAGAGAGAGAGAGAGAGAGAGAGAGAGAGGAGAGAGAAAGAGAGAGAGAGACAGACAGACAGACAGACAGACAGACAGACAGATATAGGTATTCATGTAGGTGAGCGAGCGAGCGAGCAAGCAAGCAAGAGAGAGAGAGAGAGACAGAGAGAGACAGAGAGAGACAGAGACAGAGAGACAGAGACAGAGACAGTGACAGAAACAGAAACAGAGACACAGATAGAGACAAGGACAGAGACAGAGAGATAGACAGACAGAGAGACAGACAGACAGACAGACAGACAGACAGACAGAGACAGACAGACAGACAGACAGACAGACAGACAGACAGAGTACCTGTGTTTGGGGACGAAGACGGTGAAGACAAGGAGCAGGACCTGGTAGCCTTTGAACAGGATCGGGAGCGACACCATCAGGTAGAACTTCTTCTGGTACTTCCCGAACTCTCCCACCGTCTTCAGCGCCGCGTCAAAGTCCATTGTCCAACCAAGCAGGCACGCCTCACCGCCAGACCTGCACAAGTCATCGCCAACTTCATCATTCTGCACGCAAGAATCGATCACGTCATCATCGTAAATTGTGGGCGGCTTCCAAATGAACTGCTGACGTCACAGTCATTAAATGTACACGTCATAATAATGAGCTGCGGATATTGTCATCACTTACAGCGGACATGATACCCAGGAACGGCTGACGTCATTCTGATTATGATTATACGTTATACCCTTAAACTGGAGACATCACGAGTCAACTCACCTAACATCCGGTCTGCATATATCACGAGTTGCAACTGCACACATCTAAGTCATAATTTACGTCTCATCGGGTACATATGTTATGCATCAAGTCCCCCCCCCCCCGCCCTCCTGCCCCCCCCCCCCCTCCCTCCCCCTCCCCCGACACACACTCCCGTTCCTCCTCTCTCTTTTTGAATGAAGATAATTTTGTGGAGCTCCATTTTGATCAGAGACTACTCAGTAGGGCTTCCTTTCATAGCATATCCTGACATTAACCAGACGTGAGAGTTACAGATACCTGCAGTGTTGGTCAGGGTGTGTGGTCAGTAGTCTCAGCGACGCTTATGTTGGGTGGACGAGACGGGACTGTTAGGTTTGGGTCACCGCATTTGAATGCACAGCACATTCAACAAACCGAGGCTGAAAAATGTCTCTGAAGGGAATCGACTCCTTTCTTCTCATTTCTACGATGGTGATTGCATTCAGGTCACCCCCATCTACACACCCCCCACTCCCCATCCCACTCGCTCCTATCCACACACACACAACAACCACCACCACAACACACACACACACACACACACTACACACACACCATCACACACACAACACACACACACCACACACACACACACACACACACACACACACACACACACAACACACACACACACACACACACACACACACACACACACAACACAACACACACACACACACACACACACACACACACACACACACACACACACACACACACACACACACACACACACACCACACACACACACACACACACAGCATCACACACACACACACACACACACACACACACACACAACACACACACACCACCACAGGCACACACACACACACATTCACCCCCCCCCTCGCCCTCGCTCCCCCCCCCCTTCCTCTCGTTCCT
Organism: Conus canariensis; assembly: GCA_033310375.1. Classification (NCBI taxonomy): domain Eukaryota; kingdom Metazoa; phylum Mollusca; class Gastropoda; order Neogastropoda; family Conidae; genus Conus; species Conus canariensis. The sequence continues at coordinate 711,764 of CM065727.1, forward strand.
CCTGTCCACCCCATTCCTTGCCTCACTGTGCCAGCACTTCCATGTCAATATTTGTGGGGAATTTCCCATGTGGTTTGGGGCCAAGGTCAAATGTGGTGTGTGTGTGTGTGTGTGTGTGTGTGTGTGTGTGTGTGTGTGTGTGTGTGTGTGTGTGTGTGTGTGTGTGTGTGTGTGTGTGTGATGCCTTTAGCGCACCCACTGCCTAAACGGACCGAACGTGCGTTGAAAGGCAGAGAAAGAGGCAGATTACATCATTGAAACAGCGACAGCCCATACACGCTGGCCTGCAGTTCTGGACACTTGCGGCGCTGTTTAGGACAGGAGACTGAGATTAGGCCGTGAGGAAGAGACCTGTAGTCAGAGTCATTGACGTTTGACAGGTGAACTAACACCAACACTACCAGACATGTTCATTGATGTTTGACAGGGGAACTAACACCAACACTGCCAGACATGTTCATTGATGTTTGACAGGTGAACTAACACCAACACTACCAGACATGTTCATTGATGTTTGACAGGTGAACTAACACCAACACTGCCAGACATGTTCATTGATGTTTGACAGGGGAACTAACACCAACACTACCAGACATATTCATTGGTGTTTGACAGGTGAACTAACACTAACACAACCAGGCATGTTCATTGATGTTTGACAGGTGAACTCAAAACCAACACTACCAGACTTGTTCATTGATGTTTGACGGTGACCTAACACCAACACTACCAGACAT
>CM065727.1:715000-727500 GCA_033310375.1 Conus canariensis
TTTCCACGATACGAGGAAGTGTGCAGACAGGTACGAACAGGGACAGTGGTTTTCAACATAGCAATCTGTGTTGCAGGCAGGAACAAACAAATATGATATATTGAAACAGTGATTGTGATTTTCAATATCACAATGTATTTTGCAGACAAGAGCAAACAAAGTATACTGTGAAATGAGACGTTGGAACAGTGACAGTGGTTTTCAACATCACAAAGTGTTTTACAGACAGGAGCCTATTAACACAGTGACTGGTTTTCAACATCACAGAGTGTTTTACGGACAGGAGCGTGTTAACACAGTGACAGTGGTTTTCAACATCACAAAGTGTTTTACAGACAGGAGCTATTAACACAGTGACTGGTTTTCAACATCACAGAGTGTTTTACGGAAGGAGCATGTTAACACAGTGACAGTGGTTTCAACATCACAAGTCTTTTGCAAACAGGAGCCTGTTAACACAGTGACAGTGGTTTTCATCATCACAAAGTGTTTTACGGACAGGAGCATGTTAACACAGTGACAGTGTTTATCAAATCACGGAGTATTTTGTAAACAGGAGCATGTTGACACAAGGACAGTGGTTTTCAACATCACAAAGTATTTTGTAGACAGGAGCACAAAAAAGGCATGCTGTAAAATGACATGTTGAACAGTGATAGTGGTTTTCAACATCAAAAAAAGTGTTTTCCAGACAGGATCATGTTGACGCAGTGATAGTGGTTTTCAGCATCATCGAATACTTTGCAAACAGGAGCAGGTTCAAACAGTGATAGAGGTTTTCAACACCACGAAGTATTTTGCAGACAGGAGCAAAGCATGCAATGGCATGACATGTCAAACTGTGGTGGCGGTTTTCAACATCATCAAGCACTTTGCAGACAGTGGCACGCTGAAACAGTGATACTGGTTTTCAACATCACAGAATGTTTTGCAGGCATGAGTATGTTGCTAAAGGGACAGTGATCTTCAACATCTTAATGCATTTTGCCAAAAGAAGCAGACCGTCCCAATCTTCGTCATGTGAGTTGTGACGTCCCAAACCAATCCCACCTCCAATCCACCGCCATACAGAACCCCCCCCCCCCTCCCTGGCCATGACACCAAAGGAGTCACCTGCCCTTGCATTCACGGCTGTCTTGTGTCACACAACAGGATAACATGTCACAGACAAATGAACTGTATAGATCATCAGCCTGACAGACAAATGAACTGTATAGACCATCAGCCTGACAGACACATGAACTGTATAGACCATCAGCCTGACAGACACATGAACTGTATAGACTATCAGCCTGACAGACAAATGAACTGTATAGACTATCAGCCTGACAAATAAACTGTATAGACCATCAGCCTGACAGACACATGAACTGTATAGACCATCAGCCTGATAGACAAATGAACTGTATAGACTATCAGCCTGACAAATAAACTGTATAGACCATCAGCCTGACAGACACATGAACTGTATAGACCATCAGCCTGATAGACAAATGAACTGTATAGACCATCAGCCTGATAGACAAATGAACTGTATAGACCATCAGCCTGATAGACACATGAACTGTATAGACCATCAGCCTGATAGACAAATGAACTGTACAGACCATCAGCCTGACAGACACATGAACTGTATAGATCATCAGCCTGACAGACAAATGAACTGTATAGACCATCAGCCTAACAAATAAACTGTATAGACCATCAGCCTGACAGACACATGAACTGTATAGACCATCAGCCTGATAGACAAATGAACTGTATAGACCATCAGCCTGATAGACAAATGAACTGTACAGACCATCAGCCTGATAGACAAATGAACTGTACAGACCATCAGCCTGATAGACAAATGAACTGTATAGACCATCAGCCTGATAGACAAATGAACTGTACAGACCATCAGCCTGGTAATGCCGTCATCGGTCAGGTTGGCACTGAAATCTCCAGGGGAGAAATTTGTCGCCCCCTGTCCGCCGGCATCACAGAACACATTGCTGACATCCAGCACCATCATCAATAGCTGACACCCAGCACCATCATCACTAGCCAGTCACTCTCCATGGCAACAGGCCTACCGCATCACAGAACACCTTGCTGACACCCAGCACTATCATCGCTAGCCAGTCACTCTCCATGGCAACAGGCCTACCGCATCACAGAACACATTGCTGACACCCAGCACCATCATCACTAGCCAGTCACTCTCCATGGCAACAGGCCTACCGCATCACAGAACACATTGCTGACACCCAGCACCATCATCACTAGCCAGTCACTCTTCATGGCAACAGGCCTACCGCATCACAGAACACATTGCTGACACCCAGCACTATCATCGCTAGCCAGTCACTCTCCATGGCAACAGGCCTACCGCATCACAGAACACATTGCTGACACCCAGTACTATCATCGCTAGCCAGTCACTCTCCATGGCAACAGGCCTACCGCATCACAGAACACATTGCTGACACCCAGCACTATCATCGCTAGCCAGTCACTCTCCATGGCAACAGGCCTACCGCATCACAGAACACATTGCTGACACCCAGCACTATCATCGCTAGCCAGTCACTCTCCATGGCAACAGGCCTACCGCATCACAGAACACATTGCTGACACCCAGCACTATCATCGCTAGCCAGTCACTCTCCATGGCAACAGGCCTACCGCATCACAGAACACATTGCTGACACCCAGCACTATCATCACTAGCCAGTCACTCTCCATGGCAACAGGCCTACCGCATCACAGAACACATTGCTGACATCCAGCACCATCATCAATAGCCAGTCACTCTCCATGGCAACAGGCCTACAGCATCACAGAACACATTGCTGACATCCAGCACCATCATCACTAGCCAGTCACTCTCCATGGCAACAGGCCTACCACATCACAGATCGCTAACACCCAGCACTATCATCACTAGCCAGTCACTCTCCATGGCAACAGGCCTACCACATCACAGATCGCTAACACCCAGCACCATCATCAATGGCCAGTCACTCTCCATGGCAACAGGCCTACCACATCACAGAACACATCGCGAACACCCAGCACCATCATCAATGGCCAGTCACTCTCCATGGCAACAGGCCTACAGCATCACAGAACACATCGCTAACACCCAGCACCATCATCAATAGCCAGTCACTCTCCATGGCAACAGGCCTACAGCATCACAGAACACATTGCTGACATCCAGCACCATCATCAATAGCCAGTCACTCTCCATGGCAATAGGCCTACAGCATCACAGAACACATTGCTGACATCCAGCACCATCATCACTAGCCAGTCACTCTCCATGGCAACAGGCCTACCGCATCACAGAACACATTGCTGACATCCAGCATTATCATCACTAGCCAGTCACTCTCCATGGCAACAGGCCTACCGCATCACAGAACACATTGCTGACATCCAGCACCATCATCACTAGCCAGTCACTCTCCATGGCAACAGGCCTACCACATCACAGAACACATCGCGAACACCCAGCACCATCATCAATGGCCAGTCACTCTCCATGGCAACAGGCCTACAGCATCACAGAACACATCGCTAACACCCAGCACCATCATCAATAGCCAGTCACTCTCCATGGCAACAGGCCTACAGCATCACAGATCGCTAACACCCAGCACCATCATCAATGGCCAGTCACTCTCCATGGCAACAGGCCTACAGCATCACAGAACACATTGCTGACATCCAGCACCATCATCAATGGCCAGTCACTCTCCATGGCAACAGGCCTACAGCATCACAGATCGCTAACACCCAGCACCATCATCAATGGCCAGTCACTCTCCATGGCAACAGGCCTACAGCATCACAGAACACATCGCTGACACCCAGCACCATCATCAATAGCTGACACCCAGCACCATCATCAATAGCTGACATCCAGCACCATCATCACTAGCCAGTCACTCTCCATGGCAACAGGCCTACCGCATCACAGAACACATTGCTGACATCCAGCACCATCATCAATAGCCAGTCACTCTCCATTGCAACAGGCTTACCGCAATTCACTACCTGGCACACACCAGACACCACAAAACACAGGCCAGATACCTCAAACCAGTAACCACAAAGTACAGAACCTTAACGAACCCATGTGATAGCTGTCCCTGATTCATCAGAACCAAGAAACACAGACATCACGCGATATTGATCCACACGACGCTCATACCCCTCTTCTAACATACTTCTCTGATCACCACTGTCAGTTCCACATCCCTATCTTTCACTGGGAAAGAGAGAAAGTTATTGCTCCAAGTGTTTCTTTGACTGTCCGGCGTTTCCAACTATTTGGAATATCAAAATACATTGTGTCAGTTACGTCTCTCTCCCCCTCCAAACCCACCACTGCCCTTTTGTTTTCAACCACATGACACACACACTGCATATAATCAAAGGGCAAATATAAAGGCGGAGAGACACGAGATGTAATAATATAAAGATGAAAAAAATCAGAAATATATATATATATATATATATATATATAATATTTTTCGCTGGCAGCGTATGCAAGCCAACGTACCGAGTCATATCGCCTGCTACCAAGCTATTTCCGCCACGCAATTTCACTTATCAGGGTCACGCTGATAGCATCCGTCCTGCCCTTGGTATCAAATGGATATACCACAGTCTACAGTTTTATGGTGTTCTCACCACCAAGGGTTCAAAAAAGGAATCCAACAGCACCCCAAAGCAGACATCGAAGGGGAGAATAGTGAAACGAAAAGAAAGTGCGGTAAGGAAAAATGTTGCTGAAAAAATAAAATCATTATGTAAACCGTATAAAAATCTAAGGGTCAATTATTGAACCTGTGCTGGATGATTGATTTAAGGATGCACGGGAGGTAAAAAGATGTTAACAATCAAAGTGGTCTTAGTAAAATGAATATCACTGCAAATTGAATCTTTTCCCGAAGGGACACATTTAATAGGACTCAAGCTTTGGCCACAAGGGCTTCTCCAGGAATGAAATACTTCACAAAAAAGACAGTGCAATGTGTTCGACATAATTCTTTACAACTATTTATACACTGTAGGGGGAGGGACCATTTGGGAGACGTCGGGGTTGGACTCCACACTGGACAGGAAATCTATTCAACAGTAAGGAGAGTCAAACCAATCTAGTAAAATGCAGATGTTCTCCCCCCCCCCCCCGCCCCCCCATGCTATTGATAAAACATAATGTTACCACACGAAACATACCGATCGCAGTGTATTTGAATAGTTTCAATGCACGAACTTAATCTCTTCTGGGTTTCGCATATCGTATTAAGAAAGTAAAGAAAACTTTTTAACATGTTAAAAGATTCCTATTTGATACAACTGGGATGGTATGTGGAATGAAGATAACCTTTTACCCTTCTTTCCTTCGCCCCCCCTCCCCCTCTCTACTCCAGTCTCCTCTCTTCCTCTCCCCCGCCCCTCAACGCCTTAGTGCCAGCAACGTTAGATTCTCAAGAAGCAAACAGATTAGCGAAGGGAGTGTTCTGGTCTGACATGAATTTGTAATGCCTCTGATTATTTCGTGGTCATTTCAAGTCGGAATATGTATGGATACTACACAAAATACCTTATCTGAAAATGACCCTTTGACATTCCCCAAAGTTAATGAAAACTCATCAATGAGGACACAACAATCTTGCAGTAACCATTTTATTATAGAATACAAACTCACCCCACCCATTACACATACACACGCGCGCGCGAGCGCGCGCGCGCACACACACACACCACACACACACACACACACACACACACACACACACACACACACACCACACAGAGTTTATCTATCTATCTATCTATCTATCTATCTATCTATCTATCTATCTATCTATCTATCTATCTGTCTGTCTCTGTCTCTTTCTCTTTCTCCTCTCTGCTTATGTGTGTGTGTGTGTGTGTGTGTGTGTGTGTGTGTGTGTGTGTGTGTGTGTGTGTGTGTGTGTGTGTGTGTGTGTGTGTTCCAGGCCACTAAAACGGTTTCACTTATATCATTTTTACCTCTGACCTCCTTTAGCTATGATTTGCTGCCCTCAGTTCAACACACGTTCAGTTCATGCCGTGTGCTCTGTGTCTAGGTCCTGTTTTGACAGGCGTTTGAACCACATCTTGCATGAAAGGAACGTTATTACTCTATCGTGTTCCTGTACTTGTCCTCTCCTGTTGTGGGTGTCAGTGTCAATATTTCAACAGTTCTTCACTCCAACCCCTTTGTTTGAACAGACATACTGTTTGTTAGGCCAGCTGTTTTTTTTTTCTTTTTTCTTATTGGCTTTGTATCCTTATATCTTATCTACGTGTTTATTGTGAATCTTTCACACACACACACACACACACACACACACACACACCACACACACAACACACACACACACACACACACACACACACCACACAGCACGCACGCACCACACACACACACACACACAACACACACCACACACACACACACACACACACACACACACACACATCGACAAATTTGCACACCTCCATAAGCTCTCTCTCTCTTCTTTCTCTCTCTCTCTCTCTCTCTCTCTCTCTCTCTCTCTCTCTCTCTCTCTCTGGTCAGTAGTAATTTGTTCCCATGGACATATTGAAATGAACTTGGAGATAGCTGTAAGGATTGAACAGTATCACAATGAAATGAACATGAAGATAGCTATAAGGATTGAACAGTATCACAATGAAATTAACATGAAGATAGCTATAAGGATTGAACAATATCACAACGAAATGAACATGAAGATAGCTATAAGGATTGAACAGTATCACAATGAAATGAACATGAAGATAGCTATAAGGATTGAACAATATCACAATGAAATGAACATGGAGATGGCTATACGGATTGAACAATATCACAATGAAATGAACATGGAGATGACTATAAGGATTGGACAATATCACAATGAAATGAACATGAAGAAAGCTACAAGGATTGAACAATATCACAATGAAATGAACATGGAGATAGCTAGAAGGATTGAACAGTATCACAATGAAATGAACATGAAGATAGCTAGAAGGATTGAACAGTATCACAATGAAATGAACATGAAGATAGCTATAAGGATTGGACAATATCACAATGAAATGAACATGAAGATAGCTATAAGGATTGAACAATATCCCAATAAAATGAACATGGAGATAGCTATAAGGATTGAACAGTATCACAATAAAATGAACATGGAGATAGCTATAAGGATTGGAAAATATCACAATGAAATGAACATGAAGATAGCTAGAAGGATTGGACAGTATCACAATGAAATGAACATGAAGATAGCTAGAAGGATGGAACAATATCACAATGAAATGAACATGAAGATAGCTAGAAGGATGGAACAGTATCACAACGAAATGAACATGAAGATAGCTAGAAGGATTGAACAGTATCACAATAAAATGAACATGAAGATAGCTATAAGGATTGAACAATATCCCAATGAAATGAACATGAAGATAGCTATAAGGATTGGACAATATCACAATGAAATGAACATGAAGATAGCTAGAAGGATTGGACAGTATCATAATGAAATGAACATGAAGATAGCTATAAGGATTGGACAATATCACAATGAAATGAACATGAAGATAGCTATAAGGATTGAACAGTATCACAATGAAATGAACATGAAGATAGCTATAAGGATTGGACATATCACAATGAAATGAACATGAAGATATCTATAAGGATTGAACAGTATCACAATGAAATGAACATGAAGATAGCTATAAGGATTGAACAGCATCACAATGAAATGAACATGGAGATAGCTATAAGGATTGAACAGTATCACAACCAAATGAAGTTGGAGATATCTATAAGGATTTAACAGTATCACAACGAAATGAACATGGAGATAGCTATAAGGATTGAACAGTATCACAACGAAATGAACATGGAGATAGCTATAAGGATTGAACAGTATCACAGCGAAATGAACATGGAGATACCTATAAGGATTGAACAGTATCACAACGAAATGAACATGAAGATAGCTATAAGGATTGGACAATATCACAATGAAATGAACATGAAGATAGCTATAAAGATTGAACAATATCACAACGAAATGAACATGAAGATAGCTATAAGGATTGAACAGTATCACAATGAAATGAACATGAAGATAGCTATAAGGATTGGACAATATCACAATGAAATGAACATGAAGATAGCTATAAGGATTGAACACTATCACAATGAAATGAACATGAAGATAGCTATAAGGATTGAACAGTATCACAATGAAATGAACATGAAGATAGCAATAAAGATTGAACAGTATCACAACGAAATGAACATGGAGATGGCTATAAGTATTGAACAATATCACAACGAAATGAACATGAAGATAGCTATAAGGATTGGACAATATCACAACGAAATAAACATGAAGATAGCTATAAGGATTGGACAATATCACAACGAAATGAACATGAAGATAGCTATAAAGGATTGAACAATATCACAATGAAATGAACATGAAGATAGCTATAAGGATTGAACAATATCACAATGAAATGAACATGAAGATAGCTATAAGGATTGGACAATATCACAATGAAATGAACATGAAGACAGCTATAAGGATTGGACAATATCACAATGAAATGAACATGAAGAAAGCGATAAAGATTGAACAGTATCACAACGAAATGAACATGAAGATAGCTGTAAGGATTGAACAGTATCACAACGAAATGAACATGAAGATAGCTATAAAAATTGAACAGTATCACAACGAAATGAACATGGAGATGGCTATAAGGATTGGACAATATCACAACGAAATGAACATGAAGATAGCTATAAGGATTGAACAATATCACAATGAAATGAACATGAAGATAGCTATAAGGATTGGACAATATCACAATGAAATGAACATGAAGATAGCTATAAGGATTGGACAATATCACCATGAAATGAACATGAAGAAAGCGATAAAGATTGAACAGTATCACAACGAAATGAACATGAAGATAGCTATAAGGATTGAACAGTATCACAACGAAATGAACATGAAGATAGCTATACAAATTGAACAGTATCACAATGAAATGAACATGGAGATGGCTATAAGGATTGGACAATATCACAACGAAATGAACATGAAGATAGTAGAAAGAAACTCGTGGAGAGCGTGGCAGCAGAGAGTCCTCAGAAGAGAAGCCCCCTTCAAGCAAGTGTTTCGGCCCTTATCTCCTGACACTCTAGGGGGGTTGGGCCACACCCGGTTCATGACTCCGGATGTCCCTCTGCTGCCCCTTTTTTTTTCCCATCTTGGGACGAGCCATGGCTGGGATTCGAACCCATGACCCTCTGGACATGCTCATTTTCCACTTAATGACTCGCGCTTTAACCACTGAGCCACAGGGACACCTGATATTTGTAGGGAAATTAAGCCTTATGAAGTTCACTTTTGTTCCTCCTTGACCAGATCCAGCTTGAACACCTCTCTGCCGCTTCTGCCATTGCTTTCAGGGCTCTGGTTTTTTCCTTCCCTGCAACTGAGAGCTGTTTCATGAGGCTGTATGCAGACGTTCCTACAAACCCCCTAGCTCCAATTTCTGCAGTGAGGACTTTGACCTGATAGCCTTCTCTCCTCAGGCTGTTTGCCAGATCAGCATACTTTTCAGTCTTGTAGATTTGAGCTGCCTCCATTCTGTTCTCATATGGCACCGTGAGCTCGATCATGATCAGCTGCTTGGTTGACTTAGAGTGGACTACTATGTCTGGTCTCATGCCACTCTTGCTGATGATCTCTGGGTGACTCTTCCATTCTGGGAGGTCTGCAGTGCACTCCCAGTCATCTGCCCCGTCCAGCAGACTCTGCCTGCATGTTTCGAGTGGCACTGTTGTTCTTGGCCATGATTTGCTGCCTCCTGCCGTGAAGAATGTTGCGGGTGCTTTTGGAGTCCTGATTTTCCCTTTTGTGGTGTTGGTACTAGCCCAGACTACTTGTACAATTTCTTTGAGCACTTGGTTGTGCCTCCATGTGTACCTTCCTTGAGCCAGGGCTACTTTACATGAGCTTAGGACATGCTCCACTGTTTGTTTTTCATGGCAGAGGGGGCATGCAGGATCGTCTGTTTTCCCCCACTTCACCAGGTTTGCATTTGAGGGCAGAAGGTCATATGCAGATCTGAGAATGAAGCTGATCCTGAGAGGGGCCATGTGCCAAATGTCATTCCAAGTGAGACTTCTTTGGAGTGCATTCTCCCACGTTGTCCATTGCCCTTGCTGGCTCTGCTGGACTGCTTTTTGGAGTCTTTTTTGGTCTTCTTCTTTTCTCATCTCCTGAATCATCATGTCTCTTTTGGCTTTTCCTTTGGCCTTTGACCACCATTCAGTTTTGGTCACCCCCAGTCCCTGTCTGTTGGTCTGTGTGTGTCCTGTTATTTCTCTGATCTTGAGACTTTCTTTTGCAGAATCCATCGCCTCTTGAACTTTCCATTTTCTGCCTGTCTTCAGCTGGGGCTTAATTGCTTCTACCACCTTGTCTCCTGAGTCCTCCAGCATGCTTTGAAGTCTGATCTTCCCTGCTTTGTATTCCTCCAGGATGGATTTCAGGGGTAGTTTCAGCTTTGCTTGGCGACAGTACAGCGCTATGTCAGTCAGACAGGGTGGGACACCAAGCCATTTCCTTGTGAACTTGTTGATTTTGGCTTCCATTGCCTCCACTATGCTGGTGCAGATGTCGTATATCATCAGAGGCCATAGCAGCTTTGGTATCAGCATGAACTGCAGACACCAGACCTTGTATTTGCCAGGGAGCCCACACTGGTCAATGGTCTCCAAGCCTTCCTCCGCCATCTGCTTGGTTTCTTTGGCTCTTTGTGTGTCTTTCAGCGTATCATCATACCATCTTCCAAGGCTCTTGACTGGTTCTTCTGTGACTGTTGGAATGGCCTGGTTGGCAACACTGAAGACCACAGATCCGGCCACTTTTCCTTTCCTCAGTGAGAGACTCCGTGATTTCTTTGGCTTGAACTTCATTCTGGATGAGGCAACTATGTCGTCCAGCCTCTCCAGCACATGACGTGTCTCGTCTTCTCTGGATGAAATCACTGTAGTGTCATCCATGAAGGCCTTGAGAGGAGGCATCTTGTATCCATCGCCAAGGTCTGTTTGTCTCGCGTTGTTTGTTGCTGCTTTCAAGATGAGTTCCATTGCCAGCACGAACAGTATTGGGGAAATTGCACAGCCCATTGCAATACCCACTTCCAAGTTGATCCAGTCTGTTGTGTACTCCTTGGTAGAGAACCGCATTGAGAAGCCATTGAAGTACTTCTTGAGCATGTCGCGGATGTTCTTTGGCACATGGTACATCTCAAGAGCCAACTGTATCATCTCATGGGGCACAGATCCATATGCGTTTGCCAGATCAAGCCACACTACGTCCAGGTCTCTCTTTTCTGTTTTTGCTTTTTGGATTGCGTCCCAGATCATTGTGGCGTGTTCTACACAGCCCGCCACGCCTGGGATGCCACCTTTCTGGACTGACACATCCAAGTACTTGTTTTCCATCAGGTACTTGGTCAGCCTTGCTGCCATGACAGAGAAGAAGATTTTCCCTTCGACGTTCAGTAGTGATATTGGCCTGAACTGGCTAATGTCACTTGAGTTTTGCTCTTTGGGGATGTACACACCATCTGCCGTCATCCACTGGCCGCTGATCTTCTGGTTTCTCCAAGCCGATCGCAGCAGCCTGTGGAGCCACTCCAGCACCTTGGGACATTTCTTGTAAAGCTGGTAAGGTATTCCGTTTGGCCCTGGTGATGATTTGGCTCTGGCTTTGTCGACCACCTTCTTGATTTCCGCCAACGTTGGAGGCTTGCCATTGAACTGTTCCTCAGGGTTGGTTGGCCACACCAGACCTTGAATGTCGAGTGGTGCTTTGCTCTGTGGGTCAGAGTATGTTTTCCTCAGATGCTGCTCAAGAACTCCTTTGTCCACACTTAGGGTCCCAGATTTTGGCTGCTCAAACAGTGTTCTGGCAAACTGGAAGGGGTCTCTGAAGAAGCGCTCTTGTGTCTTCTTCTTTTTGCTCTTCCTCTTCCTCGCAGATTCCGCTTTGCTGAGGGCACTGTGTTTTTCTTTCAGGTCTTTCCACAGTTTTTCCAAGCCTTGTTTTTCAGCTGGCAGTGCGGTCTTCATTTGCATCTTGAGGTTTTTCTTTTGGACCCTGATCTTGTCCATCTTTTCTTGGCGTCTGGATTTCTTTGGAGGTGTTTTCTCTTTGGGTAGTTTTGCTCCATAGGCGTCTCTACATGTGGCATACACAATGTCCCCATATGTGGCTAGTTTGTGTTCCAGGGTGCTTTTCCCTATCAGTGCATCGAGTCTTTGGACGATTTTTGCATCCAGTTTCTCCCAATCTTCAGTTTCGTTTGCTCGTGGCAGGTTGAGTTTCAGGCGCCTGGCATCGAGGGCCTGTGCAAATTCC
>CM065727.1:737500-740000 GCA_033310375.1 Conus canariensis
CCACCATTCCTGTTTCTTCAGGAGGCGTAGCCTTGCGTCGGTGATTCGAAAGGCGGACATTATGGGATCTAAGTCTGGTAGTAGAAACAAATACGTTTGGCACCACCCTGAGTTTCAGTTTCAGTTTCCTCTAGGAGGTGGCAAGTGTGCAAACCAGGCCATACACGCTACACCACATCCGCTAAGTTTGGAAACCACACTGCACAAGATTTGCAACTGATGGATAAATGAAGTAAAGACTAGTTTTAGTCATTAGTACTAAAGCGAATTTGCTTAGAACTATGAAAAACAAAAGCAAACAAACAAGCAAACGCTGAACCTGGTTAAACAATAAAACAAACAAACAAATGAACAAACAAACAGAAAAACAAACGAACAAACAAACAAACAGAAAAACAAACAAACAACAAATGTCATACAGGAGCAGGATGCCCTATAAAGTCACAGACTAACAAAGACATGCGTACCAAACCGAATCTGTCAGGCTTACGCAAAATATTTTTTAAAAAGCTAAGAAAGAAAAGAAAACACAAGAAAGAAAACAAGATAGTTTGTGGTCAAACAGCAGCAGGACTGTCCGTGGAGCCAGGACATTGCTCCATGGGTGTGTCAGCCCAGCCCACGCACACAACACACATGTACATGCAGCGCCCCTACCCCCACCTCACCACCTCACCACCCTCGCCTGCGCCCCGCTTCACTCCCTTTCCTGCCCCTGATATTTTACAGTGTAAACACACACACACACACACACACACACACACACACACACACACACACACACCACACGCACGCACGCACGCACGCACGCACACACGCACGCACGCACACACGCACGCACGCGCGCGCACACACACACACACACACACACACACACACACACACACACACGCAGAAACTATTTGGTACACCAGTGCTAGTCATTGCCTATAGTGTTCCACAAGATGAGCAGGTCAACCTGTTGACATTCTGTAGCCTAACAGCATGTTGACATTCTGTAGCCTAACAGTCTGTTGACATTCTGTAACCTAACACCTGTTGACATTCTGTAGCCTAACAGCCTGTTGACAACATGTAGCCTAACAGCCTGTTGACAACATGTAACATAACAGCCTGTTGACATTCTGTAGCCTAACAACCTGTTGACAACATGTAACCTAACAGCCTGTTGACAACATGTAGCATAACAGCCTGTTGACAACATGTAACATAACAGCCTGTTGACATTCTGTAGCCTAACAGCCTGTTGAAATTCTGTAACCTAACAGCCTGTTGAAATTCTGTAACCTAACAGCCTCTTGACATTCTGTAACCTAACAGCCTGTTGACATTCTGTAGCCTAACAGCCTGTTGACAACATATAGCCTAACAGCCTGTTGACAACATGTAACCTAACAGCCTGTTGACATTCTGTAGCCTAACAGCCTGTTGACATTTTGTAGCCGAACAGCCTGTTGACAACATGTACTAACAGTGTTGATCAACATGTAACAGGACAGTGTTGATCACATATAACAAACAGTGTGTTCACATATAACAGACAGTGTGTTCACATTAACAGGACACCAGTGTGTTCACAGTAACGACAGCTGCACACGTACAGGACAGTGTGTTCACATGTAACAGGACAGTTGTTCACATGTAACAGGACAGTGTGTTCACATGTAACAGGACAGTGTGTTCACATGTAACAGGACAGTGTGTTCACATGTAACAGAAAAGTCTGTTCACATGTAACAGGACAGTCTGTTCACATGTAACAGGACAGTGTGTTCACATGTAGCAGGACAGGTTCTTGACATGTAGGAGTAACACTATTGTCGAGCTGTAGCCGGTGTTTCCCACAGCCGGGGAGTTAGGAGGGGAGATAACTGATTGACAACTGACTTCCTGACTAGCTGAGCATCCTGTCATTAGCTCGCCCTTCACCATCTCCCTCTCCCTCTCCTCTCTCTCTCTCTCTCTCTCTCTCTCTCTCTCTCTCTCTCTCTCTCGTTCCCCCGTCCCTTACACACTTTCACTCTCTATTCGAATATCAACATGCAGCTGGGAAGGTTCACTAGTTTTTCATCACATTTAACGCGCTTACAGACCTTTCCTCCTACAGAAAATGTTTTGTTTCTTTCAATTACTGCATTAATGCAATCATTACCAGAACAAATCTTACCCCGCTTTATAACACGAATTCCACATCATCAGTATGATTGAAATCATTGATACGAATATTGGTTTACACACACACACACACACACACACACACACACACACACACACACACACACACACACAAACACAAATACACAGACACACACAACACACACACACACACACGCACACACCACACACACACACACACACACACACACACACACACACACACGCGCGCGCGCGCGCGCGCGCGCGGCGCAGAATCGCAGTGTAAAGATCAGACAGGCAGAAACAGACAGCACAGACTAGAAAAAAGACAGGCAGAGACATCCAGCCAAATTATTGAGACTTA
>CM065727.1:745000-750000 GCA_033310375.1 Conus canariensis
CCACGCCCCACAGTAATTCTAATATTGTTTTATATTTTAATTTCCGCCTGCAGGTTCCCCACCAACAAACCATAGTGACTCTTGTCAGACCTGCAGTAACACCAGATTTTCGAAGTCTAGAAACACCGTGACATAAACAGGAACTGCACTAGTACCACATTCATGAGTACAAAAACCACAGAGGCATTTTTTACACCTACCACAATATCAGACAGAGGAATGCTGGAGTGTGTACGAAGGCTTGGTTGACGGACGTGGAACACCGCTGGCTAAATGAGGTCTGGAAGTCTCAGAGAACAAAGGTCTCCGCCAACTTTCAAGGTCAGGCCGATCTGGCGCAACAGATAGGGGAGCTGCCAACAGCCTCGGTCAGACAAGCCAGCACGACCAAAGCACTGTGCAGATTGTCACTGTAGTGTATTGCGTGGTGATAACGGCGAGACAGACACTGTGAGAATGACACTGCAACCGTTACGGCCACTGGGGACTAATCACGTGTAGGTCACAGTTTAAATAGTCACCGCCTCTGTCCTCGGCCTCTTGCCAGAAGATTAAAAGTAGGTATGGGGGGCTGAGCGAATAAACCAGGACAGGGGAGGGGGGAGGGTGTAGGCAGTGGAACAGGGAGGCACACTGAGGGTGTGAGGGGGGTGGTAGGTGGGGATGGGAGGGGGGAAGGTTGTAGGAGGGTGGGGGGGGGGTAGTGGAAGGAGGTAGGTCGCTGGAGGGAGAGAAGGTGCGAGGTAAGGGGTCGTGTCTTTTTTCTTCTTAAGATTGTATTGCTCTCTCTCTCTCTCTCTCTCTCTCTCTCTCTCTCTCTCTCTCTCTCTCTCTCTCTCTCTCTCTCTCTCTCTCTTGCTGTAACAAGCTGTTGATACACGTTAACATCCCCTCATTGTCTGTGTGGAACGTTTCGCGTTGTTGGAAGCGGGTGTGCAGTTTGACGGACGTGGTCAGCCTTCTGTGCAGGGACGTCAGTGTACACACCTTCACTGCTTCAGTGGTCAGCCTTCTGTGCAGGGACGTCAGTGTACACACCGTCTTCACTGCTTCAGTGATCAGCCTTCTGTACAGGGACGTCAGTGTACACACCGTCTTCACTACTTCAGTGATAGCCTTCTGTACAGGGACGCCAGTGTACACACCTTCACTGCTTCAGTGGTCAGCCTTCTGTGCAGGGACGTCAGTGTACACACCGTCTTCACTGCTTCAGTGATCAGCCTTCTGTACAGGGACGTCAGTGTACACACCATCTTCACTACTTCAGTGATAGCCTTCTGTACAGGGACGCCAGTGTACACACCGTCTTCACTACTTCAGTGATAGCCTTCTGTGCAGGGACGTCAATGTACACACGTCTTCACTGCTTCAGTGGTCAGCCTTCTGTACAGGTACGTCAGTGTACACACCGTCTTCACTGCTTCAGTGATAGCCTTTTGTACAGGGACGTCAGTGTACACACCGTCTTCACTGCTTCAGTGGTCAGCCTTCTGTGCAGGGACGTCAGTGTACACACCGTCTTCACTACTTCAGTGATCAGCCTTCTGTACAGGGACGTCAGTGTACACACCGTCTTCACTACTTCAGTGATGGCCTTCTGTACAGGGACGCCAGTGTACACACCGTCTTCACTTCTTCAGTGATAGCCTTCTGTACAGGACGCCAGTGTACACACCGTCTTCACTTCTTCAGTGATAGCCTTCTGTGCAGGACGTCAGTGTACACACCGTCTTCACTACTTCAGTGATAGCCTTCTGTACAGGGACGCCAGTGTCACACCGTCTTCACTACTTCAGTGATAGCCTTCTGTGCAGGACGTCAGTGTACACACCGTCTTCACTACTTCAGTGATAGCCTTCTGTACAGGGACGCCAGTGTACACACCGTCTTCACTACATCAGTGATAGCCTTCTGTACAGGGACGCCAGTGTACACACCGTCTTCACTACTTCAGTGATAGCCTTCTGTGCAGGACGTCAGTGTACACACCGTCTTCACTACTTCAGTGATAGCCTTCTGTACAGGGACGCCAGTGTACACACCGTCTTCACTGCTTCAGTGATAGCCTTCTGTGCAGGACGTCAGTGTACACACCGTCTTCACTACTCAGTGATAGCCTTCTGTACAGGGACGTCAGTGTACACACCGTCTTCACTACATCAGTGATAGCCTTCTGTACAGGGACGCTAGTGTACATACCGTCTTCACTACTTCAGTGATAGCCTTCTGTACAGGGACGCTAGTGTACACACCGTCTTCACTACTTCAGTGATAGCCTTCTGTACAGGGACGCCAGTGTACACACCGTCTTCACTACTTCAGTGGTCAGCCTTCTGTACAGGGACGTCAGTGTACACACCGTCTTCACTACTTCAGTGATAGCCTTCTGTACAGGGACATCAGTGTACACACCGTGTTCACAGCTTCAGACCTGGGCATTCTGAATAGTCTACAAATAGGTCTGTCTTCATCAGGGAATAACCTGTGTCCAGATTCTACGGACTAGAAACCATGTGAGCGGACCGTAGAGAATCCTCCTGCGTTTGGTTCACTTTTTAGACGTTAGAGCAGCTAGCTATAGGATATTGGTATTAGGAGTTAGGGCAGCTAGCGATAGGATATTGGTATAGAAGTTAGGGCAGCTAGCTATAGGATATTGGTATTAGGCGTTAGGGCAGCTAGCTATATGATATTGGTATAGAAGTTAGGGCAGCTAGCTATAGGATATTGGCATAGAAGTTAGGGTAGCTAGCTATAGGATATTGGTATAGAAGTTAGGGCAGCTAGCTATAGGATATTGGTATAGAAGTTAGGGCAGCTAGCTATAGGATATTGGTATAGAAGTTAGGGTAGCTAGCTATAGGATATTGGTATAGAAGTTAGGGCAGCTAGCTATAGGATATTGGTATAGAAGTTAGGGCAGCTAGCTGTATGATATTGGTATAGAAATTAGTGCAGCTAGCTATAGGATATTGGTATAGAAATTAGTGCAGCTCGCAATAGGATATTGGTATTTAGAAGTTATGGCAGCAAGTTATAGGATATTGGTATTCACGCCATCACTTTTCTTATTTATTGGATTACCCATGGACCTGTGAAACACTACACTGAAAAAAGGAAAACATTTCGTAGATAATAAATGCCTCGTTCAGAAAAAAGAGAGAACAAAATGCATCTGGACCATGAACGCCACCATATGTTGCCGTTATTTATTTCTAAACATGAATCTCAACAGCCTATTTACCGATGAAAGTGAACTTGACCACGAACCCAAACTCCAGCAGTTGTGAAGGTTTGAGAGCTGGTAACTTACACATCAACGGTGCTATCAATACGATCCTTGATCTCTGGAGGCTGATGTCAAACCACTTAAAGCTGTTTAATGTCCAGGTCTTTCAGAATCAAGAGTAAGTGCCAACACTTACGATAATAAGATATCAAATTTCACAGTAGGCTATTGTCCCAAGTCACCCTGCCAGAGATGCAGAGACAGATTTCCTGCAAATGTGAGTGAGTCACATTGCTTCCAGCGCCTTTCCCACACAGAACAGCATGGTGATGAGTGACTGGTCAGGCAGTGTATTGAACACAGCGCCATCCATTTACACTGGGTTTGGGTATCAATGCAGAGTCAAGTGGGTCCATACATGTGTTACTATAGCGGACACACTGCTACCCTGTTCCCAAAACACAATGTGGACACACAATGTTACCACCATATTCCCAATACACTATGTGGACACAATGTTACCACGCTATTCCAAATACACTATGTGGACACGATGTTACCGTATTCCCAATGCACTATGTGGACACACAATGTTACCACCGTATTCTCAATACACTATGTGGACACAATGTTACCACCGTATTCCAAATACACTATGTGGACACGATGTTACCGTATTCCCAATACACTATGTGGACACAATGTTACCGTATTCCCAATACACTTTGTGGACACAATGTTACCACCGTATTCCCAACACACTATGTGGACACAATGTTACCGTATTCCCAACACACTATGAGGACACAATGTCACCGTATTCCCAACACACTATGTGGACACAATGTTACCGTATTCCCAGCACACTATGTGGACACGATGTTACTGTATTCCCAACACACGATGTTACTGTATTCCCAACACACTATGTGGACACAATGTTACCGTATTCCCAACACACCATGTGGACACAATGTTACCGTATTCCCAATACACTATGTGGACACAATGTTACCGTATTCCCAACACACCATGTGGACACAATGTTACCGTATTCCCAATACACTATGTGGACACAATGTTACCGTATTCCCAATACACTATGTGGACACAATGTTACCGTATTCCCAACACACATGACACTCTACAGAGTAACAGGAAGGATGCAGTCTAACAGACTTTCCAAAGGAGCAGAGCTGTGACGAAGAATCGAGATTGGTAAAAAACAAACAAACAACAACAAAAAAGGCAGTCACTGTCGGAAATTCAAGGGAGAACACTCCAGACAATCGAGACTTACGTCTTCCACACGGAAACCAGAACTGGTCTGGCAAGACTGAAAAACGTCTGTCAGACAGGGAGGCCCCCCTGTCAAATGGTTATAGCATTTGCCTGCGGAGTTGACGGTCGTTTGTTCGGGTCTTTTTTAATCCGCCGAAAAACGTTGACAAATGAATCACAAGACAAACCACGACGCGTTTCGACCTCTTATCTTCAGGCAAGACACACAGCACTCAGTACAACGAAAATGAACGAGTAATCATTTATCTTCATCCAATCTGGCGCAAGATGGGCATTGTGATTGGTCGTTCATTTTCGTTGTCCTGAGTGTTGTGTATCTTGCCTGAAGACGATCTAAGAGGTCGAAACGCATCGTGTTTTTTCTTGTGATTCGTTTGTCTACGTTTTTCGGCGGAGCCTTATAATTTTTTTTTAATAATTTTTGTTGTTGTTGTTGAAAACCTTATCTGTCAACCCAGCGGTAAATGGT
>CM065727.1:752500-755000 GCA_033310375.1 Conus canariensis
TCTTCTTCTTCTTCTTCTTCTTCTTCTTCATCATCATCATCATTATATCATCTTCTACTTTTCTTCCTCTTTTTCTTCTTCTTCTTCTTCTTCTTCTTCTTCTTCTTCTTCTCTTCTTCTTCTTCTTTTCTCCTCCTCCTCCTCTCCTCCTCCTCCTCCTCCTCCTCCTCCTCACCTCCTTCTTCTTCTTCTTTTTCCTCCTCCTCCTCTTCCTCCCCCTCCTCCTCCTTCTTCTTATTCTTTTTCCTCCTCTTCCGTCCTCCCCCCTCCTCCTCATCGTCATCATCTTCTGTCCAATATGCTTTGCACTGAGAAGAGTAGGTCGCACGTCCAAAATTGTGAGAAGAGTACAGTCAGCATCCCAATTCAATTCTGAGTTCTGAGGAATAATTTTCACCGATACATCTGCATCGTGTATGACGTCACAATCAAAGTCACAGTGAACGTGACACGGGGACCAGGGACATGTGACAACACCTATTGCTCTGTCTGTACACGTAAGAAAAACTCCAAATCCATGCCAGACGCGCACACGCACGTTGTGTGTGTGTGTGTGTGTGTGTGTGTGTGTGTGTGTGTGTGTGTGTGTGTGTGCGCGCGCGTGAATGCTGCGTGTGTGTGTATGTTGTGTGTGTACCATCTCTCTCTCTTCTTTCTCTCTTCTCTCTCTCTCTCTCTCTCTCTCTCTCTCTCTCTCTCTCTCTCTCTCTCTCGGGCTTGTTTGCTATTGGCAATAAAAACTGTGTCAGTGTCAGTGTCAATGTCTCTCTCTTTCTCCCCCCTCTCTCTCTCTCTCTCTCTCTCTCCTTCTCTTTCTTTCTCTCTCTCAATCTCTCTCTCTCTCTCTCTCTCTCTCTCTCTCTCTCTCTCCTTTCTCTCCCTTCTCTCTCTCTCTCTTCTCTTCTCTTCTCTTTAACCCCTCTCAACCTCCCAACTTTCTCCCTCTCCCCCACCTTCCCGTATTTGCTTTGTCTTTGTATGTGGAGGGCGAACGGCCGGGGGATGTTGCGGGTGGGGGACTGGAAAGGGTGGGGGGGAGGGAGGGGGCTGGTGGTGCTTGTGAACGATGTGCGCAATTTGTTGGCGAGTGGCCTGCATGCGGCGGGATGTCAGAGACGACTGCAGCTGCTGTGTGGGACTGATTCGTTCCAGTCACTCCCAAGAATAGCTGCTGCATACGAGCACCGCTGAACTAACGTCTCCCATTCAGGTGGGGGGGGGGGGGGGGGGGGGGTGGCTGTGATTTCTGCTGACCGACTTTAGCACGTCACACTGCGAACATTGCCTCTGACCTAACCTGACTCAGAGAGAGAGAGAGAGAGAGAGAGAGAGAGAGAGAGAGAGAGGAGAGAGAGAGAGAGAGAGACAGAGACAGAGACAGAGACACAAAGAGACAGAGAGAGACAGAGACTTACAGGTGCTAACAATTTTCTGGCTTCATTCCTCCTGTCGCAGTCGCTTCTACTCAACCATGTGTGTGTGTGTGTGTGTGTGTGTGTGTGTGTGTGTGTGTGTGTGTGTGTGTGTGTGTGTGTGAGTGTGTGGTGCGTGCGTGCGTGCGTGCGTGCGGTGGTGTGTGTGTGTGTGTGTGTGTGTGTGTGTGTGTGTGTGTGTGTGTGTGCGTGAGATAGATAGATAGATAGATAGAGAGAGAGAGAGAGAGAGAGAGAGAGAGCAAGTGAGCTCTGTGTGTGTATGTGTGTGTGTGTGTGTGTGTGTGTGTGAGGAGAGAGAGAGAGAGAGAGAGAGAGAGAGAAGAGAGAGAGAGAGACTCGGAACTCGAAATTTTCAATGAGGGTGAATAGATAACCTGGAAGCTTTTTTACACTATGCCCTCAAAATAACAATAAACAAAAGGAACAATTACATCAGTTTGACAAAATTAAACACAGCAATAAGGAAAAACAACAATTTTTAAAAAAGAAAATAGTAAGCAATCTCATTATAACGTATTGCACACACACACACACACACACACACACACACACACACACACACACACACACACACACACACACACACACACACACACACACACACACACACACAAAACTGGACATACGTAAACATCACATAGGCATACATAAACATTTCATAAGTCAATCATGTCATACGGCTTATAGCCCAGCCGACCACGAAAGCCATCTCAGGGCTACTACAACTTGTTTGTGTCAAAAGGAACATCAAACTTAGGAGAATATACAGTTAAGTGAAACATAATTTACAAATGGTCTATCAGCACCCTTAAACGATTTTAAACTATTTTTCTGTTTTAAATGTGTGGGGATTTCATTCCATAATTTACTCCCAGAGTAAATAAGGGATGACTTGAAAAGATCAGTTCGTGGTAGAGGGGTATATAGGATATTTTTGCCTCGAATTTTGATTAATGGGAATTTGTCATGAAGATAAGGTGGCGCAAGATTATTAATAATTTTATACATAAAGACAGCTTTATTAAAGCAGCATTTTTGATCGAATGGAAGAATGTTAAGATCTT
>CM065727.1:760000-762500 GCA_033310375.1 Conus canariensis
GTTCTCTGGCAGACCATAGTTCCCTGACAGACCATAGTTCTCTAACAGACCATAGTTCTGCAGGTGAGGCGTAGGTGTCCCCACCCTTCTCCGTCATTTTGTGGACGTAGCACTAGTAAATTTCCCCTCCACATGATGTGGTTCTAATACTGTGTGGTGTTTCTCCCCACATGATGTGGTTCTAATACTGTCAGGTGTTTCTCCCCATACGATGTGGTTCTAATACTGTGTGGTGTTTCTCCCCACATGATGTGGTTCTAATACTGTCAGGTGTTTCTCCCCATACGATGTGGTTCTAATACTGTGTGGTGTTTCTCCCCACATGATGTGGTTCTAATACTGTCAGGTGTTTCTCCCCATACGATGTGGTTCTAATACTGTGTGGTGTTTCTCCCCACATGATGTGGTTCTAATACTGTCAGGTGTTTCTCCCCATACGATGTGGTTCTAATACTGTGTGGTGTTTCTCCCCACATGATGTGGTTCTAATACTGTCAGGTGTTTTCTCCCATACGATGTGGTTCTAATACTGTGTGGTGTTTCTCCCCACATGATGTGGTTCTAATACTGTCAGGTGTTTCTCCCCATACGATGTGGTTCTAATACTGTGTGGTGTTTCTCCCCACATGATGTGGTTCTAATACTGTCAGGTGTTTCTCCCCATACGATGTGGTTCTAATACTGTGTGGTGTTTCTCCCCACATGATGTGGTTCTAATACTGTCAGGTGTTTCTCCCCATACGATGTGGTTCTAATACTGTGTGGTGTTTCTCCCCACATGATGTGGTTCTAATACTGTCAGGTGTTTCTCCCCATACGATGTGGTTCTAATACTGTGTGGTGTTTCTCCCCACATGATGTGGTTCTAATACTGTTAGTGTTTCTCCCCAATAGATGTGGTTTCTAAAGACTGAGAGGTGTTCCTTTTCACCCATGATGTGGTCATTGAAACTTTTTAGGTGTGAGGATGTCACATACGCACCCCTCCTCTCCCCAACGTACCGTCAAATCAAAGGAGTTCTGACAGGACAAGAGTGTCCTAATTTGGTACCCCCTCCACAATGCTCGCAAAGAACTGAGAGGTGTTCCTTTTCACCTGATGTGGTCATTGAAACTTTTTAGGTGTGAGGATGTCACCACTACCCCCCCCCCCCCCCCCCCTTCCTCTCCCCAACCTACCGTCAAATCAAAGGAAGTTCATGACAGGACAAGACTGTCCTATTTGGGAGGCCCCTCCACACCAAGCCCAAAGACAACGGCCAATGTCAGGCGCGGTCACTGTAGAAAGGCAGACAAAGGGCAGTAAACTAAACTGGAAAAGAACAGGCAACGTGTCAGTGTCAAAATGAACAGTCAGCGTGTGGAACAGCCAGTGTGGAAAGACAGTCAAAGGGGAGTGAACTGTGCGGAAAGAGAACAGCCAACAAAGACAGACAAAGGGGAGGGGGGGTGGGGGTAAACTGGCCTGATCAAAAAGACAGCCAACGTGTTGCAAAGCCAGTGTGGAAGGATCGACAATGGCAGCAAATTGAAACAAAACAACCGATTTGTGGCCTAGAGTAGACAGACAAAAAGGGGAGTGAAGTGAGCTCAAAGGGGAACAGCCAATGTGTGAAACAGCCAGTGTGAAAAGACAAAGGGGAGTGAATTGGGCTGAAACAAAAGATCCAACGTGTGGCCCAGAGTAGAAAGACAAAAAAGGGGAGTAAATTGGGCTGAAAGAAAACAGCCAAATTGTGGCATAGCAGTGTGGAAAGACAAAGGGGAGTAAGCTGAATTGAAACAGAACAGCCAACAGCAAAACCCAGACCTGGGGGAGGAGTAAAGTGGACTGAAAGAGAAGAAGATCTACATGTGGCACAGCCAGTGTGTAAAGACAGAAAGACAACAACGAATGGACAGATGTGGCACAGCCAGTGTGTAAAGACAGAAAGACAACAACGAATGGACAGATGTGGCACAGCCAGTGTGTAAAGACAGAAAGACAACAACGAATGGACAGATGTGGCACAGCCAGTGTGTAAAGACAGAAAGACAACAACGAATGGACAGATGTGGCACAGCCAGTGTGTAAAGACAGAAAGACAACAACGAATGGACAGATGTGGCACAGCCAGTGTGTAAAGACAGAAAGACAACAACGAATGGACAGATGTGGCACAGCCAGTGTGTAAAGACAGAAATACAACAACGAATGGACAGATGTGGCACAGCCAGTGTGTAAAGACAGAAAGACAACAACGAATGGACAGATGTGGCACAGCCAGTGTGTAAAGACAGAAATACAACAACGAATGGACAGATGTGGCACAGCCAGTGTGTAAAACACAGAAAGACAACAACGAATGGACAGATGTGGCACAGCCAGTGTGTAAAGACAGAAAGACAACAACGAATGGACAGATGTGGCACAGCCAGTGTGTAAACACAGAAAGACAACAACGAATGGACAGACAGAAAGACAACAACGAATGGACAGATGAGACACAGCCAGTGTGTA
>CM065727.1:775000-785000 GCA_033310375.1 Conus canariensis
GCACATTACTGCCTTCACACACCCACATTACTGCCTTCACACAACTCACATTACTCGCCTTCACACACCGCACATTACTGCCTTCACACACCTCCTATTACTGCCTTCACACACCTCACATTACTGCCTTCACACACCTCACATTACTGCCTTCACACACCTCACATTACTGCCTTCACACACCTCATATTACTGCCTTCACATACCTCACATTACTGCCTGCACACACCGCACATTACTGCCTTCACACACCGCACATTACTGCCTTCACACACCGCACATTACTGCCTTCACACACCACACATTACTGCCTTCACACACCTCACATTATGGCCTTCACACACCTCACATTACTGCCTTCACACACCCACATTATGGCCTTCACACACCTCCTATTACTGCCTTCACACACCCACATTACTGCCTTCACACACCTCCTATACTGCCTTCACACACCTCACATTACTGCCTTCACACACCTCACATTACTGCCTTCACACACCTCACATTACTGCCTTCACATCACCTCACATTACTGCCTTCACATACCTCACATTACTGCCTTCACGTACTCACATTACTGCCTTCACGTACCTCACATTACTGCCTTCACGTACCTCACATTACTGCCTTCAACTACATCAATTACTGCCTTCACATACCTCACATTACTGCCTTCACATACCTCACATTACTGCCTTCACTACATCACATTACTGCCTTCACATACCTCACATTACTGCCTTCACATACCTCATATTACTGCCTTCACATACCTCACATTACTGCCTTCACATACTCACATTACTGCCTTCCACACCTCACATTACTGCCTTCACATACCTCACATTACTGCCTTCACATACCTCACATTACTGCCTTCACAACCTCACATTACTGCCTTCACATACCTCACATTACTGCCTTCACATACCTCACATTACTGCCTTCACACACCTCACATTACTGCCTTCACACACCTCACATTACTGCCTTCACACACCTCACATTACTGCTTTCAACACCTCACATTACTGCCTTCACATACCTCACATTACTTTCTCTTTGTATCATTTACTGTTGTCTTGCCCAACGATCTTTTACTCTGACACTGCAGGCCGTGGAAAGCTCTGGATTTCCAGTGGCACATTGGGGGCCGGAATGGCTCAGCGGTAGAGCTCCGGACTCGTAATCTTGGAGTTGCGGGTTCGAATCTCCGCCGGGCCGTTTCAGTGCAGGGGGATTTTTCTCTCGGAGTTAGCATTGGCTCTGACTCCATTTCCCATACAGTCCTTTGAATGAGACTATAAACCGAGGTTCCGTGTGTGAACGCACGCATAACATCTTGAACACACGTAAAATCCCATCACCAACTTTCGGAAGAGAAGGCCAGTTTGGCCGTTGGTATGGATGACACGTTACACATAGCATGCACCTTCCCCGAAGCTGGAGTATGGCTGCCTTAATAAAAAGACGGTCATACACACAAAACTCCATCCCTTATCAGGGGAAATCCCCAGGAGTGCCAGCCTGCGTACGCGGAAGAAGAAGAAGAAGAAGTGGCACTTCGCTCTGAGGACTGGAGAATGTTTGTTCTGAAATGCAGCTCGAGTTTCCTTGTTCACTGTGAGTGTCCTTTATTTGGACTGTGGGAAAAGGTTGCTGGTGAACCGGAAGCTGTCTCTGAAGCAGCAACCTGGGGTTTTCTTTCGACTGCTTTTACACTTTCTTGCTGATTCATCTGTGCTGAGGGCACTGTTTGGTGCTAGAAGTCTCTGGGGTTGTCTAGTTCTTCTCAGCTATTCAGGAAGCCTTTTCCTGTTTCTTGTCATTCCCTTTTCTCTTCGGGACGTCACTCAAATCTCGCTAACGTCTGGGTTTTGGAGGAGGTTTGTGCTCCTGTGTTCTCTTTCCTATCACCGCACAAAGTTTGTGAGCTCATTTTTCATCTAATTACTGATTTTTTTTTTGTTCTTGCAGGTGGCAAGCTGAATTTCTGGGGTTTGGCATCAGAGCCAAGAGGGAATTCCTTGTCTGAATAATCCTTTCAGATGTTCTTAGCACTGTGATTTGAATTATGGCCTTGCTTTTACCACGTTTCATAATACATCATGTATACCGTCATTCATTTTGTCATCCATGTTTTATATCCTTGCTAGATTGGCTGGCATTAAGATCGAGGAGAGAGAGAGGAGAGAGAGAGAGAGAGAGAGAGAGAGAGAGAGAGAGAATGTGAGTGCGTGTATGCGTGCATGCGTGCGTGCGCGCATATATATGAGTGTGCGTGCGCGCGCGCATGTGTGTGTGTATGTTTGTGTGTGTGTGTGTGTCTGTATGCCCGTGTGTGTGTCTGTGTGTCTGTGTCTGTGTCTGTGCATGTGTGTGCGTATATATGATAGTGTGTGTGTGTGTGTGTGTGTGTGTGTGTGTGTGTGTGTGTGTGTGTGTGGTGTTGTGTGTGTTTGTGTGCGCATACATGATAGTGTGTGTGTGTGTGTGTGTGTGTGTGTGTGTGTGTGTGTGTGTGTGTGTGTGTGTGTGTGTGTAGTCTGATGAACGTTATTGATTTCCGTCACTCAGTTCAGGGGGATGTCTGGATAGTTCAGGGAGATGTCTGGATAGTTCAGGGAGATGTCTGGATAGTTCAGGGAGATGTCTGGATAGTTCAGGGAGATGTCTGGATAGTTCAGGGAGATGTCTGGATGTCATCCGCGAAGAAATGAGGCTGCAGCTGGATTCAAACTCCTACCGGAATATAAAACTTTTCTTTTTCAAATCTGATCAGTCACTACGAAAATAAAAGACTATTTTTGCTTTTCAGTTCCTCTATGAATCATCTAAAAAGAGCTCAGACGTTTGCCCTGAAGTTCCTCATAAATCACGCCCAAAGGGAAATGTAGGTCGGTATCCTACTCTCGCGTTAGGTCAGTGAAATGTGTACAGACAGCGTTCGATAACTCGTGATCGTCCTCTCACACGTAAAACGTGCGACGCGTTGGCTTCGATGAGAGTAACCTCCCATGTCTGGGGTGGTGCAATGATGCATAGAAAGTGCAAAGTACTGGTTTCAGTGAACAGGAAAAGGTCTTACGACTGAATCGTAAGCAGAAGTGCGCCATATTGCTTTTGGCCAGAACTAAACTATACTGAACATTTAAAAAAAATTTATGAGGTACATAGTATTCCCCTTTATGGCTTTGGGTTAGAGGACAGGTTATTCCCCTTTATGGCTTTGGGTAAGAGGACAGGTTATTCCCCTTTATGGCTTTGGGTTAGAGGACAGGTTATTCCCCTTTATGGCTTTGGGTTAGAGGACAGGCAGGAGTACTGACTGTGAGGGCTGGGTCTTGCGGAGCTGTTTTTCAAAGGGCTGTATGGAGAGCGTCATGTGCGGCTATACCAGGGTGAGAGTTGCATGGATGTTTTGGATGACAGTTCCTAGACCTTGAACAATCTATGTTTAGGATATAGGGGAAAAAATTGAGTGATGGGTGTTAATCCATGGACCACGGACAATTCATGACTTAGATGTTTGGAGAGGAGGGTGGTAGTGTTTAAATCATGAGAAATCTGTAGTTTTGGAGTTTGTGAAAGAGTATGGCCTAGACCATAGACACTGAGTAACAATTTAACTGTTCAGTGAGGGGCGGGAAAAGGGGAGTCCTTAGACCTTGAACAGTTCATCATCTGATTGTGTGAGGATGTTAGCACTTAGACTTTGAACATCCACATCCTTGGATGGTTTGGATGTATGCCCTAGGCCTTGAGCAATCCACGGTTGAGATATCATTGATGAGGATGCTGCTCTGTAGTTGTAGAATATGTTTTGGGTGTTAGCCTAGAGCAATCCATGTTTTTGTTGTTTTGGAAGGTTGCTGTTTGTGCCTAAAGCAATGTATAGTTTGGATGTTTTGGAGTATTAGTTCTAGACCTTGAACAATCCACGTTTTTCTTGTTTTGGAATGCTGTTCTTTATTCCTAAAAGAATTTATAGTTTGGATGACTTAGGCTGCTTATCTTAGAGCCTGAACATCCTGTGTTTGGAATAACACTGTTAGTCAATGTACATGGAAGACTCCATGGAGTCGATGTTTGAGACTGTTATTCTAGGCTTTGAAATAGTTGTTGCTGATGCGTTAGTAGGGAGTAGAGGATAGTCTGAAGACCACGAACAATTTATGATTTGCATAGTTTGATGTCATGTCCCTTAAAGCTTAACCTTAAACCTAAGAGCAGTACAATGCTATCTTATGTTGCACTCTACTGGCACCATCACTGTGATTGAATTTCTACCAGCTCTGCGAACCATTGGCAGGCGAGGACTTGGCGGAGAGGGAGGGTGGAAACTGTCTGTGATTTCCCCAGACTGAGGGACGGCAGACATTCCATCCCCTGTGTGGTCCATTGAATCCAGACCCGTGTCGGTGCCAGTCAGCCTTTCCAACCTTGTCGCGCCTTCTCACTTACCAGTTCCAAAAGCACGACAGGGACAAAAGTTTTCTGCTTTGGGAACTCTCTCTCTCTCTCTCTCTCTCTCTCTCTCTCTCTCTCTCTCTCTCTCTCTCACTCTCTGAATGTGTGTACGCGCGCGTGCGAGTGTAGTGTGTGTGTGTGTGTGTGTGTGTGTGTGTGTGTGTGTGTGTGTGTGTGTGTGTGTGTGTGTGTGTGTGTGTGTGTGTGTGTGTGTGTGTGTTTTCGTGCATTCGTGCGTGTCATTGATTGACTGTGCTTTTGGTAGAAAAAAGGAAGTCGTGTATCGAGGGGGACATAATTCAGCCATACTCGTGAGAGAGCAGCATTAACCTCCTGTCCACAAACGGTCTGACATTCTACTAAGGACATTTACCAATGAGTGGATCACTCACCTTCAGTCCACCTAGGGCCTGGCATTCCACTAAGAACATTTACCATAGAGTGGATCACTCACCTTCTGTCCACACAGGGCCTGACATTCTACTAAGGACATTTACCATAGAGTGGATCACTCACCTTCAGTCCGCGTAGGGCCTGGCATTCCACTAAGGACATTAACCACAGGGAGAATCTCTCACCTCCTGTGGGCATTGAGTCTGGCACACTATCAAGAACTTTTGCCAGACGGAGAGCCTCTCACCTCCTGTGGGCATAGAGTGGCACGCTATAAAGGACTTTTGCCAGACGGAGGATCTCTCACCTCCTGTGGGCATAGAGTCTGGTACACTATCAAGGACTTTTGCCAGACGGAGAGTCTCTCACCTCCTGTGGGCATAGAGTCTGGTACACTATCAAGGACTTTTGCCAGACGGAGAGTCTCTCACCTCCTGTGGGCATAGAGTCTGGTACACTATCAAGGACTTTTGCCAGACGGAGGATCTCTCACCTCCTGTGGGCATAGAGTCTGGTACACTATCAAGGACTTTTGCCAGACGGAGAGTCTCTCACCTCCTGTGGGCATAGAGTCTGGTACACTATCAAGGACTTTTGCCAGACGGAGGATCTCTCACCTCCTGTGGGCATAGAGTCTGGCACGCTATCAAGGACTTTTGCCAGACGGAGAGCCTCTCACCTCCTGTGGGCATAGAGTGGCACGCTATCAAGGACTTTTGCCAGACGGAGGATCTCTCACCTCCTGTGGGCATAGAGTCTGGTACACTATCAAGGACTTTTGCCAGACGGAGAGTCTCTCACCTCCTGTGGGCATAGAGTCTGGTACACTATCAAGGACTTTTGCCAGACGGAGAGTCTCTCACCTCCTGTGGGCATAGAGTCTGGTACACTATCAAGGACTTTTGCCAGACGGAGGATCTCTCACCTCCTGTGGGCATTGAGTCTGGTACACTATCAAGGACTTTTGCCAGACGGAGAGTCTCTCACCTCCTGTGGGCATAGAGTCTGGTACACTATCAAGGACTTTTGCCAGACGGAGGATCTCTCACCTCCTGTGGGCATAGAGTCTGGCACGCTATCAAGGACTTTTGCCAGACGGAGAGTCTCTCACCTCCTGTGGGCATAGAGTCTGGTACACTATCAAGGACTTTTGTTGCCAGACGGAGGATCTCTCAGCTCCTGTGGGTATAGAGTCTGGCAGGCTATCAAGGACTTTTGCCAGACGGAGAGTCTCTCACCTCCTGTGGGCATAGAGTCTGGCACACTATCAAGGACTTTTGCCAGACGGGGGGTCTCTCACCTCCTGTGGGCATAGAGTCTGGCACACTATCAAGGACTTTTGCCAGACGGAGGATCTCTCACCTCCTGCATGTCACCTGTGTGAGGAACTTGTCTAACAGTTCAGAATGCGAGAAGGTAACCCCAACTGACTGCCCAGTAAAGTGACACTGTGTTATGACATAACACGTCATAGACAAGACAGTGTTCATGACACAACACGACATAGACAAAACAGTGGTCATTGCACAACACGACATAGACAAGACAGTGTTCATTACACAACACGACATAGACAAGACAGTGTTTTATTACACAACACGACATAGACAAGACAGTGTTCATGACGCAACACGACATAGACAAGACAGTGTTCGACAAACAGGTCTTGTTAATTCCTCACGAAGAAAAGACATAAAAAAAAACTCGCAGAAAACAATTCTTCCTAGTTTCCAGTCAGTTGCAGAATGACACGTGCTGCGTGTAGCCAGTGTATGATTCCTGTGTGTATCACCTCACAGTGCTGGGCATTAAATGTAATCGACGTCTAACTCGTTTGTGTGGCAGTTCAAAATACTGTGCGTCGGATGTTGCCAATACCTAATTCATTTGTGGAACATTTCAAAGCGCTGTACCATGAATGTACCCAACGTATTACTCATTTGTGTGATACTTCAGAATGTTGTACAGTGAATTAGTTAACTTGAATCTGTAACATTCCAGAATGTTGTCCACTGAACGTAACCAGTATAACTTGTTTGTGTAACATTTTAGATGTTGTATACTGAATATAACCAATATAATTTGTTTATGTGACTTTCAAGGTGCTGTGCATTGGCCGTAACCACTACATAACACGTTTGTGTAGAATTTTAAAATGCTGTACATTCGATGTAACCAATACAGACGTTAACTGAAAATTAAGTGTTCCACCGAAGGAAAGAGACAAAGAATTTACAAGACAAAACACGACACATCATTCAGGACAATGAAAACAAAGAACGAACAATGCCTCATGGATACGTGTTTGCTCGTTCTTTGTTTTCATTGTCCTGAACGTTGTTTATCATGCCCGAAGAAGACCAAAGACGTCGAAACGTGTCGTGTTTTGTCTTGTAATTTGTTTGTCTCTTTACTTTGGCGGAACTGTGAATTTCATTTTATTTCCAATAGATAACTCGTTTGTTTGATATTTCAGAATGTTGTCCATGGAATGTATTCAATGTATAACTCGTTTGTTTGATATTTCAGAATGTTGTCCATGGAATGTATTCAATGTATAGCTCGTTTGTTTGATATTTCAGAATGTTGTCCATGGAATGTATTCAATGCATAACTCGTTTGTTTGATATTTCAGAATGTTGTCCATGGAATGTATTCAATGCATAACTCGTTTGTTTGATATTTCAGAATGTTGTCCATGGAATGTATTCAATGTATAACTCGTTTGTTTGATATTTCAGAATGTTGTCCATGGAATGTATTCAATGCATAACTCGTTTGTTTGATATTTCAGAATGTTGTCCATGGAATGTATTCAATGTATAACTCGTTTGTTTGATATTTCAGAATGTTGTCCATGGAATGTATTCAATGTATAACTCGTTTGTTTGATATTTCAGAATGTTGTCCATGGAATGTATTCAATGCATAACTCGTTTGTTTGATATTTCAGAATGTTGTCCATGGAATGTATTCAATGTATAACTCGTTTGTTTGATATTTCAGAATGTTGTCCATGGAATGTATTCAATGCATAACTCGTTTGTTTGATATTTCAGAATGTTGTCCATGGAATGTATTCAATGTATAACTCGTTTGTTTGATATTTCAGAATGTTGTCCATGGAATGTATTCAATGTATAACTCGTTTCTTTGTACCAACAAAAAGGACTTTCAGATAAAGACATGTTTTCGATCGGTAGAACATCCATGTGCTAATGATCTGTGTAATGAAAACATTCATAGACAAATGATTGAAATCAAGAAAAGTGACAAAATACGTAAAAAAAAGAACAAAAAAACATTTGAAGGGGTGGAAAACACCGGAGACAGCCACAAGACAGGAATACAAAGAGAAAATGGTCAGCTGATCGGCAGCTAGTCAGTAGTGTTCAAAGAACAAACACAATTCTTTTCATCTGTCTTCGCAAAATCTATTGAAAAAGACGTAAATACAAAAGGAAGATGAAATAATTCCACGTGTATTACACACATTTGAACGGACATTTTTGCATGAGCAGACCTATTCAGCGAACGAGAAGCTGGATTTGTCCGAATTCCGCAAAAAAAATGAATCAGCGCCGAACAATAACAACCTGACAGTCGATTGTATGAGTTTTTATGTTTTTATATAATACAACCATTATATACATCATTTAGAGAAGGTGCAATGTCGTAGTCAGAAAAAGTCTTTCAAATTTACTACGCAGATGATTGACTTTTGAATAGACAAATGAAGAAACAGGAAACCAGGTGCAGCAGGAATACAGACAACATTCTAGCAAAGGCCTCAGCACAATAAAATGAAATGATTTTTAATCTAACCAACATCCACTCAGGTCTTTGAAAGGAAAAAATATTTCAATGATAAGATAAACTATACATGATGTTATTGTTGTTTGAATTGGCTCAACTTCAGGTCTCAGAAAGGTGAAGATTGCTTATATATATGAGGAAGAGGTTCCTTAACTAATATGCCTTTATGTATGCTGGTTTCATCTATGCCTTCTCATGTGAATCTTTTTGTATACATATGTGTGTGTGTACGTGTATATATAATAGTTGTTGTACTTATATTTATGTAATTACACCTCACCTTGCTGAAGAGAGAGAGAGGAGGGGGTGGGGAGATAGAGAGAGAAGGGGTGTAGGCTAACAGCTGGGGACTGTTGGGTTAGAACATGTGAGAGAATATGGAGATTCAACTAGAGAAAATTTTGTGAACGTTGTTCTAAACATTTTGAATCTTGACCGGCACGTGAGCTTTGTTCTTGGGGAGTGGTGGAGGAAAAGGCATTGTTTGTGAGTCAGTGCAGTAATAAAGCGTGTCCTGAAGAAGGCCAAGTGCCGAAACGTCGGGAGATGACAACTTGCTTGTCTGGTCTTGTCATTTGAAAGAGAATATATATATATATATATATATAAATGCTGAACAATTAAGTAGTGGCGGAAAACAAGTGCAGGCTAACAATTCTTCAGTCGTTATAATAATGACTTGGCAAAGATTTGAACTTTAAAAAAAAATGTGAAGATGAAGAAAATGGGGGGAATATATTATAAATATCAGAAGCCCTTCACTAGCTGCCCGAGGAAACCGCCGTAATCCCTCTCGAAGGCACATTTATATGTAACGCCTGCTTCTAGGCTTTTCGTCCGCTGGATCGGACTCAACAGGGAGACACGGCTGATTGTATCTGTGCTCTTGGTGTCAAATAGAGACACACCACAGTCCATAATTCTGTGGTGTTCTCACCACCAAGGTTCAAAGATGAATCCAACAGCACCCTCAAAGCAGCCAGCGAAGGGTAGTAAATGGAACAAAACAAAAGTGTGGAGAGGAAAAAAGTTGCTGAAAAATTAAAAGCATTATTCAAACAGTATAAAATGTAGGGAACAATCTTTGAGCCTATGCTTGAGGATTCATTCAAGGATGCAAGGGAGATCAAAAGATATGGAACAGTCTGAGTGGTCAGCTCTGCTGTTCAATAACCCAAGCATTGTGAGTGGCTACGAATTGTACAAAACAACCTTTACTTGGATCTCCTAAGAATAGATGCAATCTCCCACTGATTGACCAAACAACATAATGCTGAACAATTAAGTAGTGGGGGAAAACAAGTGCAGGCTAACAATT
>CM065727.1:790000-830000 GCA_033310375.1 Conus canariensis
AGGTAAGTCTGTGTCACCCCCTTTCATGAAAACGTCACAGGTAAGTCTGTGTCACCCCCATTTCATGAAAACGTCACAGGTAAGTCTGTGTCACCCCATTTCATGAAAACGTCACAGGTAAGTCTGTGTCACCCCATTTCATGAAAACGTCACAGGTAAGTCTGTGTCACCCCATTTCATGAAAACGTCACAGGTAAGTCTGTGTCACCCCCATTTCATGAAAACGTCACAGGTAAGTCTGTGTCACCCCATTTCATGAAAACGTCACAGGTAAGTCTGTGTCACCCTTTCATGAAAACGTCACAGTAAGTCTGTGTCACCCTTTCATGAAAACGTCACAGGTAAGTCTGTGTCACCCCTTTCATGAAAACGTCACAGGTAAGTCTGTGTCACCCCATTTCATG
This sequence comes from Conus canariensis, assembly GCA_033310375.1. Lineage (NCBI taxonomy): Eukaryota > Metazoa > Mollusca > Gastropoda > Neogastropoda > Conidae > Conus > Conus canariensis. The sequence continues at coordinate 790,405 of CM065727.1, forward strand.
AAAACGTCACAGGTAAGTCTGTGTCACCCCATTTCATGAAAACGTCCACATGGTAAGTAGTCTGTGTCACCCCCATTTCATGAAAACCGTCACAGGTAAGTCTGTGTCACCCCATTTCATGAAAACGTCACAGGTAAGTCTGTGTCACCCCCTTTCATGAAAACGTCACAGGTAAGTCTGTGTCACCCCCATTTCATGAAAACGTCACAGGTAAGTCTGTGTCACCCCTTTCATGAAAACGTCACAGGTAAGTCTGTGTCACCCCCTTATGAAAACTCAGTGAACTCATATGAAAACGTCACAGGTAAGTCTGTGTCACCCCTTTCATGAAAACGTCACAGGTAAGTCTGTGTCACCCCTTCATGAAAAGTCACATATCGTGTCACCCCCTTATGAAAACAAGTCACACAGAAGTAAGATCTGTGTCACCCCATTTCATGAAAACGTACAGTAATCGGTCACCATTTCATGAAACCACAGTAAGTCTGTGTCACCCCATTTCAATGAAGTAAGACGTGCACATGGTAAGTCTGTGTCACACCCATTTCATGAAAACAGTCACAGGTAAGTCTGTGTCAAACCCCATTTCATGAAACTCACAGTCTGTTCACCTTCTGAAACTAGAAGTCTGTGTCACCCCATCATGAAAACTCCAGGTGTCTGTGTCCCATTTCATGAAAACGTCACAGTAAGTCTGTGTCACCCATTTCATGAAAACGTCAGTAATCGTGTAAAAGCATCAGTAAGTGTCACACCCTTTCATGAAAACGTCACAGGTAAGTTGTGTCACCCCCTTTCATGAAAACGTCACAGTAAGTCTGTGTCACCCTCATATCATGAAAACGTCACAGGTAAGTCTCGTGTCAACCCCTTTCATGAAAACGTCACAGGTAAGTCTGTGGTCGACCAAATTTTATTCTGAATCACAGTAAGTCTGTGTCACCATTCATAGAGGATGGAAAGACGGAGGATGAATGTTGCGATTAATTAGAAAACATTTCTAATGAAATAGTTCGATTTGTTGACTCCTGATAAGGAACAACAAGTCTAATCTGACACGTACTGTTAGCTTGGCCTGGCTGGCACGGATCCTGAAACTGTATCACTGCCAAAGACGCTGGAGATGATGCTGATGCTGTCTATAAGATGAAAGTGGCATCATATCAAATGTACAGAATAGGACCAATGACAGACCTCTGTATGTCATACTGTAACTGAAGACATCAATTGAAAGTGGCATCATATCATGTCAGAAAGGGCAATGACAAATCGTAGTGACATCTGTAACTGGAGATCAAAAAGTGACATATCAATAATGTACAGATAGGACCAATGCAGAATCTGTAGTATACCACTGAGATGAGAGACTTTTGGCGACAAATCATCGACAAGTGAAGACCTGCTAGACAATATGAATAAACATAGAGAGAGAGAGATCACCAAGACAGTAGTACGTCTTTCCTGAACGTTAAAAAACCTTGACATATCAGCGAAAGAAGATCATGAACTTAGAATGCAACCTGTGCAGTGGTTGGCAATAAGTGCAACAAGGAAGATTCGGCACGAGAGCTTTCAGCTGAAGTAAGAAAGACTTGAACAGGCAGTAGTTTCAGATTGAATCCAGTGCGGCTTTACGGATTCGACAGCTTCTTGACGATGGTGGAGAAGAGCAAGAGGAGAGGCATTAGAAATGCGTGTCAGAGGAGAGGCATTAGAAATGCATGTCAGAGAGAGGCATTAGAAATGCGTGTCAGAGGAGAGGCATTAGAAATGCTGTCAGGGGGAACGAAGAAAGGAAGATGAGCCAGGGCGACTGAAGAGTATATAACAAAAATCCACCTCGCATAAACCCAGGACTCAGCAACTACGATGAACTACTTTACAACAAGCTGTGGTCTGTTTTGTTGTAACCAACTCGCTTACACACAGCTGACAGTTGACAAAGCAGAAAGAAGCAGTGTGTCAGGGTCGTTGCCACTGGGCTGGTTTTGCATTGTCCGAGGGCTGTGTGTCTCTGCAAAGGAGGTCCCTAGACTGACAAAGGACAATCACCTTAACTCTGAGTCTGACACAATGCATGTGGGTCTGGATGAATTTTTTGTATGTACATGGGGGAGGAAACTGTTTCATTGTAATGGAAACACCAAGATCTTAACAGGTGGACTAATCTCCTGACCCGACTGAGATGGCTCCAGCTGGAAACTGTATCAGTGGGGACATCAACATCACGGTGCCATCCAACATGGACAGGGCTGGGAGGAAAGAGCTGATATTCTACAGCATGTGAAATTTTGATTTGATCACTCTAGCAAAGAACGAACTCCTACGTAGCCAGCATGTGCAAGACGGTAGACGGCAAATTCAAAATACTGCAGCAAACTTTACACCGTTCAACAGAACAGACTGAAACATTGAAACAAGCAAATTCAAAATACTGCAGCAAACTTTACACTATTCAACAGAACAGCTTGAAACATTGAAACAAGCAAATTCAAAATACTGCAGCAACCTTTACACCATTCAACAGAACGGACTGAAACATCGAAACAAGCAAATTCAAAATACTGCAGCAACCTTTACACCATTCAACAGAACAGACTGAAACATTGAAACAAGCAAATTCAAAATACTGAGCAACCTTTACACCATTCAACAGAACAGCTTGAAACATTGAAACAAGCAAATTCAAAATACTGCAGCAACCTTTACACCATTCAACAGAACGGACTGAAACATTGAAACAAGCAAATTCAAAATACTGCAGCAACCTTTACACCATTCAACAGAACAGACTGAAACATTAAAACAAGCAGAATAGCATACAGACAATATACCTGCAGAAGCAAAGAGAGCCCATTCTAGATCATCTCTCTATTCTAGATCAGTTTCAGAAGCTGGAACAAAACCAGGGGCGTGCAGAAGTGGTTCACAAACATAATGTTACTGTTTTGTGTGGCACCGGCCATGACAAACATCATGTCACTGTTGTGTGTGGCACCGGCCATGACAAACATCATGTCACTGTTGTGTGTGGCACTGGCCATGACAAACATCATGTCACCGTTGTGTGTGGCACCGGCCATGACAAACATCATGTCACTGTTTTGTGTGGCACCGGCCATGACAAACATCATGTCACTGTTGTGTGTGGCACCGGCCATGACAAACATCATGTCACTGTTTTGTGTGGCACCGGCCATGACAAACATAATGTCACTGTTGTGTGTGGCACCGGCCATGACAAACATCATGTCACTGTTTTGTGTGGCACCGGCCATGACAAACATCATGTCACTGTTATGTGTGGCACCGGCCATGACAAACATCATGTCACTGTTGTGTGTGGCACCGGCCATGACAAACATCATGTCACTGTTGTGTGTGGCACCGGCCATGACAAACATCATGTCACTGTTGTGTGTGGCACCGGCCATGACAAACATCATGTCACTGTTTTGTGTGGCACCGGCCATGACAAACATCATGTCACTGTTGTGTGTGGCACCGGCCATGACAAACATCATGTCACTGTTTTGTGTGGCACCGGCCATGACAAACATCATGTCACTGTTTTGTGTGGCACCGGCCATGACAAACATCATGTCACTGTTGTGTGTGGCACCGGCCATGACAAACATCATGTCACTGTTTTGTGTGGCACCGGCCAACCACGACATCGCCTGAAGTCCACGTTTGTATGACAGACTGGACGTTTGTATGACAGACTGGACGTTACATGACAGACTGGACGTTTGTATGACAGACTGGACGTTAGCATGACAGACTGGACGTTAGCATGACAGACTGGACGTTTGTATGACAGACCGGACGTTTGTATGACAGACTGGACGTTTGCATGACAGACTGGACGTTTACATGACAGACTGGACGTGTGCGTGACAGACTGGACGTTTACATGACAGACTGGACGTGTGCATGACAGACTGGACGTTTACATGACAGACTGGACGTTTACGTGACAGACTGGACGTTTGTGTGAAAGACTGGACGTTAGCATGACAGACTGGACGTTTGTATGAGAGACTGGACGTTTGTGTGACAGACTGGACGTTTGCATGACAGACTGGACGTTTGAACAACGATCCCAACAGTCTGAGAAGCCAGCTACCTGATGTACACCAAGCTTTTCCACATCAGGGATTTTCATCAGTTTGCACCCCACCCTCCCTCCCCCCCCTCCTTACGTGTGGTAGTTCAGTTCTTTGTGTGTCAGACCAAATGTCCATTTTCAGTGACAGAACATGACAGAAGAGATGGGGTATTTAGAATTAACGTCACTGAGAGATTATGGAGATCCACAGACAGATGACAGCTTGCTTACCGTAGTAATGGACGGTGATAACTTGGGTTTGCCAACAGGCGGCAACACCGTAGACCTGGTGTTCCAAACGAGAACCATGATGGTGAAATCCATGGGAACATGGGGTCAGACTGCGTCATGAAGACTGGTCGTTCCATCTAAACTCCAGACAGAACAGGCCAAGACAGCACCGATCAGATCAGTGGAAACAAGACATAAATAAGCTGGCCATTGACCGCTTCCCTGTCCCCCAGGCGACAGATGCCCAACAGTACGTCATCAGCCATTACGCAAACAGCTTGCCACTGCAGGCTTGTCTGTCTGTCAGTCTGTCTGTCTGTCTGTTGCAAAAAGACAATGCACAGTAGGTGAGCGAGGTAGTGCTTGTCTGTCTGTCTGTCTGTCTGTCTGTCTGTCTGTCTGTTGGCCTGTTGGCAGAAAGACAATGCACAGTAGGTGAGCGAGGTAGTGCTTGTCTGTCTGATCTGTCTGTCTGTCAGTCTGTCTGTCAGTCTGTCTGTCTGTCTGTTTGTCTGTTGGCAGAAGACAATGCACAGTAGGTGAGCGAGGTAGTGCTTGTCTGTCTGTCTGTCTGTCTGTCATCTGTTGGCATCACATTAGGTGAGCGAGGTAGTGCTTGTCTGTCTGTCTGTCTGTTGGCATCACAACAGGTGACGTGAGCGAGGTGGTGCGTTGGCGGGTAGTTTCAGTGGGAGAGAAGGGGGCAGAGGGGGGGGGGGGAGATGGGATATAGTGAAGAGGGGGAGGCAGGAGTGTGGGTAGGGGAGCGAGGGCGTGCGTGATCTGTTTTAGATACTGTTGTGTTTTGTTTAGCTATTGATTTGTATTTCTCTTTGATCTGTTAAATACTGTTGTGTGTTGTTCAGCTATTGATTTGTATTTCTTTGATCGTTTATAATACTGAGTGGTTTGTTCAGCTATTGATTTGGTATTTTCTCTTGATCTGTTTTAAATACTGTTGTGTTTTGTTCAGCTATTGATTTGTATTTTCTCTTTGATCTGTTTTAAATACTGTTGTGTTTTGTTCAGCTATTGATTTGTATTTTCTCTTTGATCTGTTTTAAATACTGTTGTGTTTTGTTCAGCTATTGATTTGTATTTTCTCTTTGATCTGTTTTAAATACTGTTGTGTTTTGTTCAGCTATTGATTTGTATTTTCTCTTTGATCTGTTTTAAATACTGTTGTGTTTTGTTCAGCTATTGATTTGTTTTTTCTCTTTGATCTTTTAAATACTGTTTGTTTTGTTCACTATTATTGTATTTCTCTTGATCTGTTTAATACTGTTGTGTTTTGTTCAGCTATTGATTTGTATTTTCTCTTTGATCTGTTTTAAATACTGTTGTGTTTTCTTTAGCTATTGATTTGTATTTTCTCTTTGATCTGTTTTAAATACTGTTGTGTTTTGTTCAGCTATTGATTTGTATTTTCTCTTTGATCTGTTTTAAATACTGTTGTGTTTTCTTTAGCTATTGATTTGTATTTTCTCTTTGATCTGTTTTAAATACTGTTGTGTTTTGTTCAGCTATTGATTTGTATTTTCTCTTTGATCTGTTTTAAATACTGTTGTGTTTTCTTTAGCTATTGATTTGTATTTTCTCTTTGATCTGTTTTAAATACTGTTGTGTTTTCTTTAGCTATTGATTTGTATTTTCTCTTTGATCTGTTTTAAATACTGTTGTGTTTTGTTCAGCTATTGATTTGTATTTTCTCTTTGATCTGTTTTAAATACTGTTGTGTTTTGTTCAGCTATTGATTTGTATTTTCTCTTTGATCTGTTTTAAATACTGTTGTGTTTTGTTCAGCTATTGATTTGTATTTTCTCTTTGATCTGTTTTAAATACTGTTGTGTTTTCTTTAGCTATTGATTTGTATTTTCTCTTTGATCTGTTTTAAATACTGTTGTGTTTTGTTCAGCTATTGATTTGTATTTTCTCTTTGATCTGTTTTAAATACTGTTGTGTTTTCTTTAGCTATTGATTTGTATTTTCTCTTTGATCTGTTTTAAATACTGTTGTGTTTTCTTTAGCTATTGATTTGTATTTTCTCTTTGATCTGTTTTAAATACTGTTGTGTTTTGTTCAGCTATTGATTTGTATTTTCTCTTTGATCTGTTTTAAATACTGTTGTGTTTTGTTCAGCTATTGATTTGTATTTTCTCTTTGATCTGTTTTAAATACTGTTGTGTTTTGTTTAGCTATTGATTTGTATTTTCTCTTTGATCTGTTTTAAATACTGTTGTGTTTTCTTTAGCTATTGATTTGTATTTTCTCTTTGATCTGTTTTAAATACTGTTGTGTTTTGTTCAGCTATTGATTTGTATTTTCTCTTTGATCTGTTTTAAATACTGTTGTGTTTTGTTCAGCTATTGATTTGTATTTTCTCTTTGATCTGTTTTAAATACTGTTGTGTTTTCTTTAGATTTTGATTCATATTTTCTCTTTGGGCGGATGGACGTGGGAATGAAATGCTAATATTTGTTAATATGGTATCGTTTTTTATATGTGGTAAATGTCTTTAGATTTGACCTTCTAGAGTTATGTCCGTTAGTAATGGACTCCATACTGCGTGGGTTGATCGATGTGTGAGTTGGGTTTTTTGGTGAAAATCCCGAATATATGTGTTTAAGTGGTTGTGGATGGTAATTATTATACTTTGTAGTAATCTGGCCTATTTTTTTTTCATTTCAAACAGTAAACGATAGTAATCCTCTTCTTCTTCTTCTTCTTCTTCTTCTTCTTCTTCTTCTTCTTCTTCTTCTTCTTCTTCTTCTTCGCATTCTTCGCATTCTTCTTCGCATTCTTCGCATTCTTCTTCTTTCAGTTTCAATTTAGTCATCCTCTTGATAACTTGTATTTATAGATTGAATGCATGTACATATGAAGCTGATTTATTTTGCAATGTGCATGTGAAGTTTGGCAGACATATAAGAGACGAAGAGAATAACAGTGATTTTATTACTTCAATTCAGCCCAACGCATATATTTCCCTATACACTCTCACGATCACGCAAACTGGGAACCATGTTTCCGTGTATGCTTTCAAGTATTCTCTCTCCTCTCTCTCTCTCTTCTCCCTCTCTCTCTCTCCTCTCTCTCCTCCTCTCTCTCTCTCTCTCTCTCTCTCCCCTCTCCTCTCTCTCTTCTCATCTCTCTCTCTCTCTCTCTCTCTCTCTCTTCAGCTATCGCATTCCTGTTACCTATATTGTTTTGCTGTGCAGTATATGCATAGTAATGTTATTTTCAACCTCGTAATGATGATATTTTTGTATGCCCTTCATTCCTTCCATCGTGGGAGGAGTTGCCCTTTATTAGCACTTTCTTTTCACCCCCTCCTCTTTTTAGTAAAATCCTGACCACTCTCCTCTACCACTTCCTCCTCCTCCTCTCTTCCTCCCCCCTCCCCCTTCTGTCGCCTTCAACCTTTTTCCGACACATCAAAGCTTGTTTTCGCCTCTATTTCAAGTACTGACCTTTGCCGTGTCAACGAGCTGACCTTCACGCTGCGATGTTGTGCACATATTTACCGCTATTCAATTCTCTTACTGCTTTTGATTTGCTTTCTTCATTATCTGTTGTAATCATAAATTCCGTGGACTCTCTCTCTCTCTCTCTCTCTCTCTCTCTCTCTCTCTCTCTCTCTCTCTCTCTCTCTCTCTCTCTCTCTCTCTCTCCTCAAGAGCCAGATGGGAAAAAGTATGTGCTATAAACATCATCAATTAGTCATTCAATCCTTCTCTTCCTGCTCGTCTATGTCCTGCCTGTTCTTGTCCGCTTATCATTCGTTTTCTATGTACATTTTGCAGAGTTCTTTGGTGACACTTCATCTTTTAAAGGTGTACATTCAGAATATGAATGTGTTGAATTTCAACGAGTGCATGTCGTAAACTGTGCAGCTCTTTTACATTTTTTCTTTAATCGTTTATTTCGTGGGATAGGCCAATCGTAGAACAGTAACCCGGGTATATGCTACACCATCTGTCCTGTCTTGTCTTTGCTGCTTGGGCAACCAGTCCCGTGTAGGTTATTTGCATCGCGCACCTTCCCAGCTTGATCCTTGTTGTCTTTGTTGCTCGATCTTTGTTGCTCTGGTCTGGTCTTTGTCGTCGTTGTCGCGTAGACAAACTCTCTTGCGTTTCTTGATCGGAGAGATAATTTTGTCTTTGTGGCTCAGTCAGACCGTTTTGTATTTGTCGATGGGGGAATTAGTTTTGTCTCTCATGCTTATACAGTTCACTGACAGATAAGTCTTTTGTTGACTACAGTGAAGTGGTTTTGAAAACAATGATGTTTTGCATTCAGCTCACGACATGGTGTTGGAAAAGACACGAATCGATCTTTGTGTGTTCAGCATTTCGCCGAAAGAGCCCTCCACCAGCCAATGCACAGGAAATGACGTCAATTAGGATCCCTGTGGATTGCGGCAGTCCTCTTCATGTCAGGGCTGTGTAGACCAGCAATGGCGGACTTTGGGGGCGACTCCTCACCCCACACAGGAAGACCCTTTCAGTCCGCCAACGGCGTCACAGGAAACGCCGTGATGGGCAGTATAACTTTCGGAAGAGTAGGCCAGTTTGGCCGTTGGTATGGATGACACGTTACACACAGCATGCACCCTGCGTAAGAAATGGAAAGAATGAAGGAAGTAAAGAAACTGAGTGAACGATATTGAACGATGTTGACTGGATGACACGGGAAACGACTGAATGAAGCGCCAGCTGGCAGCTCTTCAGTCGGCACTACCCAGGTAGGCAGCCCGTTGTGTAAGCGAGTGTTGATTGTAAAGCGCTTAGAGCTTGGTCTCTAGCCGATATATAAGTATTCATTATTATTATTATTATTATATTTTAAGACTCTCTGACAGCAAGCACGTGATGTTCTGATGTCTTTCTGACAGCAAACACGTGATGTTCTGATGTCTTTCTGACAGCAAGCACGTGATGTTCTGATGTCTTTCTGACAGCAACCACGTGATGTTCTGATGTCTTTCTGACAGCAACCACGTGATGTTCTGATGTCTTTCTGACAGCAACCACGTGATGTTCTGATGTCTTTCTGACAGCAACACGTGATGTTCTGATGTCTTTCTGACAGCAACCACGTGATGTTCTGATGTCTTTCTGACAGCAACCACGTGATGTTCTGATGTCTTTCTGACAGCAACCACGTGATGTTCTGATGTCTTTCTGACAGCAAGCACGTGATGTTCTGATGTCTTTCTGACAGCAAGCACGTCATGTTCTGAGGTCTTTTCAATCATCAGGAAATTGGCACACAGGGTTTTGGACAAGACCCCTTACTTATTCCATCACCTCACCCCCCCCCCCCCCTTCTCCCCACGTTCCTTTCCCCGAACATTTGTTTCCTTGAGGAGAAGTCTGTTTTATCACCTACACGTTGATACACTCTGTTTCTGTCTTGGCCTCTGTCTGTCTGTCTGTCTGTCTGTCTGTCTGTCTGTCTGTCTTCTCTCTCTCTCTCTCTCTCTTAGTGTGTGTGTGTGTGTGTGTGTGTGTGTGTGTGTGTGTGTGTGTGTGTGTGTGCGTGCGTGGTACGTGTGTGCGTGCGTGCGTGCGTGCGTGCGTGCGTGCGTGCGTGCGTGCGTGCGTGCGTGCGTGTCGTGTGTGTGTGTGTGTGTGTGTGTGTGTGTGTGACGTGATCATTTCCACACTGTGACCAGCCCTGCGCCAACAATTCCTTGTTAGCAGGCAGAGCCCCATACAGGCCACACCAAGCCGTCAGACGACAGGAGACATTAAACCCCGAAGGCAGCGAGAGACAAAGCTTTACATGTCTCTTTTTGTATGGCCTCTCAATAATCCCTTTCTAATCTTTGTCGTAACACTGTCTGTCGTGGAACCTCTGTCCTGGTGTTGAATCACTCTGTCCTGGTGTTGAACACTCTGTCCTGGTGTTGAACACTCTGTCCTGTCGTTGAACACTCTGTCCTGGTGTTGATCACCTCTGTCCTGTCGTTGAACACTCTGTCCTGTCGTGGTGTTGAACACTCTGTCCTGGTGTTGAACACTCTGTCCTGGAGTTGAACACTCTGTCCAGTCGTTGAACACTCTGTCCTGGTGTTGATCACTCTGTCTCCATGGTGTTGAACACTCTGTCCTGGTGTTGATCACTCTGTCCTGTCCTGGTGTTGAACACTCTGTCCTGTGTTGAACACTCTGTCCTGTCTGGTGTTGAACACTCTGTCCTGGTGTTGAACACTCTGTCCTGGTGTTGAACACTCTGTCCTGGTGTTGATACACTCTGTCCTGTGTCCTGTGGTGTTGATCACTCTGTCCTGGTGTTGATCACTCTGTCCTGGTGTTGATCATCTGTCCTGTCCTGGTGTTGAACACTCTGTCCTGTCCTGGTGTTGAACACTGTTCTGTTACCTCGTGTTGATCACTCTGTCCTGGTGTTGATCACTCTGTCCTGGTGTTGAACACTCTGTCCTGGTGTTGAACACTCTGTCATGGTGTTGAACACTCTGTCCTGTCCTGGTGTTGAACACTCTGTCCTGGTGTTGATCACTCTGTCCTGGTGTTGAACACTCTGTCCTGGTGTTGATCACTCTGTCCTGTCGTGGTGTTGAACACTGTGTCCTGGTGTTGAACACCCATGTCCTGGTGTTGATCACTCTGTCCTGGTGTTGATCACTCTGTCCTGTCCTGGTGTTGAACACTCTGTCCTGGTGTTGAACACTCTGTCCTGGTGTTGAACACTCTGTCCTGTCCTGGTGTTGAACACTCTGTCCTGTCCTGGTGTTGATCACTCTGTCCTGTCGTGGTGTTGAACACTCTGTCCTGGTGTTGAACACTCTGTCCTGGTGTTGAACACTCTGTCCTGGTATTGAACACTCTGTCCTGGTGTTGATCACTCTGTCCTGGTGTTTAACACTGTCCTGGTGTTGATCACTCTGTCCTGGTGTTGATCACTCTGTCCTGTCGTGGTGTTGAACACTCTGTCCTGGTGTTGAACACTCTGTCCTGTCGTGGTGTTGAACACTCTGTCCTGGTGTTGATCACTCTGTCCTGGTGTTGAACACTCTGTCCTGTCGTTCAACACTCTGTCCTATCGTTCAGCACTCTGTCCTGTCCTGGTGTTGAACACTCTGTCCTGGTGTTGAACACTCTGTCCTGGTGTTGAACACTCTGTCCTGGTGTTGAACACTCTGTCCTGTCGTTCAACACTCTGTCCTGTCGTTCAACACTCTGTCCTGTCGTCCAACACTCTGTCCTGTCCTGTCGTTCAACACTCTGTCCTGTCCTGTCGTTCAACACTCTGTCCTGTCCTGTCGTTCAACACTCTGTCCTGTCCTGTCGTTCAACACTCTGTCCTGTCCTGTCGTTCAACACTCTGTCCTGTCCTGTATTCCAACACTCTGTCCTGTCCTGTCGTCCAACACTCTGTCCTGTCCTGTCGTTCAACACTCTGTCCTGTCCTGTCGTTCAACACTCTGTCCTGTCCTGTCGTGGAACACTCTGTCCTGTCGTGGAACACTCTGTCCTGTCGTGGAACACTCTGTCCTGTTGTTCAACACTCTGTCCTGTCCTGTCGTTCAACACTCTGTCCTATCCTATCGTTCAACACTCTGTCCTGTCCTGTCGTTCAACACTCTGTCCTATCCTATCGTTCAACACTCTGTCCTGTCCTGTCGTTCAACACTCTGTCCGGTTCAAATCAGTTTCCTTCTCAGGAAGGAAGGTGTGGAGAGGGGGAAAGGCGGGGGGGGGGGGGGGGGGGGGGGGGGGGGGGGGCGGCGCGGAATGACAGATCAACAGCTCGAGAAGTGTTAACGAGAGAAAGAGAGAGAAGAGAGAGAGAGAGAGAGAGAGAGAGAGAGAGAGAGAGAAAGAGAGAGACAGACAGACAGACAGACAGAGACAGACAGACAGAGACAGAGACAGAGAGAGACAGAGAAATAGAGAGAGACAGAGAGAGAGACAGAGACAGAGAGAGACAGACAGAGAGAGATGGAGGGGGTAGGGGATAAACAAAACAGATGACACAGACATATGCTAAAACAGACAGAATAAAACAAAGAGAAAACAATGCATGCTGGTAAGGCAGAGGAAAACACCCTACGACACGAATATAACCAACAAACACAGGCATACAGTCTTGGAATGGTGTGGCTGAGACTGTCCAGAGTGTGTGTGTGTGTGTGTGTGCGGGGGGGGGGGGGGGGGGTGCATCCCCTCACCCTCTCTTCCTATCCCCAAACCACCCACTACAACCTTAAACCCTGCCGACCTAGAGTACCATATGTTCTGCAGACAGGGAAAAAAGTCTGAACAGCCACAAGGAATAAAGGGGCAATGAGTTGAACACTCTGCAGTAAGCTAAAATACACATTTTAGAAACAGCATGGGGAAAAGAAAAGATTTGTCTTCGATTACATACGGCAAAGAGGTAAGAACACATGTTCAAAAGGCGAGCAATATCATGAGGAAAGAGAGCATTCGAATGGCTCTAGCTCTATTTAATTATGGGCTGGCAACCATTCGCAACACCAACAGACTCATAAACAGCCACTCCATTTCTCACCCCCACAGCTCGGAATGGCGTACCTCAAACAATGAAACTGAAACTCAGTTCCTTTATCCGTTAGTTTGATTAAGGATGAACGAGTTTGAACTAGCATCAGGAGTCTGAATAACCGAAAGAATTAATCGCCCCTTTTTCTTCCAAACACATGGAGGGGGACGTGGAGAACTCAGACGTGGACAGGAATCCCTCCCTGGCTGACCGTCAGAAGAAGATGGTGTGAGGGAAAACAGGAAGCAGCTCTCCGATGGAAGAGAAACAAACAAACCTGACCATGGCCGCCTGAGGTTAAACGGCCATGTACAGTCACGAACACTCTCTCTGAAAAAATGACCTCTCACGATTCGTTGACCCAGAATTCCTCTTTCTCCCAGGGGAGTGAAGCAACGTGACAGTCATACGTTTCCACACAGCACCTAGTCCAGGGGGAATAATGATAAGAAAGGAGGGGGCAAAATGGACTCCTAATAGAATGACATGTGGGAGGAGAAATTATAGACCTAAACCACACCAACACCGTTACATAGCAAAGAGCTCTGTTGAAAGCGACAGGATGTGTGTGTGTGTGTGTGTGTGTGTGTGTGTGTGTGTGTGTGTGTGTGTGTGTATGTGTGTGTGTGTGTGTGTGTGTGTGTGTGTGTGTGTGTGTGTGTGTGTGTGTGTGTGTGTGTGATCTGCAAATGTATCGTCAAACAATAGTATTCCTGGGCTGAATCGTAAGGCAGGTGAGCATAAAACAAACGAAGATGCACAAGTTCATTTACAACCAAAAAAAATCAAAACTAATATAGAACTACATTGTACAAAATTTGAATATCTGTGAATTATTCAACATGGATGTGCGAAAAGGCAGAATGTCTGAAATCCAATCAGGTAAAAACGGTTTCATCTGTTCACACAAAACGCACACAAAATGTAAAATCTGGCCACAAACACACGTTACATACTGATGATTTTGAGTTGAAATAGGTCCTGTGTAAAATTCGCCTTGTGTAATGTTACGGATGGAATGAGTGTGTTACGGGTGTCTGACTGTCTGACTCTCACACAGAAATTATGGGTGCATGCACGACTTTTCCAATTCACATACAGACACCCACTCACCCGAACATTGACAGCCAGGCAACAGAACAACACTTATTTTTGTTTTATGCTGCCCGAGCCAACAGACAACCATATATAATAAATATAAGTTCATCAATAGGTCAGCACGCCAACCATAAGGCGTACACACATAACTATATATATACTACTTCCAGGTACGCCAAGCACAGGGCGCACGACACAAAATATATCTATATATAACTGGCTATCTACTAGCGCTGCTGGTGCTGGCCGCGTCCGGTCCAACACAGTTCTCTGAACGGCGCAGGGTTCCAACGATGACGAGGAGGATTTTAAAGACGACGAAGACGATAAAGACGATGAAGACGACGAAGACGACGAAGACGACGTCTACAGAGTCAGATCCGACACAGGACTAATGGAACTTCACAGAGCTGTGGCTCAAAATCACTACCACACTGACGGCGTCTCTGCCGACGACAAGGCGACAGTCTCACACAGGAGCTGTGGCTCACACAACAAAACAGAACGCAGCGACGGCCTGGCCAACAGGTCGCTGGATCAAATCACAGGAGCGGCGCTTTGACTTGGCAACAGCGGCGTCTCCAGCTCAACTGGCTCAGCGGGTAGTCAGTCCCGGGCGCAGTGGAAGGTAGGGTAGTTGTCGGCACTCAGGTCGGCCTCTCCACGCCGACACAAGGCGGAGAACACGGGGGGTAGACCACAGCTACGGCCCCTACCCTCAGAAAGTGGCAGTCAGTCCCCTTCAGACCAGGGTACACTTCTACCTGGGGAAACTGATTAACAACCTTGATTATCATGGCTACTATTCGTCACAATCACGACTATATTGATATTCAATTGTCATATCTCATTCTATTAGAACCTGGGAAAAACAGCAGCATATTCTTTCAACACTACAACATTCTTTTTTCCGGAATCACAACACTATACAAGAAAGGGTTTCAATATAAACCTTTCAAAATCATGTTTTTAAGTTCGGGGAAGGATTCCCACCTAGACCTTTTCGATACACCATGAATATAATCATTGCACATAATTAATGATTACTTTTCATCAAGTTACGAATGTCTTTCGTCGCGACAAAATTCTTCACTTCTTTCTCTTCCATCACGACAAGAATGTTCAGTTCATTTCGTATAATCACCACATTTTAGAAGATTTCTTTTCAAGACATTTGTTTCCAAAGATTCATTTACTTAAATACACATAAAAAGGATTTCCGCACACTCTTGTTTACCAAACACACAACTATTCAACATTCATATCAAGAGTGAGTTAAATGCTCATCCACATCAAACATCAAAACCAGCATATATGATAGTCTCTGTCGCTCACTTTGGGAGCTTATTATCCATAGCATCAAAACTCTCCCTCTTCTCACAAAGCCTAGATAAACCACATTAGAATAATCAACACCTTTTTTTCATCATGAAGTTCATAAATAGTTAAGTCACAGAATAAACTAAATCTTTTTTCTTTTCTGAAGACCACTTCCTTTAACACTCACTTCTTCTATTCATGTTTTCCGAAACAATTTCGTTTTGCTACCCTATCAAGTCATAGGATAACAGAACCCAACAAATACTTTTCTTTTCTAAACAAAACCTTCGCAGTGCGCTGAGGAACTTTCAGTCGCTCCTAAACGGAAATACGGTTTCGGTTTGCTAATAGATATATAATGAATGGTAAATACCTCACTCCCACCAAAAAAAATAGGAGTCCCTCTTCGGCTTGTGGGTAGGTGCGTTGCCGGAATCACTGCAGAGACTGCCTAACCGGTTCAGCTCACCCGGCTTAAACAGAGCGCAGGTGAGCAGCAGTCAGGTAAACTTTTCAACTGGCTTCCGGACGACTACCTTCCGGTTAGCACGGCTGCACGAAAATTTGTGACTGGATGGGAAACGGTCCGTCACATATCAATTTGAACACCACAAACACGTTACATGCTACCAACTTTGAAATACGTCCAGTGTGAAATGTCTTTATGATTAACTTGAACACCACAAACATGTTACATACTACTGACTTCGCTTTATAATACGTTCAATGTGGAAATGCGTTAGTATGAACTTGAACATCACAAACACACTTTACATACGACTGACTGCTTTGAAACACATGCAATGTGAAATACATCCAGTATGAACTTGAACACCACAAACACACTTTACATATTACTGACTGCTTTGAAATACATGCAATGTGAAATACATCCAGTATGAACCTGAACACCACAAACACACTTTACATACTACTGACTAATATGAAGTATTAGATTGCCTCTCTCTGCTTCAAATCTATCGAGTCTTCCTGTCCTGAGTATCTCACCCACCTGTTACATCTTTACACCCCATCTCGAGCTTTACGTTCCTCATGTGACACTCGTATCTACAGTATCCCCACTGTTCGCACTAAAACCTTTGGTCAACGTTCCTTTGCCTATCAAGCTCCAACTACCTGGAATCAATTGCCTCGCTCTCTCAGATACTCACCCTCACTGCCCACATTCAAGCGCCTTCTCAAAACTCATCTGTTTCCTAGGTAACTTCGTCTTCCCTGTGACCCGACGTTTGCAATGTGTGATGCGAGTGTCTGCTTTGTGTGCGTTCGTGTCTGTGTGAGTGTGTGTTTGCGTGTATGCATGCTTGTGAGTTTGTGTCCTTGCTTTGGATTTTGATGCCTTTTTCTCATGTATGATTGTTATATATTGTGTGATTTGATGTCTGTTGTGATATTGTAAACGCCTAGGGCATTCAATTGATTAGGCGTCATAAATGTTCATAATAATAATAATAATGAAGTACATGCAATGTGAAATACATCCAGTATGGACTTGAACACCACAAACACGATACATACTACTGATTTAAAAATACGTCCAGTAGTTCAAACCAAAGAGAGCAGTATGCAACGTACAACGTGTAACGTTACATACTAGCTACTTTCGTTTGAAGTTGATCAAGTGCGAACTACACCACAAACATATGTTTACATACTGTTGACTTAGACATTTACAAAAAAACAAACAAACAAACAAACAAACAAAAAAAACCCACTACACTACAAACACATGATACGTACTAGTGAACTTGGTTTCAAATTCACCAAGAGAAAACTGCATCACAAACACATGTTGCATACTACTAAATTTGGTTGAAATTCATCAAGAGAGAAGTACAGTTTATACACACGTTACATTTTACTGACTTTGGTGCGAAGTTCATCAAGTGAGAACTACATCACAAACATACGTTTGTACCTTTTGACTTGGTTGGAAATTCACCAAAATAAAACTACATCACAAATACACGTTCTATACCACAAATTTTGGTTTGAAATTTGTCAAGAGAAAACTAAATCTTATATGCGAGTTACATTCTACTGACTTTGGTTTGAAATTCATCAAGAGAAACTAAATCTTAAACACACGTTACATACTACTGACTTTGGTTTGAGATTCGTCAAGAGAGAACAGAATCTAATACACACGTTACATACATTGGTTTTAAAGCCATCAAGGGAGAACTAAATGTTATACATACAATACATTCTAATGACTTTCGTTTCAGCGAAATCCACATAAAACTGATGTGGAGCAGAAGAAAAATTTCCAATGGACAATAAAGTTGATTGAATTGAATTGAATTGAAACTTGAACACCACTAGCACACCTTCAATTTCTGCTGACTGAGTTTTTTTATACGACAGATGTAAACCCGAATACCGGGCCTCCTCACAATCAATCTTTTTCTGTGCCCAAAGGATCGCATGTTTCCTTTGGGATCTTCTATGCCTATCGATTTCTTGCGAAGGGTCCACTCTATTCTCATTCTCTCCCTTTCTCTCTTCCTCTTCGTCCCTCCCCCTACCCTTTACCCCCATCCACCCCACTCCGTGACCCTTCATCTTTTTGCTGCGTGTCTATCGGATGAAGTCTGTTTCTCCTCAAAAGACAATGAGCTTCTCGTAATATTTGGGCATGAATCGGATTGGCTGTTAATGCCCCACCTTTTTTTTTTTTTACTGTTTTTAAATTAATACTTTTATATATATATATATATATATATATATATATATATATGTATATAGAGAATGGTACTGAGGATCAGCGCAATCTTAAAAACAGTGCTCAACCACAGTGGGAGCGACATTTGTTATATTAAAAGCAAGTTAAAATCAAGCTTCTAAAAACATCTACAAATATATATCTTTTTTAAGATGACAGAAACTGTAAACAAGATTCGAAGTCCACACCGAATGAGATTTGAAAAAGCGAAATAAAGGCAATCAAGAAAATAATGAAACCTGTGATAATGCGAAAAAGAAAGGCTGTAAATATCAAGAGCATCATTCAAAGGCGATAAAAATTACAATGTATTAGTGTGTGTATGTGTGTGTGCGTGCGTGCGTGCGTACGTGCGTGCGTGCGTGCGTGCTTGCGTGCGTGCGTGCGTGCGTGCGTGCGTGCGTGCGTGTGTACGTGCGTGCGTGCGTGCGTGCGTGCGTGCGTGCGTGCGTGTGTCGTGCGTGTGTGTGTGCGCGCGTGTGTGCGTGCGTGCGTGCGTGAATACTTGCGTGCGTGCGTGCGTGCGTGCGTGCTTGCTTGCGTGCGCGCGCGCGTGCGTGCGTGCGTGCGTGTGTGTGTGCGTGTGTGTGTGTGTGTGTGTGTGTGTGTGTGTGTGTGTGTGTGTGTGTGTGCGTCTGTCTGTCTGTCTGTCTGTCTGTCTGTCTAACTGTTTGTAGGTCTGTCGGTACGTAACGTGTGTGTGTGTGTGTGTGTGTGTGTGTGTGTGTGTGTGTGTGTGTGTGTGTGTGTGTGTGTGTGTGTGTGTGTGTGTGCGTGTGACTCTACATCACCAGGACATGAAAGGAAACTGATGGTCAATAATCTACGATATTCTACATTACCAGGAAACTATGTATTGACAGGACACAACTGGACTTGTTATGTGATACTGTACATTACTAGGAGGTCCTGTATTGAAAAGAAAGGATGGACAATGTCGAATTAATTGACAATATAGATATACACAGCTGGACTTGTTATGTGATACTGAACATTACTAGGAGTTCCTGTATTGAAAAGAAAGGATGGACAATGTCGAATTAATTGACAATATAGATATACACAGCTGGACTTGTTATGTGATACTGAACATTACTAGGAGTTCTGTATTGAAAAGAAAGGATGGACAATGTCGAATTAATTGACAATATAGATATACACAGCTGGACTTGTTATGTGATACTGAACATTACTAGGAGTTCCTGTATTGAAAAGAAAGGATGGACAATGTCGAATTAATTGACAATATAGATATACACAGCTGGACTTGTTATGTGATATTGTACATTACTAGGAGATCCTGTATTGAAAAGAAAGGCTGGACAACGTCGTAATAATCGACAATGTAGATATCCGGTACGGATGTGGGGAAAATCTGAACAATGTTCTATTACATTCTTCACAAGTAGGACATGTACTGGTCGATATTCTATTATATTCTTTACAACTAGGGAATCCTGTATTGATCAGGGAAAGCTGGACAATATTCTATGGCATTGCGCTCTCTACTAGGTTCATCTGTATATGGATAAATCTGGTTCTATGATATTCTACGTTACTACAGAAATCTATGTTGATAGGGGAAATCTGGACAATATTCTGTAACGTTCTACATCACTACGAAATACTGTATTGTTAGCGAGTAACTGAACAATATTGATTCACATTCTCCAGTACTAGGAAATCCTGTACTACTGTGGGAAAAGTAGGGCAATGTTCTGTGGTATTGTGCCGTTTTTGGTTAATCTGTATTTATACGGAGGAAAGTTGGACAATGCTTTAACACACTCCGCTAGCAAATCCTGTATTGATTTTTTTTTTTTTTAAGCCGGATAATTTTAAACCCACTGACTTTGGGTCCTTATAGTTTGTTAAAGATTTTTTGTTCTGTAAACTATTGATCGTACTGTTCACCAGTTTCTACGAACAGAACCCAGCACAGCAGGGAAGGGAGCCAGACATCATTGTTGTGAACACAAAACAGGAAAGCGAAAGGACAGAAAGTAGAAAAGTTTAGGAAGAGATGGCTTTGGCTGGCAGAGGGACAGATGGTTCTAGCAGAACAATATATACATAGGGTAAAGAGGCTGTAACAAAATGGCACATATGGTAAAATAGTGTTTGCAGTATGGCAGATGTTCTTCTTTCTTTGAGTGTCCACCTTCATCGAGTTGAAGATTCTGACACGTTTGTGTGTATGACCGTTTTTTATCCCGCCATTAAGGCAGCCATATTCCAACTTCGGGGAGCAGAGGGACATCCGGAGTCATGAACCGGGTGTGGCCCAACCCCCCTAGAGTGTCAGGAGATAAGGGCCGAAACACTTGCTTGAAGGGGGCTTCTCTTCTGAGGATTCTCTGCAGCCACGCTCTCCACGAGTTTCTTTCTACTTTTTCTCATTTTCAACTTTTTCACTTTCTTTCTTTTGATCACTTCTGGCGTAGGACTAGTGTGGGCCAAGGTAGACTCATTTCAGTGATGACGTGTCTTTATCTGAAGGAACAAAGCTGAATGTTGGTTCACTGGTGTAGATCAGGGTGGTATGGTCACTTCAAAAAAGAAATGTCTGCAGCTGACCGGACAGAGAGTGTGAGAGGTGCATGCCTGGGTATGCTGTTTTGTTTAATGATGACCTATCATTAGCCAAGCTGGACAGAATGGGATGTAAATTGATATCTGCAGGTCTGAAAGTGTTCAATAAAGACGCAGGACTATGAAGGCGGACGTGAAGTGTGAGAGAGGCACTTCAGATGACAGTGTTGAATGACCCACAGGAATATCAGCTGGTAGCACGGGAGGCGAGAGAATTGGCCACAGATCTGCCAGCTGGGAGGGCAACAGGCGAAGAAATTGGACACTTCAAAGCCAGCTGATGGCACAAGAGGCCAGAGAGTTCCATCTGTTCCGACAGATGGTGCTTCCGTTCTGCCACTGAGGAGGTTCTTCAGAACTGTCCCCTTCTGCCCTCCCCTCCCTTCAGACTTTTCATTCCCCCCTCCGCTCTTCTCTTTCCTTTCTCATTCCTCTCTTTCTCCTTTCCTTTCTCCATTCCTCTCTTCTCTTTCCTTTCTCTTTCCTCTCTTCTCTTTCCTTTCTCATTCCTCTCTTCTCTTCTTTCCTTTCCTCTTTCCTCTCCTTCTCTTTCTCCTTTTCTTCTATTCCTCTCTTCTTCTTTCTCCTTCCTTCTCATTCCTTCTTCTCTTCTTTCCTTTCTCCATTCCTCTCTTTCTCTTTCCTTAATTCTCCATTCCCCTCTTCCTTTCTCCTTCTCTCCTTTCTTCTATTCCTCTCTTCTCTTTCCTTTCCATTCTTTCTCTTTCCTTCTCCTTCTCTCTCTCTTCCTTTCTCTTCCTCTCTTTCTTCTTCATTCTTCTCTCTTCCTTTCTCCTTCTCTTCTCTCTTCTTTCTATTCTCTCTTCTCTTTCCTTTCTCCATTTCCTCTTCTCTTTTCTTCTTCCTCTTCTCTTCTCTTCTCTTTCTCCTTCTCTCTTCTCCTTTTCTTCTCTCTTTCTTCTTCTCCTTTCTTTCTCATTCCTTCTCTCTTCTTTTCTCCTTCCTTCTTTCTCTTCTCTTTCTCTTTCCTCTTCTTTCTTTCCTTCTCTCTCTCTTTCCTCTTTCTCTGTCTCTTCTTCCTTCTCTTTCTTCTCTTTCTCTCTTCCTTCTTCTCTCTTCTCTCTCTTCTCTTTCTTCTCTTCCTCTTCTCTTCCTTTCCCTCCTTCTCTCTTCTTTCCTTCCTCTCTTCTCTCTTTTCCTTCCTCTTTTCTTTCCTTCTCTTCTCTCTTCTTTCTTCTCCTCTTCCTCTCTTTCTCTTTCTCTCTTTCTCCTTCCTCTCTTCTCTTCCTTCATTCCTCTCCTTCTCTTTCTTCTCCCTCTTTCTCTTTCCTTTCTCTTCCCTCTTCTCTTTCTTTCTCATTCCTCTCTTCTCTCTTCCCTTTCTCTCCCTTTCTCTCTTCTCCTTCTCTTCTCTCTTCTCTTTCCTTCTCTCCTCCTTCTCTTCTCCTCTCGTCTTTCTTTCTTTCTTCTTCTCTTCTCTCTTCTTCTTCCTTTTCTTCTCTTTCTCTCTTCTTCTTCTTCTCTTTCTCCATTCCTCTTCCTTTCCTTTTCTCTTCTTCTCTCTTTCTCTTCTCTTCCTCTTTTCTTCCTTCCTTCTCTCCTCTCTTTCTTTCTTTCTCCTTTCCTTCTTCTCTTTCTTTCTCATTCCTCTCTTCTTCTTTCCTTCTCCTTCCTCTCTTTCTCTTCTTTCTCTCTTTTCTCTCCTTTCTCTTCCTCTTTCATTCTCTTTCTTTCTCTTTCTCTTCCTCTTTTCTTCTCTTTCTTTTCTCATTCTCTCTCTCTTTCTTCTTCCTCTCTTCTTTTCTTTCTTCCTCTCTTCTCTTTCCTTTCCACTTCTCTCTCTTCTCTTTCCTTTCTCTATTCTCTTCTTTCTCTCTTTCTCTTTTCCTTTCTTTTCTTTCCTCTCTTCTCTTTCCTTTCTCTCTTCCTCTTTCTCTTCCTTTCTCTTTCCTTCTTCTCTTTCTCTTCTTTCTCTTCTCCTTTCTTCTCTTTCCTTTCTCTCTTTCTTTCCTTTCTCTTCTTCTTTCTTTCTTTTCTCTTTTCTCTTTCCTTCTCCTTTTCCTTCTTTCTTCTTCTTTCTCTTTCTTTCCTTTCTTCTTCTCTTTCTCTCTTCTCTTCTTTCCTCTTCTTCCTTCCTCTCTTCTCTTTCCTTTTTCTTCCCTTTCCTTCTTCATCTTTCTTTCCTTTTCTTCCTCTCTTCTCTCTTCTCTCTCTCATTCTTCTTCTCTCTTCTTCCTTTCTTTCTTTCTTCTTCTTCTTTTTCTCTCTTTCTTCTTCCTTTCTCTTTTCTCTTTTTCTCCTTTCCTTCTTCTCTTTCTCTTCTCTCTTTCCTTTCTTTCTTTTCTTTCTTTTCTTTCCATTCCTCTCTTCTTCTCTTTCTTTTCTCCATTCCTCTCTTCTCTTTCCTTTCTCATTCCTCTCTTCTCTTTCCTTTCTCATTCCTCTCTTCTCTTTCCTTTCTCCATTCCTCTCTTCTCTTTCCTTTCTCCATTCTTCTTCTCTTTCTTATCTCCATTCCTCTCTTTCTTCCTTTCTCCATTCCTCTCTTCTCTTTCCTTTCTCTTTCCTCTCTTCTCTTTCCTTTCTCATTCCGCTCTTCTGTTCCCTTTCTCCATTCCTCTCTTCTCTTTCCTTTCTCTTTCCTCTCTTCTCTTTCCTTTCTCCATTCCTCTTTTCCTTTCTCCATTCCTCTCTTCTCTTTCCTTTCTCCATTCCTCTCTTCTCTTTCCTTTCCTCTTTCCTCTCTTCTCTTTCCTTTCTCCATTCCTCTCTTCTCTTTCCTTTCTCATTCCTCTCTTCTCTTTCCTTTCTCTTTCCTCTCTTCTCTTTCCTTTCTCCATTCCTCTCTTCTCTTTCCTTTCTCCATTCCTCTCTTCTCTCTGTCCTTAATTCTCCATTCCTCTCTTCTCTTTCCTTTCTCCATTCCTCTCTTCTCTTTCCTTTCTCCATTCCTCTCTTCTCTTTCCTTTCTCCATTCTTCTCTTCTCTTTCCTTTCTTTATTCCTCTCTTCTCTTTCCTTTCTTTATTCCTCTCTTCTCTTTCCTTTCTCTTTCCTCTCTTCCCATATTTGTTTTTCTAAACGAGGCTCCATTCATCCATTTATTTTTGTTTATTTCCTACGTCATTTCCGGTTGGTGGATGGAGAAATGAGAGCAGACCCCCCTCCCTCTTCCCTTCATGAATGAAGGTAATGTTTTCACCCTGATTCTTCGCATCTGTCTGCTCAATATGAGAGCACACACACACACACACACACACACACACACACACACACACACACACACACACACACACACACACACACACACACACACACAGAGAGAGAGAGAGAGAGAGAGAGAGAGAGAGAGCTTTCGTCACACTCGACATTACTAGGTAATCCTGTATTGATAAGGAAAAAAATAGACAATGCTGTACGACATTCTACATTAATATGAAAGCGTAGTATTGACAGGAGAAACATGGATAATTTTCACGAAGGTCAACAAACTACAGGGTTGAACTTACTGCTCTAAGAGAAGTTGCCAGACTCACTAGTGCAGAAGAACACCCGCCTTTACACATCGTGTTCCTGACAGACTGTAAATCCGCTATCCAGAATTTAGAATCGCCCAGTGAGAAGCTGGAAAGAGAGACAGAGCAACAGCTTAAAGACCTGTCACAAAGAGTGTAGATGACTGTCCAGTGGATCCCTGCCCACTGCGGCCTGGCAGGAAATGAGAAGGCAGGCTTGCCAAATGCGGCAGCAGGCTCAAGCAGACAAACCCGCCCATCTCCTATAGGGAGGCCAAAACTGTCATCAAAAGCCATTACAAAAGACTCTGGGAAGAAGAACACAGACACCCGTCTGATGATCAGCTGCCCCAACTACAGCGACACCAACAGACCACAATCTTCAGACTACAAACTGGTCACTGCCGTCTGCGAGCCCATTTCCATCGTATTGGGCTATCGCACACACCTGACTGCCCTTGTGAGACAGGCCCACAACCCCCCGAACACATTCTTCAGTCCTGCCCCCTTTACCAGGATGCAGGGATACAGCGCTGGCCACACGCAGCCACGCTGGCGGCACAGCTTTGGGGCACGATGGAGGATCTGAAGACAACAGCAGCCTTCACCCAACAAACTGGTCTGGAAATATGAGTCATGATTCTGGAACGCAGAAGAAGAAGGATAATGTTCTATTGTGTTCTATATTATTATCTAATCCTGGTATTGATAGGAGAAAGATGGACAATGTTCTGTTACATTTTACATTGTGAGGAGATCCTGTGGAAAAATGTAGATAGACAATTTTTGTGATATTCTATATTACTAAGAAAACATATACTAATAGGACAATGATCTATAACATCCTGACAGGACAAAAGTGGACACGGTACATTACCAGGAAATTCTAGTATTGATAGGAGATTGACGGACAATGTGCAATGATATTGTGTGACACTAGGAACTCATATTATTATATCAAAGAGAGAAATAACATTAACTATGTTCTGTGACTCTATACTACCGGAAAATTCTTTATTGATTGGAAAAAAATGATTAGTGGTCTATGGCATTCTGTATTTCTAGAAAGTGCTGTATATAGACATATGGATAAACTTCTTTGATCTTCAACATTTATAGATGGATTTAGATTTCTATATGGATGACATTGTCTAACATTCTATATTGCTGTAAAAGTTTTCACCGATAGGGAAAAGTTGAACAACATTATCTAATACTCTGCATGGAAAGATGGACAGCGGAATTTTATATTATACATTGCTAGGAAAGTCTGCATTGGTAGCGGAAAGGTAGACAACATTATCTGTATCCTGCATTGCTAGGGAATCTTGCATGCAAAGGAAAGGTGGGCAATATTACCTAAAGTTCCACATTTCTAGGTAATTCTGCACTAATAGGAGAAAAAAAGACACATTTCTCGGACATCCCAGACATCTAAATCGTTAAGAGATTTTGCGTTGATAGTGGAGAGAGGCACAGCATTGTCTCGTTTTTACAGTATGTTGAAATCCTGTGTTTAGGAAAGATGGGTAATATTCTTTAATGTTTTACATGACAAAGAAACCCTCTATTGGTAAGGGAAAGATGGCTTACTTTCTCCGAGATACTACCTTAGTTTGCAGTCCTGTACTGATAGAGAAAAGCTGACAATGTTCCATGATATGAGGCATTACTGAGGAATATTGTGTTAATAGGGGATAACTGGGCAACGTTCAGTCCCCAAACACTGGAGGCTGTCACTTGATGAGGTATTGGTTGTACCGTTCAGCGATTTCTACGACTGGAGCCCATCAAAGCAGGGGAGAGAATCAGACACTATTGTCCCCGACACCGGGACAGGAAATCGAAGGGATGGACGTTAAAAGGTTGAGGGAAAAGTATGATGCTTCTCCCGACCGAAATGGGGCTTTAGCTGGCAGAAAGACTTGTGTGGTAAAGTGGTTTGGACAAAATATATAAGAAAACCAAGTAATAATAATAATGAGAATTTGATTAGAAAATGCAAACAATGGGACATGTATGGTAATGTATATTTGTTTAAGTGTATTGACACATGTAGTCGAGTGGTGTTAAAACAATCCATATGGTAGAGTATTGATACCTCCCAATACGTGGTAAAGTGATAATCAAACAGCGCATGCTGTAAAGTGGTGTTAAATAGCACATGCTGTAAAGTGGTGTTGAATGGCACATACTATAAAGTGGTTTTACATTACATTTAATGTAGTGATTTTGACTCATATGGCAAAGTGACGTTCGTAGATCACAGCATGTCGAAATATAATGTCTTCAGATCAGCGCACATGGTAATGCAGTGCATGCAGATCAAAACACGTGGCAAAGAGATGGTTGCAGACTGATGCATGTAGCAGTATGATCTATTCAAAGTATATATGTTTGGTAATGATCTATTCAAATTATATATGTTTGGTAATGATCTATTCAAATTATATATGTTTGGTAATGATCTATTCAAATTATATATGTTTGGTAATGATCTATTCAAATTATATATTTGGTAATGATCTATTCAAATTATATATGTTTGGTAATGATCTATTCAAATTATATATGTTTGGTAATGATCTATTCAAATTATATATTTGGTAATGATCTATTCAAATTATATATGTTTGGTAATGATCTATTCAAATTATATATGTTTGGTAATGATCTATTCAAATTATATATATTTGGTAATGATCTATTCAAATTATATATGTTTGGTAATGAGGTGCATGTTGATAAATGCAGATCAATACATGTGGAAACGTGGGGCATTCAGACTATTACATATGGTAATGCTGTAGTTATGGATCAATACATGTGGAAACGTGGGGCATTCAGACTATTACATATGGTAATGCTGTAGTTTTGGATCAATACATGTGGAAACGTGGGGCATTCAGACTATTACATATGGTAATGCTGTAGTTATGGATCAATACATGTGGAAACGTGGGGCATTCAGACTATTACATATGGTAATGCTGTAGTTATGGATCAATACATGTGGAAACGTGGGGCATTCAGACTATTACATATGGTAATGCTGTAGTTATGGATCAATACATGTGGAAACGTGGGGCATTCAGACTATTACATATGGTAATGCTGTAGTTATGGATCAATACATGTGGAAACGTGGGGCATTCAGACTATTACATATGGTAATGCTGTAGTTATGGATCAATACATGTGGTAATATGGTATATTTATATCAAAACTTGTGGTTACGTGAACTGTGCAGATTAATAAATGCGTTAAGAGGATGTTGGAAAATCAATAAACTTGGTAATGTCGTCTGTACATGTCACTAAATGTAAAATAATGCTGACAGATCAATTCATGTGGCAGTTGACCTTTGTGGATCAACAGATGTGGTAAAGTGGTGTTGACAGATCAATGCACGCGGTAACGTGGTGTATTCACATCAGTAGATGTGGTAAAGGGGTGTTGACAGATCAATACACGCGGTGACGTGATGTACTCAGATCAGTAGATGTGGTAAAATGGTATTGGCAGATCAATGCACGTAACGATGTGATCTTTACGGGTCAATAGATGTTGTAAAGTGGTGTTGACAGATCAATACATGTGGTAAGGTGGTGTTGACAGATCAAGACATGTGGTAAGGTGGTGTTGACAGATCAATACATGTGATAAGGTGGTGTTGACAGATCAATACATGTGGTAAGGTGGTGTTGACAGATCAATACATGTGATATGGTGGTGGTGACAGATCAATAGGCGTGGTACTGTAGCGTCCGGTGAACCAACCTGACAAATGACGTGGCTGTAGCTGAGTGGATAGATGGGGTGTTCGGTTGATTGATACAGGCCTTGAAGGTGTGCCTAGTTCTGTGATGACGTGGCTGTAGCTGAGTGGATAGATGGGGTGTTCGGTTGATTGATACAGGCCTTGAAGGTGTGCCTAGTTCTGTGATGACGTGGCTGTAGCTGAGTGGATAGATGGGGTGTTCGGTTGATTGATACAGGCCTTGAAGGTGTGCCTAGTTCTGTGATGACGTGGCTGTAGCTGAGAGCACAGGGTGGGGTTACAGTGAACTAGTGCACGCCTGAATGATGTGATTAGTTCAGTGATGACGTGTCTGTAGCTGAGTGGACAGAGTAGGATGTGAGATAATTGGTATAGGCCAGGATGTTCAGTTCAGTGATGACGTGTCTGTAGCTGAGTGGACAGAGTAGGATGTGAGATAATTGGTATAGGCCAGGATGTTCAGTTCAGCGATGACGTGTCTGTAGCTGAGTGGACAGAGTAGGATGTGAGATAATTGGTATAGGCCAGGATGTTCAGTTCAGTGATGACGTGTCTGTAGCTGAGTGGACAGAGTAGGATGTGAGATAATTGGTATAGGCCAGGATGTTCAGTTCAGTGATGACGTGTCTGTAGCTGAGTGGACAGAGTAGGATGTGAGATAATTGGTATAGGCCAGGATGTTCAGTTCAGCGATGACGTGTCTGTAGCTGAGTGGACAGAGTAGGATGTGAGATAATTGGTATAGGCCAGGATGTTCAGTTCAGTGATGACGTATCTGTAGCTGAGTGGACAGAGTAGGATGTGAGATAATTGGTATAGGCCAGGATGTTCAGTTCAGTGATGACGTGTCTGTAGCTGAGTGGACAGAGTAGGATGTGAGATAATTGGTATAGGCCAGGATGTTCAGTTCAGTGATGACGTGTCTGTAGCTGAGTGGACAGAGTAGGATGTGAGATAATTGGTATAGGCCAGGATGTTCAGTTCAGTGATGACGTGTCTGTAGCTGAGTGGACAGAGGAGGATGTGAGATAATTGGTATAGGCCAGGATGTTCAGTTTAGTGATGACGTGTCTGTAGCTGAGTGGACAGAGTAGGATGTGAGATAATTGGTATAGGCCAGGATGTTCAGTTAGTGATGACGTGTCTATAGCTGATTGGTCAGAGTGGGGTGTAGGTTAATGGGTGTTGGTCTTGGGGTGTGCTGGGTTCAGCGGTGACGCGTCTTTAGTAGAGTGGGCAGAGTGGGATGTGAGATAACTAGTGTAGGTCTGAATGATGTCATTAGTTCAGTGATGACGTGTCTTTAGCTGAGTGGACAGTGACATATCAGTTAGTTTGTGTGGGTCCGGGTAATGTGCTCATTACAGTGACGACACGTGTTCAGTGGATTGAGCAGAGGTTCTGTGGTATATGTCTGGGTGTGTCAGGTTTTATATTGACCCGTCTTCAGCCGAAGAGACAGAGTGGGATGCACGCTGATTGATGTAGGTCTGGAAGTGGTCGGTAAAGAGGTGTGACCGTGGAGACGGATGAGAGGTGTCTGGAATCTTCAAAAGCCGGTGTGGAATGTCCGACAGAAATGCCAGCTGCTGGCACAGGAGACGAATGGCGAGAGAGGGCCGTCTGTTCTGAGAGATGGCGCTTCCGTTTGGTCCATGATGAATTTCTTCAGACCTTTCTGTCTCTCCCCCCCCCCTCTCCCCCCATTCCCTTTTCCTTCCTCTCTCTGCCCTCACTTTCTTCTTCGCCTCCTCCCCCCTCCCCCCTCCCCCCTCCCCGCCTTTCGTTCTCTTAAATGAGCCTCCATTTTCTCCTTCCTTCCGGCGTCATTTCCTGTCGAGAAAAGGAGAAATCTTTTTTTTAATCATTTCAAAGGGAGTGATGAAGCTCACTCAGACTGAGGAGAAACGGACACGGGGTTACAGAAACAGGAGATGCAGATGTTAAGGATGCAGACGTAAAGAACACAGACCAGATACAGGTGTAAAGGACACAGACCAGATACAGGTGTAAAGGACACAGACCAGATACAGGTGTAAAGGACACAGACAAGATACAGGTGTAAAAGACACAGACAAGATACGGGTGTAAAAGACACAGACAAGACACAGGTGTAAAAGACACAGACAAGACACAGGTGTAAAAGACACAGACAAGACACAGGTGTAAAGGACACACAATGATAAAGGAAAGGGGGGTAAAGGACACAGGGAAAAGACAGGGGAATAATGGATATGGGGATCACGGAGACAGGGGAAATGCAGGATAAAGGACACAGAGGTAAAGGAAAAACAGGGAAAATGACAGGGGAATAATGGATATGGGGATCACGGAGACAGGGGAAATGCAGGATAAAGGACACAGAGGTAAAGGACACAGGGAAAAGACAGGGGAATAATGGATATGGGGATCACGGAGACAGGGGGAATGCAGGATAAAGGACACAGAGGTAAAGGACACATGGAAAAGACAGGGGAATAATGGATATGGGGATGACGGAGACAGGGGAAATGCAGGATAAAGGACACAGAGGTAAAGGACACAGGGGAAAAGACAGGGGAATAATGGATATGGGGATCACGGAGACAGGGGAAATGCAGGATAAAGGACACAGAGGTAAAGACACAGGGAAAGACAGGGGAATAATGGATATGGGGATCACGGAGACAGGGGAAATGCAGGATAAAGGACACAGAGGTAAAGACACAGGGGAAAGACAGGGGAATAATGGATATGGGGATCACGGAGACAGGGGAAATGCAGGATAAAGGACACAGAGGTAAAGGACACAGGGAAAAGACAGGGGAATAATGGATATGGGGATCACGGAGACAGGGGAAATGCAGGATAAAGGACACAGAGGTAAAGGACACAGGGGAAAGACAGGGAATAAGGAGATGCGATGACAAAGGGACAATGGATGCGGATCAAGGAGACAGAGGAGAAACAGAGTAAAAGTACAGAGTAAAAGGGCACAGGAGACGTACAGGGATGAAGGAACAGAGTATAAGGACACAGGGGAATAACAGGGGTGAAGGACATTGATTAAAGGACACAGGGGAAATACAGAGGTAAAGGACATTGAGTTGAAGGACACAGGGGAAATACAGAGGTAAAGGACATTGAGTTCAAGGACACAGGGGAAATACAGAGGTAAAGGACATTGAGTTAAGGACACAGGGGAAATACAGAGGTAAGGACATTGAGTTAAAGGACACAGGGGAAATACAGAGGTAAAGGACATTGAGTTAAAGGACACAGGGGAAATACAGAGGTAAAGGACATTGAGTTAAAGGACACAGGGGAAATATTGAGGTAAAGGACATTGAGTTAAAGGACACAGGGGAAATACAGAGGTAAAGACTGAGTTAAAGGACACAGGGAAATACAGAGGTAAGGACATTGAGTTAAAGGACACAGGGGAAATACAGAGGTAAAGGACATTGAGTTGAAGGACACAGGGGAAATATTGAGGTAAAGGACATTGAGTTAAAGGACACAGGGGAAATACAGGGTGAAGGACATTGAGTTAAAGGGCACAGGGGAAATACAGGGGGAAATGACAGTCGGTAAAGGACATAACAGATATACAGGGATACAGACAGAGACAACCGGCACTGTGGATACACAGGATAAATGACAGAAGGTAAAGGACATAACAGATATACAGGGATACAGACAGAGACAACCGGCACTGAGGATACACAGGGATAAATGACAGAAGGTAAAGGACATAACAGATATACAGGGATACAGACAGAGACAACCGGCACTGAGGATACACAGGGATAAATGACAGAAGGTAAAGGACATAACAGATATACAGGGATACAGACAGAGACAACCGGCACTGAGGATACACAGGGATAAATGACAGAAGGTAAAGGACATAACAGATATACAGGGATACAGACAGAGACAAAGGGCACTGTGGATACACAGGGATAAATGACAGAAGGTAAAGGACATAACAGATATACAGGGATACAGACAGAGACAAACGGGCACTGAGGATACACAGGGATAAATGACAGAAGGTAAAGGACATAACAGATATACAGAGATACAGACAGAGACAAAGGGCACTGTGGATACACAGGGATAAATGACAGAAGGTAAATTACAGTATATATATGTATATGACTTGGGGAAAAGGACTCGTAAGAGAAAGACTTTGGGAACAGACGGGCAGGGGAGGTGGGGGGGGGGGGGGGTGAAGGGAGGAGGGTGTGCGGGGGGAAATATGGGAGGACATGGAGGGATGGAGGATAATGACATAGGGGAAAAGGACATGAGTGAGAAGGACTTAGGGAAGATGTACACAGGAGAGGAAGACATAGTAGGGACAGATCTACTGCAGAAAGACAGTGGAGACAGCTCTACTGCAGAAAGACTTAGTGGAGACAGATCTACTGCAGAAAGACTTTTTTTGTGTTTTTTGTGTTGTTGTTTTTTGTTGCTGTACCAACCTCTGCGCCACCTCAGAGGCAGTGCACCCACGCCGCTCATTCCGACACCCCGTCCACAGCCACAGCCCGGTCGGCCCAGCCGCAGCCCCGGCACCGGCAATCCACAGGGAGCAGTCAATGTCAAGTCGTCAAGAGGCAACCCACCGGAGGAGACACCGCACTGCCGCCGAGTCACTTCGGTGGTGTTCAGTGTCGCCTGTTCTGATCTAACATACGCAGGACACCACCTACTAAGCCCCCTACTGACGACAATAATTGCTTAGTCGCGGAGCCGGCGTGAGTGAGCTCTCCCTCCGGAGGGCGCCACCACGTCCGTCCAACGACAGCCCCCATGGACCCGCCGATACCGATGACCCCGACGGAACCAAACCAAGGCCACAGACGTGGAGAGGACATCGAAATTGAGGTCACCATGAGAGCAGGGCATGAAGGGCCACAGAATTTGAGCCATTTTTTTTATGCTGATCGATGAGAATGAGGATGATTAAGATGATGCTACGGATTTCCATTTCGGTCTGAGACTACTTGACAGGGCTGTACTCTACGCTTCCTTTCATAATATATCCCGGCGTCAACCAGGCCCGAGAGATACAGGCACCTGCGGTGTTGGTCAGGAAATTTGAGCAACACTCTCAGAAACGCATCCATTAAGTGGATGAAACTCGACTGTGTGGTCCCAGTCTTCCCAACTGAGTCCGCAGCAAAACTCAACTCTGGGTAGGAGCCGGTCGGGGCAGAAAAACCCACATGACTGATGGGATTCGAACCCACGACCTACCAGCCGGGAGTCCGCGACGCTAACCACTACGCCACGGCGGCTGGTACTGCAGAAAGACTTAATGGATACAGCTCTACTGCAGAAAGACTTAGTGGAGACAGCTCTACTGCAGAAAGACTTGGTGGAGACAGATCTACTGCAGAATGACAGTGGAGACAGATCTACTGCAGAAAGACTTAGTGGAGACAGATCTACTGCAGAAAGACTTGTAGTGGAGACAGCTCTACTGCAGAAAGACTTAATGGAGACAGATTTACTGCAGAAAGACTTAATGCAGAAAGATCTACGGCAGAAAGACTTAGTGGAGACAGATCTACTGCAAAAAGACTTAGTAGAGACAGATCTACTGCAGAAAGACTTAGCGGAGACAGATCTACTGCAGAAAGACTTATTGGAGACAGATCTACCGCAAAAGACTTAGTGGAGACAGATCTACTGCAGAAAGACAGAGTGGAGACAGATCTACTGCAGAAAGACTTAGCGGAGACATAGGGGGAGACGAACTTAAAGCAGACACATAGGGGAGAAGGGATTGGAGCAGAAAGAGTGAGTAAAAAGGGACTCCAGCTGTAGACCCCCCCCCCCCCCCCCGCCCCATGCCGCATCCCCCCCCTCTCCCCCCCCCCCCCCCCCCCCTCCCTGCTCATCTCCTCCCCTTTTCTCGTCTGCAGGTCGCGGGAAGTTACCATTCATTTCACGGCCCTAACCTCCCCCCCGGCTGTCCCTACCGAGTTCCTCCCTACATGCTTACAATCACTTTCCTGCAGCCTTTTATGGAATTGGATCGACCCCCGATAACTGGGTGGTCCTTGGACCCCGGGGAGACGGCGGGATAGGAGGGGAGAGGGAAGGGTAGGTGAAGGGGTGGGTGGGGTGATGGGGAAGATGAGGTAGTGGGGGAAGAATGGGGAAGAGGGACGTCTGTGTGTGTGGTGTGTGTGGTGGTGGTGGTGTGGTGGTGTGTGTAGTGTGTGTGGTTGGTCGTGCGTGCGTGCGTGCGTGCGTGCGTGCGTGCGTGCGTGGTGTGTGTGTGTGTGTGTGTGTGTGTGTGTTGTGTGCGCGCGCATTCATTGTATTGCAGTTGTTAGAGTGAGTTCAGCTGTGTTTGGTAGAGTTGACATTTTCATATTTTCATGTTTGGTAGAGTTAGTATTATCATTTTAGGGAGAGTTAGTATTGTTATGTTTGGGAGAGTTCGTATTGCGTCGTGATCGGTACATCGAATGTTGTGGCGTGTTTGGAAGATTTAGTGTTACGGCGTGCTGAGAGAATTAGTATCATTATGTATTTTGGGAAAGCTGTTATTATGGTGTGCTGGACTGAATTAGTATTGTGGTGTGTTAAGTAGAGTAAGAATTATGGTATGTTCGTAGCGTTAGGAACAGTCAGCATTTTGGTGTGCTTGGTACTGTTAGTATTATGGTGTTTTGGGTAATATTAGCACTAAGGTGTGTTTGTTGGAATTAGTATTGTGCTCTGTTTGAAGGTCAAGTGTTATGGTGTGTTTGGTATAATTAGTATTATGGTGTATTCAGCAGTAGTTGTGTTTAATACAGCTAGTATTATGGCGTGTTTGTTAGTGACATTAGTCTCATGGTGTGTTTGGTACAGTTAACAAGATGGTGTGTTTAGTAGAATTAATATTGTCTTGTATTCGTGTTACGTTTGACTGAGTTAGTGTTTTGCGCGTCTTAAACAGTAAGTATAATGGTGAGTTTTGAAAGGATAACACTGTGGTATGTTTGATGGAATTATTATTGCGGTGTGTTTAGAAGAAAGAAGAAGGAGGAGAGGAGGAGGAGGAGGAGGCGGACGAGAAGAAGAAGAAAAGAAGAAGAAGAAGAAGAAAAGAACAAAGAACAAGAACAAAAAGAAGAACAATAACAAGAACGAGAAGAAGAAGCTTGAAAATAATAGTATAAATTAAAGAGAAGTAATTGTCCTGACTTGCCTGTGGTCATATTGGTTATCTCGATCATGTAAAGAGATATATAATAACAAATTACTATCATGTTGACGTACAGATGAACACAATGCTACTTACAGTTGGCAGAACATGATGTTTGTCAGTATGGTCTGGTCTCGTCTTTTGGGCCAGGAGCTAGATTGTGGTGTGAGCATTGGTGCCGCTGACACAGAATGCTGGAACTTTTCCTGTCCGGTATGTACAGGATGAATATGTGAAAACAGGTATGACTTCAATATGCCCCTTCCTGTGCTTGTCTATAGAGTGGTGACTCGGATGCGGTTGATCTTCTGGGCTGCTATCTTTTTCGTGCAGATAAGTGATGGTGGGAGTGAGTGCAGCATATATATCGTCCCTTCGTTATTGGTATACGTATTTGTTGTAAGGCAGTTGTTGTGGACATTTTGAAAAACCTCAGAAGACCACTTCAGTCATCTCTGCTGATGGAAATGCAGATCCCAGCATAAGCCTGTGCTATGTGTGTGTCAGGGGAGGCTATCTACAGGCTGCACATTGGTTTCATCAAATGGTTAGGCTAGCGGGCTGCTTTGTGAGTGGCTTTTCATAGTTCCTCAAATCATACATGTTTGTCGTCACTGTTCCTACCACGCGCTCACAGAGCCGCTGGCAACAACCCACCACCCCTACGTAAGGATCTTAAACGGGAGAGTTTGGATTCTAAGGGCATCGAATCTCAGCTTACTGTGCCGTACAACATCGTCGTTGGATTTACAACATCCGTCCTGACACGCACCTTCTGCAAGCAGCCACAAGAACAAGATCCAGCCACACAACTTCATTTGCCCAGATTCTGTCAGAACTAACGCTTCCAGATGTTGTTTCTATCCACGTTCTTGCTATGCCGGCCTAGAATGCTTCTCTGGCTGAAGTGGCTGAAGATTCCTCTCTGATATTATTGAAGTGGCTGAAGATCCCTCTCTGATATTATTGCGGTGGCTGAAGATTCCTCTCTGATATTATTCGAGGTGGAGCTCAACAACATCACGTAGGCTGCACTGTTTTACAGCAGGCATAAGTGATGGCTAGGCTCTGCCATCAGGATGAAACCCGGGAGTGCTACAGCACTGTCGCTGTTTACAGGAGGCATAAGTGATGGGCTAGGGCTCTGCCCATCAGATGGAAACCCGGGAGTGCTACAGCAGTGGTGCTATTTTACAGCAGGCATAAGTGATGGGCTAGGGCTCTGCCATCAGGATGGAAACCGGAGTGCTACAGCAGCTGTCGCTGTTTTACAGGAGGCATAAGTGATGGGCTAGGGCTCTGCCCATCAGGATGGAAACCCGGGAGTGCTACAGCAGCTGGTGCTATTTTACAGCAGGCATAAGTGATGGGCTAGGGCTCTGCCCATCAGGATGGAAACCCGGGAGTGCTACAGCAGCTGTCGCTGTTTTACAGGAGACATAAGTGATGGGCTAGGGCTCTGCCGATGAGGATGGAAACCCAGGAGTGCTACAGCAGCTGGCGCTGTTTTACAGCAGGCATAAGTGATGGGCTAGGGCTCTGCCGATGAGGATGGAAACCCGGGAGTGCTACAGCAGCCGGAGTGGCCTCAACTTGGGACCCTGACACAACGCAGATGGGACTGCTTACTGATCTTAAGTTACTGCATGGCTCACATCCAGAGCTCTGGGGGTCTGAGACACAGTACGAGTTCCAAGATGTCAACGTTGAAGCGATTCAAATGACACCTGACCTTGGCCTTGTTTGATCAACCACCCGTGACCTCTACGTACGACCCCACTCGACATGTACAAAAATTCCTCATATGAAATTGGGTCAGGAGACAGTAAAAAAGACATTAAAAGAGAAAGGGGCGAAAGTACATAACTATGCCAGTGTCCGGGCTGACTACGTCTTACAACAAAAGACAGGGAGGTCATAAAGTACATAACTATGCCAGTGTCCGGGCTGACTACGTCTTACAACAAAAGACAGGGAGGTCATGGTGTCCTCACAGTAAAAGAGGAGAAAACGAAACTTTAAACTCCAGGGCAAAGGGTCAAGTTTACTCCAAACTGTTAAAAACAATACCTGTAACATGTGTCAGATACATTCAGTGTTGGTTCCTAAAGCCATGGACTGCAGTGAAGATCCTGTTTCACTGGAAACGAAATCAATGTCTTGGTCTAGAACCTTTATTGTCTGCCAGTACCATTAATATCAGTCTGAGGAATTCAACAAGGTGGTAGAGACTGAAATGACATTCTGGGCTGGCACAATCATCTCTTTCACAACAGAAGGTGGGCTGTAGAAACAGGGTGGCGCCGACGGCGTTATGGATGGCTAGCAGAAAGCAGATGCAACGTGAGCATTTTTGTTACGGCTCACTTCAAACCAAAACTGCTGTACAAACTTCACATCAAGTTTGTGGCGCACGTACATAACTGAATTACCTCCCTTGCCTTGCTAGGGTTCAGGCACTTTTCCAGACGAACGGAGGAGGAGATCAGACCGGAGCAGAAATCAATGGATTGTCTCCAGGGCTGGAGCAGAAATCAATGGATTGTCTCCAGGGGTTGTCTGTCCGAGGCTTGACTGTTTTCATACCGCCACTTCTCCACGCTCCCACATTCCTCTCCTCACCTCTCTACCCCATCCCACCTCCCTGGACACTTCACATCTATCTTCACCTTGCTTCCCCACGTCTAAAGCCCCCACCCTCTCTCTCTCTCTCTCTCTCTCTCTCTCTCTCTCTCTCTCTCTCTCTCTCTCTCTGTCAATGCTTCTCCGTCTCCTCCTCGTCTCTCTCTAAGTCGCGCTCTATTATCTCTCCTCTCCTTTTTCCTCTCTTGCTTTTGTCCTTCTCTTGGTTTGCAAGAGAAGGATCTTTTCGATCGTCAAATTTCAAGAGAGGAGGTTTCAACTGCGATGAAAAGGCTTAAAAACAGAAAGTCTGCAGGACCAGATGGAATTATTGAAGAATTACTGAAACTTGGAGGTGTTGTAACTGTTGATGTTTTGTCAAGTTCTGTAATACACTTTTTGATAATGGGATATTTCCAGAACGATGGACAGAGTCAATAACCGTGCCACTGTTTAAAAAGGGTGCAACTGATGTCCCTGGTAATTATAGATGTATATCGTTGTGCGACATCAGTAGTAAGGTATTTAGTTCAATAATCAATTGCAGGCTACAAGAGTGGGTACGGCAAAATGACATCACAGGTGAGCATCAAGCAGGGTTTAAGAAAGACTACTCAACTGTTGATCAGTTGTTCACACTTAGCGTTAATACAGAAACAATTTTCACAGAACCGTAAATTATGTTGCCTTTTTTGATTTCGAAAAAGCCTTCGACTCTGTATCAAGATCATTACTCTGGCCAGTACTCCAAAAGATTGGAATTCAAGGAAAACTCTACAAATGTATTAATAGTATGTAAGGTAGTGTGAAAGCAAGAGTAAGATCTGGTGCTAGTTTTACCGACTATATCATGTGTGCAAGAGGGGTAAAACAGGGTGATGCATGCAGCCCTGTACTTTTCTCCTTATTTATAAACGAGCTAGCCCTGGAAATAATGGAGAAAGGAAGGCACGGTGCTACACTGACTCCTGATTTTATTGAATTGTTTATTTTGTTATTAGTGTGTGATATTGTCTTGCTTTCCGAAACACCAGTTGGTCTTCAAACACAACTGAATAGTCTATGAAGTACATCTTCAAGACTTCAGCTCAAGGTTAACATTGAAAAGAGTAATGTTGTTGTATTCAGGAAAAGTGGTTATCTTGCTGCGAGAGAAAGGTGGTTTCTGAATGGAAAGGAAGTGAAGATTGTCAAATGTTATAAGTACTCTTGGTATATATTTCTCCACGAGACTTAGTTTTGTATTTGCTTGTGAAGACATTGCAAACCGAGCAAAGAACGCCTTGCTCTGTATCATGCATAAGTTGTACATGCTTAAGAATAATTCATTTGCAGTATTTTTTTAAATTTTTGATCATCAGGTTCTACCTATTGCCATGTACGGTGCTGAAATATGGGGATTAGATAAAGCAGTTGCTCGTATTGAAAAGGTTCACTTATTTGCATTGGAAAAAAAATAGGGGTACAGCTTAAAACGCCGAGTGATTTAGTGTACGGAGAGACAGGACGCCACCCTGTTTATGTAAATACGTCTGTTCGGTGTATTAGATATTGGCTTGAGGTATTACGTACGGGTGGAAATAGACTGCCGGTGAAAGCTTACGAGTTGTTGATGTGGCTAGACTCAAATGGTAAATATACATGGGTTTCAAGGATTCGAGAAACATTTTTCAGAATGGATTTGGAATGGTATGGCTAAATCAAGGGGCTGAAAATGTCAATGCATTTCTGGATGAATTTCGCCAGAGGCTTAATGATTGCCGATGGCAAAACTGGAATGAACATATCCAAGAAAGTGGCCGGTTTTCTTTATATAGAACTTTCAGATCATCCAGGAGATGTGAAAGGTATCTTTTAACTGACGTCGACAGACATATGAGATGTTGTTTAACA
>CM065727.1:835000-845000 GCA_033310375.1 Conus canariensis
CCTTGCACACATTTCCTCGATCATAACATTACCTGCTCTCTTCTAACACTGGGCCTGTTTCTGATAGTACTTTTCCTTACATTTCCTCGATCATAACATTACCTGTCTCTTCTAACACTGGGCCTGTTTCTGATAGTACATTTCCTTACATTTCCTCGATCATAACATTACCTGGTCTCTTCTAACACTGGGTCTGTTTCTGATAGTACATTTCCTTGCACACATTTCCTCGATCATAACATTACCTGGTCTCTTCTAACACTGGGTCTGTTTCTGATAGTACATTTCCTTGCACACATTTCCTCGATCATAACATTACCTGGTCTCTTCTAAACTGGGTCTGTTTCTGATAGTACATTTCCTTGCACACATTTCCTCGATCATAACATTACCTGCTCTCTTCTAATACTGGGCTGTTTCTGATAGTACTTTCCTTACATTTCCTCGATCATAACATTACCTGTCTCTTCTAACACTGGGCCTGTTTCTGATAGTACATTTCCTTACATTTCCTCGATCATAACATTACCTGGTCTCTTCTAACACTGGGTCTCTTTCTGATAGTACTTTTCCTTACATTTCCTCGATCATAACATTACCTGGTCTCTTCTAACACTGGGCCTGTTTCTGATAGTACATTTCCTTGCACACATTTCCTCGATCATAACATTACCTGGTCTCTTCTAACACTGGGCCTGTTTCTGATAGTACTTTCCTTACATTTCCTCGATCATAACATTACCTGGTCTCTTCTAACACTGAGCCTGTTTCTGATAGTACATTTTCCTTACATTTCCTCGATCATAACATTACCTGGTCTCTTCTAACACTGGCTGTTTCTGATAGTACATTTCCTTACATTTCCTCGATCATAACATTACCTGGTCTCTTCTAACACTGGGTCTGTTTCTGATAGTACATTTCCTTACATTTCCTCGATCATAACATTGCCTGGTCTCTTCTAAAACTGGGCCTGTTTCTGATAGTACTTTTCCTTACATTTCCTCGATCATAACATTACCTGGTCTCTTCTAAACACTGGGCCTGTTTCTGATAGTACATTTCGATCATAACATTACCTGGTCTCTTCTAACACTGGGTCTGTTTCTGATAGTACATTTCGATCATAACATTACCTGCTCTCTTCTAACACTGGGCTGTTTCTGATAGTACATTTCCTTACATTTCCTCGATCATAACATTACCTGGTCTCTTCTAACACTGGGTCTGTTTCTGATAGTACATTTCCTTACATTTCCTCGATCATAACATTCCTGGTCTCTTTTAACACTGGGCCTGTTTCTGATAGTACTTTCCTTACATTTCCTCGATCATAACATTACCTGGTCTCTTCTAACACTGGGCCTGTTTCTATGATATACATTTCGATCATAACATTACCTGGTCTCTTCTAACACTGGGCCTGTTTCTGATAGTACATTTCGATCATAACATTACCTGCTCTCTTCTAACACTGGGCCTGTTTCTGATAGTACATTCTACATTCTCGATCATAACATTGCCTGTCTCTTCTAACACTGGGTCTGTTTCTGATAGTACATTTCCTTACATTTCCTCGATCATAACATTACCTGGTCTCTTCTAACACTGGGTCTGTTTCTGATAGTACATTTCC
This sequence comes from Conus canariensis, assembly GCA_033310375.1. Lineage (NCBI taxonomy): Eukaryota > Metazoa > Mollusca > Gastropoda > Neogastropoda > Conidae > Conus > Conus canariensis. Next base: position 836,637 of record CM065727.1, read on the forward strand.
TTACATTTCCTCGATCATAACATTACCTGGTCTCTTCTAACACTGGGCCTGTTTCTGATAGTACATTTCCTTACATTTCCTCGATCATAACATTACCTGGTCTCTTCTAACACTGGGCCTGTTTCTGATAGTACATTTCCTTACATTTCCTCGATCATAACATTACCTGGTCTCTTCTAACACTGGGTCTGTTTCTGATAGTACATTTCCTTGCACACATTTCCTCGATCATAACATTACCTGGTCTCTTCTAACATGGGTCTGTTTCTGATAGTACATTTCCTTGCACACATTTCCTCGATCATAACATTACCTGGTCTCTTCTAATACTGGGTCTGTTTCTGATAGTACATTTCCTTGCACACATTTCCTCGATCATAACATTACCTGCTCTCTTCTAATACTGGGCTGTTTCTGATAGTACATTTCCTTACATTTCCTCGATCATAACATTACCTGTCTCTTCTAACTACTGGGCCTGTTTCTGATAGTACTTTTCCTTACATTTCCTCGATCATAACATTACCTGGTCTCTTCTAACACTGGGCCTGTTTCTGATAGTACATTTCCTTCACATTTCCTCGATCATAACATTACCTGGTCTCTTCTAACACTGGGCCTGTTTCTGATAGTACATTTCCTTACATTTCCTCGATCATAACATTACCTGGTCTCTTCTAACACTGGCCTGTTTCTGATAGTACATTTCCTTACATTTCCTCGATCATAACATTACCTGGTCTCTTCTAACACTGGGTCTGTTTCTGATAGTACATTTCCTTACATTTCCTCGATCATAACATTACCTGGTCTCTTCTAACACTGGGTCTGTTTCTGATAGTACATTTCCTTACATTTCCTCGATCATAACATTGCCTGGTCTCTTCTAAACTGGGCCTGTTTCTGATAGTACATTTTCCTTACATTTCCTCGATCATAACATTGCCTGGTCTCTTCTAAAACTGGGCCTGTTTCTGATAGTAACCCCTTTCGATCATAACATTACCTGGTCTCTTCTAACACTGGGCCTGTTTCTGATAGTACATTTCGATAATAACATTACCTGGTCTCTTCTAACACTGGGCTGTTTCTGATAGTACAATTTTCGATAATAACATTACCTGCTCTCTTCTAACACTGGGCCTGTTTCTGATAGTACATTTCCTTACATTTCCTCGATCATAACATTACCTGGTCTCTTCTAACACTGGGTCTGTTTCTGATAGTACATTTCCTTACATTTCCTCGATCATAACATTACCTGGTCTCTTCTAACACTGGGTCTGTTTCTGATAGTACATTTCCTTACATTTCCTCGATCATAACATTACCTGGTCTCCTTCTAACACTGGGCCTGTTTCTGATAGTACATTTCCTTACATTTCCTCGATCATAACATTACCTGGTCTCTTCTAACACTGGGCCTGTTTCTGATAGTACATTTCCTTACATTTCCTCAATCATAACATTACCTGGTCTCTTCTAACACTGGGTCTGTTTCTGATAGTACATTTCCTTGCACACATTTCCTCGATCATAACATTACCTGGTCTCTTCTAAACTGGGTCTGTTTCTGATAGTACATTTCCTTGCACACATTTCCTCGATCATAACATTACCTGGTCTCTTCTAATACTGGTCTGTTTCTGATAGTACATTTCCTTGCACACATTTCCTCGATCATAACATTACCTGCTCTCTTCTAAACTGGGCCTGTTTCTGATAGTACTTTCCTTACATTTCCTCGATCATAACATTACCTGGTCTCTTCTAACACTGGGCCTGTTTCTGATAGTACATTTCCTTACATTTCCTCGATCATAACATTACCTGGTCTCTTCTAACACTGGGTCCTCTTTCTGATAGTACTTTCCTTACATTTCCTCGATCATAACATTACCTGGTCTCTTCTAACACTGGGCCTGTTTCTGATAGTACATTTCCTTGCACACATTTCCTCGATCATAACATTACCTGGTCTCTTCTAACACTGGGCCTGTTTCTGATAGTACATTTCCTTACATTTCCTCGATCATAACATTACCTGGTCTCTTCTAACACTGAGCCTGTTTCTGATAGTACATTTCCTTACATTTCCTCGATCATAACATTACCTGGTCTCTTCTAACACTGGGTCTGTTTCTGATAGTACATTTCCTTACATTTCCTCGATCATAACATTACCTGTCTCTTCTAACACTGGGTCTGTTTCTGATAGTACATTTCCTTACATTTCCTCGATCATAACATTCCTGGTCTCTTCTAAACTGGGCCTGTTTCTGATAGTACTTCCTTACATTCTCGATCATAACATTACCTGGTCTCTTCTAACACTGGCTGTTTCTGATAGTACATTTCGATCATAACATTACCTGTCTCTTCTAACACTGGGTCTGTTTCTGATAGTACATTTCGATTCATAACATTACCTGCTCTCTTCTAACACTGGGCCTGTTTCTGATAGTACATTTCCTTACATTTCCTCGATCATAACATTACCTGGTCTCTTCTAACACTGGGTCTGTTTCTGATAGTACATTTCCTTACATTTCCTCGATCATAACATTACCTGGTCTCTCTAACACTGGGTCTGTTTCTGATAGTACATTTCCTTACATTTCCTCGATCATAACATTACCTGGTCTCCTCTAACACTGGGCCTTTTCTGATAGTACATTTCCTTACATTTCCTCGATCATAACATTACCTGGTCTCTTCTAACACTGGGCCTGTTTCTGATAGTACATTTCCTTACATTTCCTCAATCATAACATTACCTGGTCTCTTCTAACACTGGGTCTGTTTCTGATAGTACATTTCCTTGCACACATTTCCTCGATCATAACATTACCTGGTCTCTTCTAACACTGGGTCTGTTTCTGATAGTACATTTCCTTGCACACATTTCCTCGATCATAACATTACCTGGTCTCTTCTAATACTGGGTCTGTTTCTGATAGTACATTTCCTTGCACACATTTCCTCGATCATAACATTACCTGGTCTCTTCTAACACTGGGCCTGTTTCTGATAGTACATTTCCTTACATTTCCTCGATCATAACATTACCTGGTCTCTTCTAACACTGGGTCTCTTTCTGATAGTACTTTTCCTTACATTTCCTCGATCATAACATTACCTGGTCTCTTCTAACACTGGGCCTGTTTCTGATAGTACATTTCCTTGCACACATTTCCTCGATCATAACATTACCTGGTCTCTTCTAACACTGGGCCTGTTTCTGATAGTACTTTTCCTTACATTTCCTCGATCATAACATTACCTGGTCTCTTCTAACACTGAGCCTGTTTCTGATAGTACATTTCCTTACATTTCCTCGATCATAACATTACCTGGTCTCTTCTAACACTGGGTCTGTTTCTGATAGTACATTTCCTTACATTTCCTCGATCATAACATTACCTGGTCTCTTCTAACACTGGGCCTGTTTCTGATAGTACATTTCCTTACATTTCCTCGATCATAACATTACCTGGTCTCTTCTAACACTGGGCCTGTTTCTGATAGTACTTTTCCTTGCTCTGTCATTAAGGCATAAACTGTAGAAATGTCGTGAAAATTAAGATTTTTAATAGTTATAAGACAAAACCCGGAGTGTGAGTAATAATTTACCGACAATACACAGAGAAAATAAAGGCCGTGAACTTGGCCCAGTTACTACAAATCCTATGATTTATTGCATACTTAACGTTTTTTCCATTTCTTACAGAGCTAATCACTACATTATCCTTACTGGCATTTGCCTGACTCACTACAAAATGTTATAACTTTACACCTAAGAGCTTCAGTTGATCCCCACCTCAGAAAGACTTTCAAACCTTCGTTGAAACGATTGTTAGAAAGGAAGTGAAAGTGCAAATGGTTTTGACACACAAACAAGAAAAAAAAATAATTCGAAGTTAACACACAATGCAAACTTCACCGGTGAATGTTCAATAAATATGTCTGTTTCAGACGTTACGAATATCAGAGCAAAATGCACAATATTATACTCCCTTGGTAATTTCCTTTTGACTGTGATTTAGAGCAGGTCTGCATCTTGACTCTGAGATATGTGCTGCACGTGATAGAATAGATCACGACATCATCCTGGCGGGCTTTTATTTTTCAGATCATAACTTAAAAGAACAGAACACATTCTGCCTCTGCTTGAATTGGAGTCGAGTTTTTCCTCCTATCCGTTTGTATGGCTTTCTTCCAAGGCTGTGTTGTACTGACTCCCACACTATCTGGCACGATGTTTTTATCTATGAAACAGAAGTATACAAGTCTGAAAAAACAGGCAACACCAGTTCAGTTTTTGCCATGCGGTGTATTGTCCTTGACGCAGACCAGGGAACCCACCAGAACTAACTCACTGTCAAATACGAATAAAACTGAAGGATTGTTAAAGACTCTTCATTTGGTTACACTTCTTCTTCTTCTTTCCAGATTGTCAAAGCGACATTCTATTATCTGGATCAGCTAAAAATCTGAGTGTGTCTTTTGGCAAGCCTTCTTCGTCAGTGAGAGCTCAGAGCAATTGTCTGTTGGAATGGTCTTCAGGAATTAGGGGTGTGTGTGTGTGGGGGGGGGGGGGGGGTAGTTCTGTCTGGCACTACCTAACCAAAGAGACAACTGCAACTTCTTTAGCTTTGTCCCACCTACACTGTACGAACTCTCTCTCTCTCTCTCTCTCTCTCTCTCTCTCCTCCTCTCTCTCTCTCTCTCTCTCTCTCTCTCTCTCTCTCTCTGGCTGGTCTTCCACAGAAGTACAGTGAACAATTCCAGTGGCTAATGAACTGCGTGGCCTTTATAATCTGCAGTTCCCTCAAGCGTGCCCATGTCACCCCACCCCTCTCCCGATTCCTGAGAGTTCCTGCCCTCCATGTCGACGTCATTGGCCACACTGCTCCTCTCCTTCTTCTGCACACTTTGCTTCCATCGTCGTCACTGTGTTGGCCTGAGAAATCAATCCTCCACCTCCTGAGCCGACGAACGAGTGTGCCATCCCTTTAGTTAGGTGTCGTCATCTGGGATAGCCTACCATCTCTGTCTGTCTGTCTCTGTCTGTCTGTCGCTCTGTCTGTCTGTCTTTGTCTGCCTGTCTGTCGTCTGTCTGTCTGTCTGTCTGTCGTCTGTCTGTCTGTCTGTCTGTCTTCTGTCTCTCTCTCTCTCTCTCTCTCTCTCTCTCTCTCTCTCTCCACACACACACACACACACACACACACACACACACTCTCCTCTCTCTCTCTCTCTCTCTCACATCCTCTCACACCACACACACACACATACACAAACTTTCTCTCTCTCTCTCTCTCTCTCTCTCTCTCTCTCTCTCACACACTCTCTCCTCTCTCCACACACTCTCTCTCTCTCTCTCTCTCCACCACACACATACACAAACTTTCTCTCTCTCTCTCTCTCTCTCTCTCTCTCCTCTCTCTCTCTCCTCTCTCTCTCCATATAAAAAAAGCTGCATTTTCCCCTACTGTAGCCATTCTGACACAAATCTACCATCAACAGTTTGGCCATACTGCTTCACATTTGGTTTTGCTCAGCTAATTTATAAAAGCTTTTCAACGTGCACCTAGATAGAGCAGACGACAGTTTTGTGTAATAAAACATCTCGTGGGATCTCATTCTGTTGCCAAGTACGTATAACGTATACAACGCTTTTGGAAAACTCATGGGTTTACTGAAATGTGATGCTGTGTGCCCAATTGAAGAACGCCATGTGTTGTCTAAAGACGCTAAAACAACTGTCATCCATCTAATCCAGGCTTCCCTATTAGGATGTTGTTTATCATTTCATCGATGTTTTCGCTCTGTCTCTGGATTTTCCTTGCTTTTCAGCTTTTGTCTACTGCGTCTGCTAATGTTTCTAAGTCCGGCTACTTTCCTAAAAGTTTCTGTCAGCGTCGCTCTGATTGTCTGCCTCCGTTGGTCAAAGCTCTTTCTCTACTTTTTTGTCAGTTATGACTTGAATTACAACTTGCTGAAGGCCTGTCAGTATTCCTTCGGTGTCCGTGCATTCTCTAGTGCCGCAAACAATGTTAGGTACGTACTCAAGGTCTGACCAGCACAGGTCAAACATCTGCTAAATCGAATCCATGAGACCCTCGTCTGAGATTCTTTCATCACAGTCATTGATTCATTTATCCATCAGTTGTGAGATCCTTTCATCATAGTCAAAATTCATTCCCATCATTGTATCTTTCATTATATCATTAATTCATTTCTCCATCAGTTGTGAGATCCTTTCATCATAGTCATTAATTCATTTCTCCATCAGTTGTGAGATCCTTTCATCATAGTCATTAATTCATTTATCCATCAGTTGTGAGATCCTTTCATCATAGTCATTCATTCATTCATCCATCAGTTGTGAGATCCTTTCATCATAGTCATTCATTCATTCATCCATCAGTTGTGAGATCCTTTCATCATAGTCATTCATTCATTCATCCATCAGTTGTGAGATCCTTTCATCATAGTCATTCATTCATTCATCCATCAGTTGTGAGATCCTTTCATCATAGTCATTAATTCATTCATCCATCAGTTGTGAGATCCTTTCATCATAGTCATTAATTTATTTCTCCATCAGTTGTGAGATCCTTTCATCATAGTCATTCATTCATTTCTCCATCAGTTGTGAGATCCTTTCATCATAGTCATTCATTCATTTCTCCATCAGTTGTGAGATCCTTTCATCATAGTCATTAATTTATTTATCCATCAGTTGTGAGATCCTTTCATCATAGTCATTACTTTATTCATCCATCAGTTGTGAGATCCTTTCATCATAGTCGTTAATTCATTCATCCATCAGTTGTGAGATCCTTTCATCATAGTCATTAATTTATTCATCCATCAGTTGTGAGATCTTTTCATCATAGTCATTAATTTATTTCTCCATCAGTTTTAAATCCTGCACAATGTGGTCTCAAAAGTTAGCAGATGTGTTATGTGCATGGACTAGTCCGCAAGCAGTGACACCTCCTTGACGAAACTGAAACTGAAATGAAAACGATGTCCAGTGGCCCAACGTTGAACATGTGTTTGGACTGACGTCTCCATCTAGTTTGTCCTCAGTACTTGCTTCAATGGAACCAGCAGATGATGATCTGAGGTGACACCAGTCATTCGCTTTACTGTTAGTACAGTACAGATCATCGGTGAATGCACATGCTTCAATGTGACCAACAGATGATGATCTGAGGTGACACCCGTCATTCGCTTTACTGTTAGTACAGCACAGATCATCGGTGAATGCACATGCTTCAATGTGACCAGCAGATGATGATCTGAGGTGACACCCGTCATTCGCTGTACTGTTAGTACAGCACAGATCATCGGTGAATGCACATGCTTCAATGGGACCAACAGAAGATGATCTGAGGTGACACCCGTCATTCGCTGTACTGTTAGTACAGCACAGATCATCGGTGAATGCACGGTGGGCGCGCTCAGTAGCTATCTCTTCTTCGAACTCTTTGAACAACGACCTCGCCTTCTGCTAGACAGGATGTCTGAAACATTCCCCGTGACTGGCTTCCAGTCAGTCTCCTATATAGAGCCTACCTTGCTACAAAATCCAGAAACACAGGGAGCCATAACAATCGTTCAGCGAAAGGAGATATTTGTGAGTTCAGTTGTTGCCATACACGCAGAGTTAATCCACACCCTCGCAGGTCAGTGTGGATGTTCCAGCACAGGGTGTGTTCCACGGGGACACCATGGTTCCTGAGTCTAGAATCAGCCAGACGGAAGGATGTCAGTGGTGATGGATGTGTTGCTATCGGCTGGGGAGGCAGACGGGGGGGGGGGGGGGGGGGGGGGGGGGGGGGGGGGGGGGGGGGGGGGGGGGGGGGGGGGAGGGGGGGGTGGTATGGGTGTTGAAAGGAGAACGTTCCCGTTCTAAAACGGTCTGTTTCCGCTCCCTACCTACCGTGTGTCGTCTGCTTCCTTCGGTGGAATGTTCAGGCTGGTCACCTCTGTCTGTCTGTCTGTCTCTGTCTGTCTGTCTGTCTGTTTGTCTGTCTGTCTCCCTCTCTCTGCGTGTGTGTGTGCATGCGGTGTGTGTGTGTGTGTGTGTGTGTGTTGTGTGTGTGTGTGTGTGTGTGTGTGGTGTGTGTGAATCAACCCAAGGAACGAGTGATACTTTGCTATTTACGTATCTGTGAGAACGGAAATGCTACGCTGCATTTATTCGATGGACATTGCTTTGATTCGTTCATGTCATTTTACAGTGGGTTGTTTCTGAGACCAAATATTGTCACGCTTCACTCTCCCTCCCCGGCCACCCTATTCGTTTTGACACTGGCAGAAATGGCTAATCATGACAACATTCCAACTCCG
>CM065727.1:847500-856503 GCA_033310375.1 Conus canariensis
AATGACCTCCACTGATAATACCAGTGACCACCACCAATGATTAAGTTGCATGTATTGATAATAAAGTAGACATCCACTGATGATAAAGTGGGCCTCCCTTAACCATGAAGTGGGCCTTTACTGATAATAAAAAAGGACCTTCCTAATCATAAGCTAGGCCTTCACTGATAATAAGACAGGTCTCCTTTGATTAAAAAAAACAAACTGGGCCTCCACTGATGGTAAAATGACGCCCCCCCCCCCCCCCCCCCCCCCCCCCTCAATTCCTAACCGTAAAGTAGACCTCCACTGGTCATACAGTGGGCCTGCGTCCATCAGGTCAGAACAGCAGTGGATGCTGTGTGCTCATACAGTGGACCTGCGTCCATCAGGTCAGAACAGCAGTGAATGCTGTGTGCTCATACAGTGGACCTGTGTCCATCAGGTCAGAACAGCAGTGGATGCTGAGTGCTCATACAGTGGACCTGTGTCCATCAGGTCAGAACAGCAGTGGATGCTGTGTGTCATACAGTGGACCTGTGTCCATCAGGTCAGAACAGCAGTGGATGCTGTGTGCTCATACAGTGGACATGTGTCCATCAGGTCAGAACAGCAGTGGATGCTGAGTGCTCATACAGTGGACATGTGTCCATCAGGTCACAACAGCAGTGGATGCTGAGTGCTCATACAGTGGACATGTGTCCATCAGGTCAGAACAGCAATGGATGCTGTGTGCTCATACAGTGGACCTGTGTCCATCAGGTCAGAACAGCAGTGGATGCTGAGTGCTCATACAGTGGCCCTGTGTCCATAGGTCAGAAGAGCAGTGGATGCTGTGTGCTCATACAGTGGACCTGTGTCCATCAGGTCAGAACAGCAGTGAATGCTGAGTGCTTTATCACTGTTCACCGTGCGAAGTGTGTGAGACTTGGCACACACACCATCCACGCTCCAGGACCCGAGGCCTGCTCCATTACCCTGCTGAGTCACTGCTCACATGGCTGCTGCCACCCTGCCACCTGCACGAAGACCAATGCTCAGCTGGTGACCCCCCACCATGTTCTGCCCATCTCGCTCCTTGTCTCTTCTTTGATTCCCGAAGTGAAGCGAAAAAGAAAAGGGAACTATTCCACTATGCTGAGGACACAGAGCTTTCTTCCAGGGCGTCATTGCAGACGTAACCGGCAGACTCCAGCTCCTGCAACGTTGACACACAAGCATTCAGACAGACGAAATTTCCTCTGTGTAATTAATGAATATGTTCTTTTTACATTATTTACATGTGCTTTTTACTACTATGACTTCACATAATCACGAACGTTTCAATTGAAAACATTAATCAAGTCCCTGTAGTCTCAAGTACTTTTCTTCTTACAGTTGACCTCAAACAGTGTCACACACAAATCTCATTTAGTAAACTACATTCTCTGGTACTCACAGACCTATATAACAGTCTTTTCTTCTTTCCTGGGTTTGCCCACAAGACCTTCGCAATCGCCGCGATCTCACTGTCGACTTGCAAAATATGAACTGTGCCTACGTCCTACAAGTAAAACTAAAAATGTCTGTCTCCAGTCTCTTTAGAGAAAAGGTTCCTGGAGGTTTGCTTCGCCTATCATAGGCCAGTCTGTGGCGTTTAGGGAATATTTATCGCTGACATCTCTCGTATTATCCAACACGCAAGCAAACAAACTTTATGACACATGCGCCTTGCCAACCCCTCCACGTGCGACACCGGCGACCATTCTGTCCTCCGAGACAACTGACCATCTGAGAGATCATAAATCACTGTGTTGTTTGTTCAACTGACCATCCGAGAGGTCATAAATCACATGGTGCTGTTGTTCAGCTGACCATCTGAGAGATCATAAATCACTGTGTGCTGCTTGTTCAACTGACCATCTGAGAGGTCCTAAATCACTGTGTGCTGCTTGTTCAACTGACCATCTGAGAGGTCATAAATCAATGTGTGCTGTTTGATCAACTGACCATCTGAGAGGTCATAACTCACGTTGTGCTGTTTGTTCAGCTGACCATCAGAGAACTAGTAAACAGGCATTCTGGCTCACCCACCTCCGCCAGCTCCAACCGGCTGAAGCGGTTTCGCTGTTGCTCCGGCGGGTTACCCAGAATGCCTGTTTACTAGTTCTCTAATAGTAAACACTTTACAAACATACATAATGTGTAGGATTATCTGTTTTTAATACTAATTTACTAAACTTTTGAGACTTAAGTTTTTGCTTAATCCTTCGTTTTTCTTGATCGTTTTCAATAACATCATTTTCACGCATACATTCATCAAATGTAAAATAAATTTTTGCAAAAACTCTTCACATCTGGCCGCATTACTGATCACCTCTGGATCTCACTTGAGACCCTATGGCGCCCTAGGGCCCCAAGCCAGACCCAGAGGGTCACATATAACACGGCCAGATTTTGAAGGGTTTTGGGAATATGCCTCCAACAGTAGTATACTTTTATACTTGTTTGCCTGCTTATATATTTTTCTAATTTGGGGCAGTCCCCTTACCCCCTTTTTAGTGACTCTTCCAGATTTGGGTTTACGGGCGTTTATAGCCGCGCCAGTGACCCAGACAACACAACCCATGTGGTTTACGGGCGTTTATAGCCGCGCCAGTGACCCAGACAACACAACACGAAATGGGAAGAGTCACTAGAGGGCAGGGAAGAGGGCAAATTTAGACTTTTCAATGCCATGACAACCAAGTATTTAAAACTACTGCAGGCATATCCCAATGTTGTTAACTTTAAGATTTAATATTTAACTGTACACAAACAAAGCTTTACAATTACATGGTGTCTACTTGTAAAGTTGTTTTTATTTGCCTAGAGTAAAGTTGTTTTAAAGTTGTTAAAACAACACCAAAAGCTAAATAACAAAGTGCATCTTACCTTACTTTTTAGTCACTACTTTTTAATAAATATTTGTTTTAAATGCTTTTAGATTTAAATAAAAAAGCTGCTTTTAATACATAAAATTGGGAAAATATTATTTTGAGGTGGGGAATTTAGCCACCTAAATTTATACAATGACGTCTAACGCCTGACTAAACGACGCCGGGGGGAATTTATCAATGCCGCGTGGGGGCCCGCCCTTTGTGTAAATTGACACGAACCACAAACAGTGCGACGCTTCGACTCGGAAAATTGCATTTTGAGTAAGCCGGGGCCAGACAGTCTGGCCTAAGATACATAAAGAGGATTGTCTCCCCGGAACAATTATTGTGAAAAAAATCGTCATTAAGGGTCTTCTAGGTTTTATTCAAGTCGGAAACACGTTCTTATTCAAGTTTTATTTAAGTTCTTAACAAGTTTTTATTCAAGTTCTTAAAATCAACATCAAGTTTTTAAAAAGTCATCATCAAGTTTTAACAAGTTCTTATTCAAGTACTTATTCAAGAAATTATTCAAGTTTTTTAAAAGTCGTCATCAAGTCGTCATTAGTTCTTTTCAAGTCGTCATCAGTTCTTTTTTTAAGTTCATTTAAGTTTTTTTCAAGTTGTCATCAAGTCGTTTTCAAGGTTCTTATTCAATCACTTATAAATATTTTATTAAGTTCTTGAAATATTACGCATATCAAATGGATCAAAATGAGATTTTGTTGTTGGCGTTCTGGAAAGCTTTTTTGTTCGGCTTCTGTATTTATGGCTGAGATTTTTTGACTGCTTCGGTTTTTTGCTGGCGTTGTGTTATTTTTAAAACGTAATAACCACCCCCACCACCAGCAATGACGCCAAAAATGCAACTTTTTAACCCAAAAAATAATCCAGACGACTTTGGCGTCGTAGGATTGAATAACTTGTGTATTTACAGCTGGCTGGGCAACACTGTTGGCGTTGGCGGTGTTATTTTTTCATTAGAGTTATATTTTTGTGATTGTAACATTAATTTTGTTTTTTTTTGTTCCACTCTGCTAATTTTTTCCGGCCGCAACACGCCCAATGGGGGAGGCTTTTTTCTGGTCACTTTTCCATCAAGTTTTCTCCTTGATTTTCTGGCTCGGTCATTTGAAAGGGAAAAAAAATCTTAAAAGATTAAAAGTAAATTAATCCCATGATTAAAGGCGATTAAAAAAATGTTCCAAATTGTAATACGAACACCTCCTAAGACTCTAATGAAATTTGTTAAAACGGGATCCTGTTTAAAACCTACATAAAATCTTGTTCAAATCAATGGGAAACAAATCAAATAAAATAGTTTTTGTGTAAAAAATAAGAGCCTTTTGCCAACGCTTTTTTACCTTCTTGACCCCATTTGCGCTTCATAAAATTGTGAAACTTTTCAATGTTTGTGGCACATCTGTTGTATTGTTTTTAAGCTGAATTAAAATTTCCAAGGGGCTGTTTTTGTTTTTTCCAACCCCGGCCCCCCAAAGATTTTTGCCTTTTTTCCCTTTTTTTGGGGTAATAGGGGGTTGGTCATCAAAATTTATCATTTTTTAACATAAGTTTTTGGAACGTTTTGGGGGATCCCCCGCAGTTTCATGTTTTATTAATAAATAAATATTATTTTTTTTTTTTAAAAAAAAGGGGACCGAAAAAAACTATTCTAAACCTCGTATACCATTCCCCTGTTATTGGAGGCCTTAAGGGGGGGGGACACCCCAAGCTTGGGGAAAACCCCTTTTTAAAAAAAAAAACCCCAGTTTGGCAAACAAAAGGTTTGAAGACTCAGCAAAGGGGGAATTCTGTTATTTTTAGCTTCATTTGCTACGAAAAAATTTTTTTTGGGGTTAACCCCAAGGAAAAATTCCAGACATTTTAAAAATGTTAAAAATAAAAAATAAAAATTTTAAAAATGGCTTCCAAAACGGATGATGATAGGCCCCGGCGCAATTGGGTTTTAAAGCGTTTTTTTAGGGAAGTAAATTTCCCCCTTTTTGGAAAAAAACGGGATGAACGGCGAGGGGGAAAAAACATAACAAAGCTATGGAAAAATTTGCCGCAGCAAAAAATTTTCGTTTTGAAAAGCAAGAATTGAGCAGTTAGTTTTTTTAAAGAAAAAACCCCGAAAAAACAGGGGAAAGCTTTTTCCAATTTAAAAAGTTGTCAAGAAAAAAAGAATTTTATCTTGAAACGGGCCCAACCCCAACGGGACATTCCCCCCCCCCAAAATTTTTTGGATTACTCCCCAACCTCAGAAAAACAAAAAAACCCAAAAATAGTTTTTATTTTTTTTGGGGTGACCGTTTTTGTTTTTGTTTACCCCAAAAAATTGGCTAAAAAAAAAATGAAAAAAAATATTTATCCCCCAAAAGGATATTGAAGGGGAAAACAGAAAATTAAAAACCCCAAGCCAAGCAGCTGGGGTCAGTGAACAAACAGCAAAAAAAATGGTTATCTAAACAACGTTTTTGGCAAATTTATTTCCCTTTTCCCCCCAAACCCCAAAAAAAAACCACACTTTTGAAAAAAACCCCCCAAAAACACCCTTTTAAAGGGATTTTTCTATTTTTTTCCCCCTGAACGTTTTTGACAAAAAAAATTTTTAATAGCACTTACATTTGATATTTTTTAAGATAAAAAGGGGGGAAACCTTAAAACACAAAAGAGTGTTTTTGTGTTGCTGTCGCTATACAACAAAAATATCAAGGGGGCCCCCTTAAATTTTATCCCCGCGGGATTCAATTAAAAGATGGGAAAAATTTTTTAAAGGAAAAAAGTGAAAAAAAAATTTTTTTAAAACTAGGTTCCCTTTTTAAAAGGGGGCCTTCCCGGGGTTTTTTCACAGATCACGGGTTTTGGGGTTAAAAAAACTTTAACAAACAGTTTTTAAAAAGATTTTTCCCTACCAGTATCAGGGGAAGAGCTTTTTGAAATTTTTCCGCAACACAGAAGGGTTTTTAAAGGGGCGCCCTCAGTTCTAGGGAAAAAAGAATAAAAAGAATTTAAGGTAAAAAAAACCAAAAACAAAACCCCGGAAAACAAACAAAAAAGGGGTTTTTAAAAGGAGAGTCTTCATCAAGAAAAAAATTACCTTTGGGGTTTGAAAGGAGATACCTTTTTCGCCGGGAAAAGGCGGAAGGGGACACTCAAAAGGGGGGCAACAGATCCATTTGGGGAGTGTTTGACCCTTTAAAAAGTTAAAAAAAAAATTGTAAAAATGAATCCGCCCCTGTTTAAAATTTAGGGGGAAACGAAAAAACAAAAAAAAAAAGCCCCTCAAAAATTTTTGGAAAGAAGAACTGCAGAAATCCCTCCAGACACAGTTCCAGTCTTTTTAATTTTTTTTTTTAATTTTAATTTTTAAAAATGGCGGCAAAAAAGGAAAAGGAAAAAGGAACCTTACTAAAATGGCACTGGAAAAAGAAGGTTTTAAGGGAAAGGGCCCCCTTTAAAAAATTTTAACGAAAATATTTGTTTTTAAAATTTTGCTTTTTACTGGGCATTTAAAAGACGTTTAAAACATTTCATGCCAACAAAACCTCAAATTTTTTTGGGAGCAAGAATATTTAAAAAAAAGAAAAAAAAAATTTGGGGTGACATCAAAAAAAAAGAGAAAAAATTTTTCTGAATTGGTTTTGATATATAGGAAAAATTTCAAGAACTTTTAAAAATTTTTTAAAATATATTTGATTTTAAAAGGAAGCTCAAAGGGAAAGGGGAAAAAAAGGAAAAAGGGGAAAATCTTTAAAATTAATGCAGATTTTTTGGGGGCATCATATATCATTAAAAAGTTTTTGGAAGATTGAAAAATTTTCCCCGGCAAAAACAACGCCAAAAAAAATCGTTTTAAAACCCCCCAAAAACTTTGTTTTTTTATTTAGGGGGATGGGAAAATGAATATCGTGAACGGGGGAAAAAAATTAAAGGGGACATTAGCTTAAAAAAATAATTTTAAATTTTGCAAAAAAATTTGATGAGATATAATTGAACGTGCGTTTGGGGTGAAAAAAAAAAGCCCTTTTGTTAAAATTTCTAACCCCAAAGGCCCAAAATTTAAAAAGAAAACCTGGTTTTAAAAAAAACTTTTTTTTGTTTTTGGGGGGGGGTAAAGCCCCCCTTTTGTTACAACGTTTTTTTAAAAATTTTTTCCCAATTTGATCGCAGCTTTTAATTTTCATGATGAAAAGGGTTTTTTTTGCCAAAAAAGCTTTTTTAAATTTTCATGGGTTATGTTTTTCTCCCCCAACACTGCGAGATTTTTCCCTTTTTTTTTTAAAAAATTTTTTTTGGCTTAAAGGGGTTTTACTTTTTTTGCCCAAAAACCCCAAAAAACTCCTTGTTCCCCAACCCCAGTAATTCCCTTCATCTTTCCAAAACCTTTTTTTTAAAAAGTTTAATGCAAAGGCAAAAATTTTGGGGGAATCAGATGTGCCCCTACCACCCCCGGAAACCCCTTTTCCCCACTTCAATTCCCCTTTTCTTTGTAAAAATTTTTCCCGTAGGGATGTGGGTTTTCAAAAGAATCGTATCTGTTACAAACTCGGCCCCTGGATACAAGGGTTTTAAAGTTTCGTAAAAAAATTCTAACACCCAAAAGGGCTTGGGCCCCAGCTCAAAAAACAGAAAACCCCAAATAAAAACAGGTTTGCCCTTTTTTGACTTTCTTTTTTTTTTTTTTTATCCCAAAAAAAGTTAATTTTTTAAAAATTTTTGAAGTCCTGAAAAATTTGGGTTTTTAGAAGTTATTTTAAATTTGGGAAATTTTTCCTCTGGTGACCAATCAACATCTTTACGCTTGTGCGGTTTTTTCCCTAGTCTTTCCAAAACAGCTGTTGTTCATAACTTTTAAAAAATCTTTTTCTGAAGCATCTGTGGTTTTTTTTTTCGAGATCAGTGTTTTTTCATGATGTTTTGGTTTCATTTAATGTTCTTTATCAAAAAAGGGGCAAAAATACGATGGGAAAAG
Organism: Conus canariensis; assembly: GCA_033310375.1. Classification (NCBI taxonomy): domain Eukaryota; kingdom Metazoa; phylum Mollusca; class Gastropoda; order Neogastropoda; family Conidae; genus Conus; species Conus canariensis. The sequence goes on from CM065727.1 coordinate 855,352, forward strand.
CTTCAACTTTAAAAACCCTGCTTAAATAAAATTGAAGAAGTTCGTAAGACAGGACTAATTTTTTTTTGTCTCGAAAAATTAGGGACAAGTTTAGGCGGTTCTGCAATTTACGCTTTTAGGGTTTTTTGCCGCAAAAGGGGTAGTCATTATTGGGAATCATGGAGTTCATGAGGGGTATTCTAAATCAACTTCTAGAATGAGGGCCCCTTTTCGACCTTCTAGAGTAGGTAGCCATTTTTAAAAAATTTTGAATGCTTTGAGTCCTGTGGTACTTTTAAAGTTAAAGTAATGGGGAAATGTTTTACTTTATAGCCCAACCATCAAAAATTTTTGCATCTAAAAAACATAAGATAGTTTTAAAAATTTTTCTTGGGATCATAGTCGTTTCCCGTAATTTTTTTTTGCTTTACATTTTTGGGCGCGCCATACGATTCCCCCCCCCCAATCCGTTTTCAATCAAAGAAGATTGGTAAGGCAAAAAACAGGTCAATTTGAAATCCAAATAAATTTTAAGAAAAGGGGTCCCCCGCTCATCCCAAGGGCGCAGAAATATAATGCCGGGATCCAACGTAATGTTTCAATTTCAGGTCTTTTGTAATTTTTTAAAACGGTCCGCCAACAAACAGGTATCCGCCATTAAAAAGGGTTTATGATAAATCTCCCATCGTTTTACACTTTTAAATTCTGCCACGCATCTTGAGCATGTGGGAATCAGAATCACTGATGGGCCTTTCCTCTGAGACTAGAAAAGAAACGCGCCTTTAGGGGGAATGTATCTTTCCCTCAAAACCCTTTTCCCCCTTTTTTCATGTACTCAAAAAGGATAAAAAGCCCTTTTTAACAAGGGGTTGGGGCCAAAAAAAAGTGTTCTGTTATTGGGGCAGGGGCTTTAAGGATTCCCCCCAGTGACTCTAATGAAACCATCATTGTTGGGAAAAGAGTCGTAAAAGACAGTTATTTTAAAAATTTAAAAACATGTTTCTTTCTGATGACTGCGCAATGCAAGGGCACCCGAAAAACGCGGTTACTGCTTGCCTTTAAAAAGGTGAGAGTCCTAACCTCGCCCAAATTGGGGGAAAAAATATAGGCAGCTTCCCTGTCTTTGGGTTCAACTTTTTGTTGAAGATTGCATTTTTATTTGCTGCCCTCTAA
>CM065727.1:856603-864103 GCA_033310375.1 Conus canariensis
AGACTTGACAAATTTAAAGTTACTGTCGTCGTTCTTTACAATGGCGAGGATATTAAGGTCATAACAACAAGCAACAAAATTGATATTAGTCAAAATAGAAACGATCTTACAGAACTCAACTGGATTAATCTTACACATTTGGGCCTTATAGGGGTTTTATTATACTGAACAAGTTTTGACAGAGAGTATGATAACAACACTAACTGGTGTAAATTAAATTTCTGTTATAAAACTATGGTGTCAATGCCGATGTTAAACTTTATGACAAAAACCCCTCATTGTTCATTGATTTGTGGACAGACTGGCTGTGGAAAAAAAAATATTGTCCTCGACCTATTACAAACATTTATCGTTATAATTTTGATCATATAGTAATTTTCTGTCCAACATTAAAGTGGAACAAAGCATATCACGACAGAAGGTTTATATGGACAGATGATGAAATCTATTTAGTTGATCCTAGCAATAAACTGAGTGAGTGTTTAGAACACTTTATAGACAGTTTGAAGGAACTCAGACATTATTTATTATAGATGATTGTTCAGCAGAAAAGGATATAGTCAAAAAAAGAAACGCTTTGTCAAAACTAGCTTTTCAGTGGAAGACATGCTAGGATAAGTGTGTGGATTTTATGTCAAAAATATAACTCAGTTTAAAAGACTTTAGAGAGCAATTAAAGACTGTAGTTTTATTCCACATGAAAGACAGAGACGCATTTGATGAATTATGCGTGAAAATGATTTTTTTGAAAACGATCAAAAAAACAAAGGATTAAGCAAAAACTTAAGTCTCAAAAGTTTATAAATTAGTATTAAAAACAGATAATCCTACACATTATGTATGTTTGTAAAGTGTTTACTATTAGAGAACTAGTAAACAGGCATTCTGGGTAACCCGCCGGAGCAACAGCGAAACCGGGCTTCAGCCGGTTGGAGCTGGCGGAGGTGGGTGAGCCAGAATGCCTGTTTACTAGTTCTCTCCATCTGAGAGGTCATAAATCACTTGTGTGCTGTTTGTTCAGCTGACCATCTGAGAGGTCATAAATCAATGTGTGCTGTTTGTTCAGCTGACCATTTGAGAGGTCATAAATCACGTTGTGCTGTTTGTTCAGCTGACCATCTGAGAGGTCATAAATCACTGTGTGCTGTTTGTTCAGCTGACCATCTGAGAGGTCATAAATCACGTTGTGTTATTTGTTCAACTGACCATCTGAGAGGTCATAAATCACGTTGTGCTATTTGTTCAACTGACCATCTGAGAGGTCATAAATCACTTGGTGTTCAACTGACCATCTGAGAGGTCCTAAATCACTTGGTATTCAGCTGACCATCTGAGAGGTCCTAAATCACTTGGTGCTGTTTGTTCACGGCAGTCAATGCGTTCAAGCTGCATGGTTTCTATGACTAGGTGGGCCAAGGCACAAGATTATGAATAAGAGGGTGACACACCCTAAACTCCTTCTGTTTTCAAATCGTTGTGTAACTAGTCGACGTACGCTTTTCACGAGAGAAAGAGATCACCATTTTTATCTGATCTAAGAATTAACAGCAGACAGATTTGAACAAAATTTCCAGTGTATTTTAGAAGGTGTAATTTACAGGTTTGTATGAATGATTTATATATATATAGTGTATATATATATATATATAATATATATATATATTATATATCTTTAAACGACTTGTGAGTTGACTTCAACGCGGTGACAACCATGATATGGAGTTTTGCGGTCGGCTGGGCTATAAGCAACATTATATTACCTTACTTGCTTTTCACAAACCAGCACATAATCGAACAACCAACCAACCAACTTGGGCCCAGTTCCTGACAATAGCCCAGTCAGTGACGTCATATGCTATGATTAGGAAGTTTGCAGGACGATGAGTTACAGACAGGCTGATGAGGATACTTTAAGAATCTAGAGCAGTCAAGAGACGTGCAAGTTTGTTTGAAAAGCTCTGTTTCCATTTATCGTTGTCTCGTTCGACATTTTTTCAGCTGGATTCCCCCGTCTCCTCGACAAAGGTGACAGTATGTCGCAGATCCTCCAGTCCTCCGTAGAGCTTCCGGTCCACTGGTATTGGGTCGGGCCAGGTTTTCTCTCGGAGCGCTTGGTGGAGCGGGCAGGACTGCAGCAGATGTTCTGTTGTCTGGCTGCCTGTTCTGCAAGGGCACTGCTCTGTGTTGCCGATGCGAAGTCTATGAATAGGTGGTGTTTCAGGCGGTTGTGGCCTGTCCTGAGCCTGAAAATGACTACCTGCTCTCGATGAGTCAGCAGGTAGTACGGGTCTGCTCTGTTGTGGCGTGGATGCTGCTGCTTCCACTTGTTCTGCAGCTTGGCCTTAATGATGGTCTTGGATTCAGGGTAGCTGGTAGATCTGTCCATCTGCTCTTTCGTAGTGCCCTCCTTTGCCAGGGAGTCAGCAGTCTCAATGCCGAGCACGTTGCAGTGGGAGGGAATCCACTGCAGGGCGACTGTGTGACCTGTGCAGAGGGAGGCGAGAGAGGAGGACAGATCATTGAGCTCTGGATCTCTGTTCCATTTAAACCCCTCGTGTGCCCGGACTGTTGAACATAACATGGATGGGCCGCTGAATCCATTCCGCTGAAATCGCTTCCCCCTTGTCCATTCAGACCAGGATTTGTGGATTGAGAGGCCACTCTCATTGCCCTTGTTTGGTCAGAGTAGGGGAGATAGGGGGTGGGGGTGGCGGAGAGGGTGGGTAGGGTGGGAAACAGGAACACAGCGGGCTACCGCCGTTCACTTCAGCGCTGCTTCAATTTCAGTGGCAGGAAATTGTCAGTGTCATGGCATTCACAGATCTTGCTGATTGTGTGTGTGTGTGTGTGTGTGTGTGTGTGTGTGTGTGTGTGTGTGTGGTGTGTGTGTGTGTGAGTGTGTGCGTGTATGTGCGTGCAAGTGTGCATGCTTCTGTGTGGTGTGTGTGTGTGTTGTGTGTGTGTGTGGTGTGGAGAGAGAGAGAGAGAGAGAGAGAGAGAGACAGTGTGTGTGTGTGTGTGTGTGTGTGTGTGTGTGTGTGTGCGTGCGTGCGTGTGTGTGTGTATGTGTTGTGTGTGTGTGTGTGTGTTGTGTGTGTGTGTGTGTGTGTGTGTGTGTCCGATGAAATGGATTGAGGGAGAGCCGTGGAAGAGACAAGGATGCGATAACTGTAATCTGTGTTCTGTGCTGACAGTCCTGATGCAATTGGGGTGATCGATGGAGGCACTGGATGTTGGTGTTGCCAGGGCTGTTTGATTAGGGGGTATACTTGGTAGTAGTGGTGCCGTTTGTGGTTTACTTGTAGTGTGAAATGATTGCCTTTGATACAGGGATATGATCTGGGAGCTACATTGACTGTAATCATATTTGTGTGCGATTTGTTAGGTAAATTAATAGTGGTGTTGGTATTGGTTTGTGGATTACGAAGTAAATTGATAACGGTGTTGTTATTGATAAGTAATCTATCAGGTAAATTAATTGCCATCAATGTGTGAAATTTGAAGTGAATTAATACTGGTACTATTATCAGTGTGTAGTTGTGTAGTTTCTCAGTTGAATTGAAATCATGTCGTTGTTGATGAGTGATTGATGAGGTGAATTGAAAATGATGTCACTTTTGGTACGTGCTTCATGATGTGAACTGATAGTGGTGTTGTTTCTGGTGTGTGACGTAATGGGGTGAATTGATATTGATGTTGGTGGGGTGAATTGATATTAATGTTGCTATTGGTGTGATCCATGAGATGCGTAAATAATAGTGCTCTTATTGATGTGTGATGTATGAGATGAACTGCTAATGACATTGCTAGAGGTCTGTGATTTATTAGGTGAACTGATCATGTTTTTGCCATTAGCATATGATTATGGGGTGAAATTCAAACGGTGTTCCTAACGGTGTGTGTGTGTGTGTGTGCGTGCGTGCGTGCGTGTGTGTGTGTGTGTGTGTGTGTGTGTGTGTGTGTTTTGTGTGTGTGTGTGTGTGTGTGTGCGTGTGTGTGTGTTATATGAATTGGTAATCGTGTCGCAGTTGATGGATGATTGATTAGGAAACTGACAATGGCGATACTTTTGGGGGAATGGTGGAGGATGCTTTATGAGGTGAATTGATGAGGTTGTGTTGGCATTTGTGTGTAATGTATATTGTGAATTGACCATAGTGTCCCTTTTGGTGTGTTGATGATGGTTTTTAATAGGTATGTGATATATGGGGGGAATGGATCATGTTGTTGCTATTACTTTGTGATTTATGAGGTAAATTGACAATGATAACGCTGTTCTGTTAGTCTTTGAATTATGCGTTGAACAAATAATTGTGCTGTCGTCAGTTTCTGATTTATTAAGTGAATTGATAATGGCTTTGTCATCAGTGTGTGATTCATGGGATTAATTCATATTAGTGTTGCAAGTAGTGGGTGATTTTTTGAGTGAACTGATAGAGATGCTGTTATTGTAGTGTGACTTATGGGGTAAATGCACAATGATGTTACTGTCTGGTGTGATTTAAGGTGTCTTTAGATTATGAATTTGTCACTGGTGCATGATTTAAGGGATGACTTGATAACGGTGTTTCTGCTGATGTGTGATTTATGGGGTGAATTGATGACACTGTTGCTATCGAGGTATGTAGTTTATGGGGTGAATTGATGACAGTGTTTGATATCGGGATGTGTGGCTTATGGGGTGAACTGATGACAGTGTTTGATATCGGGGTGTGTGGTTTATGGGGTGAATTGATGACAGTGTTTGATATCGGGGTGTGTGGTTTATGGGGCGAATAGATGACACTGTTGCTATGGAGGTGTGTGGTTTATGGGCTGAATTGATGACAGTGTTTGATATCGGGGTGTGTGGTTTATGGGGCGAATAGATGACACTGTTGCTATGGAGGTGTGTGGTTTATGGGGTAAATTGATGACACTGTTGCTATGGAGGTGTGTGGTTTATGGGGTAAATTGATGACACTGTTGCTATCGAGGTGTGTGGTTTATGGGGTGAATTGATGACAGTGTTTGATATCGGGGTGTGTGGTGTATGGGGTGAATTGATGACAGTGTTTGATGTCGGGCTGTGTGGTTTATGGGGTGAATTGATGACAGTGTTTGATATCGGGATGTGTGGCTTATGGGGTGAATGATGACAGTGTTTGATATCGGGGTGTGTGGTTTATGGGGTGAATTGATGACAGTGTTTGATATCGGGTGTGTGGTTTATGGGGCGAATAGATGACACTGTTGCTATGGAGGTGTGTGGTTTATGGGCTGAATTGATGACAGTGTTTGATATCGGGGTGTGTGGTTTATGGGGCGAATAGATGACACTGTTGCTATGGAGGTGTGTGGTTTATGGGGTAAATTGATGACACTGTTGCTATGGAGGTGTGTGGTTTATGGGGTAAATTGATGACACTGTTGCTATCGAGGTGTGTGGTTTATGGGGTGAATTGATGACAGTGTTTGATATCGGGGTGTGTGGTGTATGGGGTGAATTGATGACAGTGTTTGATGTCGGGCTGTGTGGTTTATGGGTGAATTGATGACAGTGTTTGATATCGGGCTGTGTGGTTTATGGGGTGAATTGATGACAGTGTTTGATATCGGGCTGTGTGGTTTATGGGGTGAATTGATGACAGTGTTTGATATCGGGCTGTGTGGTTTATGGGGTGAATTGATGACAGTGTTTGATATCGGGCTGTGTGGTTTATGGGGTGAATTGATGACACTGTTGCTATGGAGGTGTGTGGTTTATGGGGTAAATTGATGACACTGTTGCTATGGAGGTGTGTGGTTTATGGGGTGAATTGATGACAGTGTTTGATATCGGGGTGTGTGTTTATGGGGTAAATTGATGACACTGTTGCTATGGAGGTGTGTGGTTTATGGGTGAATTGATGACAGTGTTTGATATCGGGGTGTGTGGTTTATGGGGTGAATTGATGACACTGTTGCTATGGAGGTGTGTGGTTTATGGGGTGAGTTGATGACGGTGTTTGATATCGGGGTGTGTGGTTTATGGGGTAAATTAATGACACTGTTGCTATGGAGGTGTGTGGTTATGGGGTGAATTGATGACAGTGTTTGATATCGGGGTGTATTATTTGTGGGGCCAGCTGATGAAAAGTCACCGTTGCTGAGTGTGATTTATGGGGTTCACTAATACAGTAGGCTAAAGTGATAATGGTGTTGCTATTGATGTGTTATTTTCAGGAAAATTGGCATTACGGTTGCGGTTCGTGGTTGATTTACGGAGCTGTCTGACTGGTTTCTGGTTTATGGAGTAACTTTTGTTTCCATTCGTGTGATTTATGGGTGAACCTATCACCAGTAAAATACACAACAATAGCGATATGATGCATACTGCTTGGAACACCAGGAATACACCTCCAAAACACCACCATAAATTTATCTTATAACTATACATTCAAAACACCACCATACATTCATCTTATAACTATATATTCAAAACACCACCATCAATTCATCTTATAACTATATATTGAAAACACCACCATCAATTCATCTTATAACTATATATTGAAAACACCACCATAAATTCATCTTATAACTATATATTCAAAACACCACCATCAATTCATCTTATAACTATAATTATATTCCCTACCGATAGGACCCCCGCTATAATTTCACCCCCTCGAGTTCCATTCATGGCAACTCCAATGTAAATTCACCGCCCCCACCCCCACCCCTTCCTCCGCCCTCTTCACACACTGATATTACCACCGCCATAAAATCATCCTCAAAATTACACAATGACAACGACAATGATTCTTTATTTCATAACAATAAAAAGGTATTGGCTTAGTCACCCATTCCACACAGAGGTAGCAAGACCACGATCAATTCAGTCCATTTATCACACAGATAGCAACGTCTCTACCATTTCATTCCATATATCTCAGAGCGATGGCGAAAGCACTACAAATTCCTCCCATCAATCTCACACCAGTAGGAATACCTATCTCTACCAGCTCATCAACACACCGACAGAAACACCGCTAACAGTTCATCCCATAAATCACACCCCAATAACAACACCTCCACTAATTCACGTAAGAAATTACCAAATGGAACACCACTATCAGCGCCAGTAAATCTCCCCTCTCCACCCACCCCCACCCCCACCCCCCTTTTTTTCCCGTAAGAAAGATCACCACGTTTAATTCACCCCATAAATCACATTGTAATAATAATGCCATTCTGAGTTCATCCCATATATTACACTCTGTAACAACACAATTATCATTCTGATTAGTTTTTTCTTCTTAGTCTTCTCCGTCTTCTTCTTCTTCTTCTTCTTCTTCTTCTTCTTCTTCTTCTTCTTCTTCTTCTTCTTCTTCTTCTTCTTCCGTCTCGCGAATATGGCAAAACGTCTTTCAGGTTTGGACGGATTTTTTACTATCTAAGATCCGTCCAAACCTGAAAGACTTTTTAACCATAATATATTTCCGAGACATCCGTAAAGAAGAAACACTTTTTGTGCCG